>OZ007546.1:4355753-4955753 GCA_963931895.1 Eupithecia pulchellata | reverse complement strand
ATATTTATAAGATCTGCAGTTACCTACTATTACAGTTACTACAGAGATTAGTGGGTAGGTAAGTGGGTTGGTACCTACAATTATTTTTTCGACTTTTTTCTACGTATTTCACTAAGTATGAAACTTAGACGATTTTTAAAACCTGTTTTGAATTGTCGAAATCCATACCTTTGATTTGATATTGCTCTCAATGAAATAGCTCCCATTGTATGAAAATTGGTTTTTTGACCATATTTCGAAAAGTATTGTTTTTACAGACTTCTCTATATTTTTCCTGTAAAATATAGACCTATATCTACAAACGCTTAGTACATTTTATATAGATCACTCTGCTATCTTCGGAGATAGAGGGGGGGGAACGGTCAAATTTTCGACCTTTTTCAAAATATTTCGAAAAGTATAAAACCTATCGAAATTTCAAAAACTGCATTAAAATGTACAAACTGATACCTTTCATTTGATACCCAACTCGGTGGGGTAGTCACCCCTTTAGAAATTTTACCCGCCCTTTTTTGACCATATTTCAAAAAGTATTATTTTTACAGATTTCTCTATATTTTTCCTGTAAAATATAGATCAATACCTACAAAAACTTTGTACATATCAAATCGATCGTTCTGCAATCTTCGGAGATAGGGGGGGGGAACGGTCATTTTTTTGACCATTTTCAAAATATTTTAAAAAGTATGAAATCTACCGAAATTTCAAAAACTATTTTGAAATCTACAAACGAGTACCTTTCATTTGATACCACTTTCGACTTTGTACGTTCCATTTAAAATTTCGATTTCAAAATTTGTATGGAAAATCTTCATTTTGATTTTTCATTTACTTTCATTTATTTTTCTATAAATATGTGCGGGCGCACAAAATGTATTATTATTTCAAATTTCAAGTCAATAGCTGCAGTAGTTTCTGAGATATTAAGGATTCAAAACACAAAACAGACCCAACGCGTAAAAAAGTAGTAAAAGTAATGATTACGAGGGCGGCACTGAAAATTTCGGGAATCAAGGAAGTGACACAACATTACAATTTAAAAATGTATTTATTGCTTTTTGAAGTATTCTCCGCGAAATTTGACACATTTTTCCATACGATGGAACCAATTATTGAAGCAACCATTCCATTCGGAAGTTGGGTCTCCAAAATGGCCGTTTTGTAGGCGTCCACAGCTTCTTCAGGCGAAGAAAACCTCTGACCACGCAATTTGGTTTTTTGTTTCGGGTTTGTACGCGTATATCTAGGATTCGTCACCTGATACGATGTTGTATACAGCATTTGAGGGTCCTGTGTGGAATTTTTCGAGAGTTCTGACGCACCAAGTAACGCGAGCCACTTTTTGCTCTTCACAGAGCGAATGCGGCATCCATCGGGAAAACAACTTTTTTACACCTAATTGTTCATGCAATATTATTTGTATTTGACTCATACCAATGTCTAAAGTTGCCTGAATTTCGCGATATGTCACATGTCGGTCTTCCTCAATCAGCTTACGCACAGCATCAACGTTTTCTTGGGTGACTGCAGTTTTTGGACGACCTTGACGGGGATCATCACTGAGCTTGACACGTCCACGTTGAAATTCAGCAAACCAGCGATAAATTGTGGTTTTGGATGGGGCTTCATCACCAAATGCAGAAATCATCCGGTCAACTCACTGTTTTTGAGTTAAACCACTTCGAAAGTCACAATAAATCATCGCTCTTGAATTTTCTCGAGTCAATTCCATTTTCTCAACGACTAAACAAGTTTGACGAAACCTTGTGACAAGACCGAGAATCTTTTTTTAAAGAAATAAATGGTATTAGATTTTTAAAACCAAGGAGTTTTCAATTAAAAAGATTTTAATATGACAGAAACAGTGGAAATATTCCATTCCCGATACTTTTAGTGCAGCCCTCGTATCAATTAATATAATAAAGAGGAAAGATTTGATTGTTTGTTTGAATTGAACAGACTATTGGACTGATTTGAAAAATTATTTCACCATTAGAATCCTAAATGTTCTCAGATGAACATAGGCTAAAGAATATTCTTTAAAAAATTAGGGATCGGCATGAAAAATTAAATTTTCATTAAATACCCGTGCAAAGTCGGGGCGGACAGCTATTAAATTTTATAAAATAGCATAGTACCCTTTTATTTAAAAGTAATTATTACGAATTAGCAATCCTCCCTTATAATACCTTATAATATAACCCTTAAAATACAACGAAGCGATGGAGGAAAATCAACGAAGCGGGTAAAGGGCCCACTTACTCGAGTAATGGTTGACCTTTAAGGTATTACCAGTTCACTTTTCATTCACGGAATAACAGGAAAAGTGTTTTTTAAATAAAATAAATTTATTGTGTGTAGGTATACAATTCAGTAGGCCAAGCACGGGGATTGTTCTCTAGGGTAGAATAGACAATAATGACATCGCATCGCCATACATTGCGTACATTATTGAAGTTGAAGAAATTAATTTCAAACAATTTACGCATTCGATGACAAAGTGACGTAATTTTTGTCTATTCTACCTTAGACAAGAAAGCCCGTGCTTGCCCTACTGGTAAACCAGTTTCTGCATGCACAATTCTTTGACATTTTACATAGCATCATCTAGCCCTGTGATGCTGTGTGAATTGCCCTGCATTATTTATTTATTAACTGATGCATTTATAAAATTAGTATAAAATTGTATGCGCTTGATGTTTTAACACTTGTTATTGTTTCTCAAAATAAAACAAGTCGTCACATAATGTCACACGAAGTTCGCAATCGCAACAAATCTGCTGTCACGAATAACAGAAAAACAAATAAGTACCTATGTAACATGCAATGTTATTATTCGAGTTATATTTGTAGTGGCACCATCAGTGGCACTAAACGATGATGGTTAAGGCTCCGGCGACGAGCGACGGATGAATTTCTCATACAAACGTAATACCAAAATTATTTGTAATTTGAGAATATTTTCACAATGGTTTGCTATTATTTGTATTAGAAAAGCATTTATACAGGTGCCTGCCACAAGCTTTTTTGAAAATACTTATCTACACAAATAATGAGATGATGATAATAATAATAATGATAATGACGGACAACACAGTATGACACAAAAAATTAACTATAATAATAAAGAAATCGCAGTGACGAACCTTAGACTTAGCACGACTTTGTCTAGATTTCATTACTTTTTAGAGATAAACAAGCAGCTCCATCGAGACTTGGCTAGTTTTTTACAGAATGTTTTTGGTGTCAATTGATGCCTTGTTAATATTCAATTAAGTATATAAAAATGTCAATATTGATCATCCGTCCCAAATGTAAGCATATGTCCAGTAAACGACAATTTCTTGTAGGTACCGTATAGATGTTATCACAATGACTAGATTTTCCTTAACCGCTACTCAAGGATCTTTGGACATTTACAGTTAATACTAGTTTATCTGACCGTTTCTAGGTATTAAGATAATTGTACACTTATGACATGTGTTGATAGTAGATACGATAGGAACATTAATATAAGCAAATGGTTCTAAAAATTAAAAATCTCTAGAGTGGGTAGGTTAGGTACACCTGCTTCTTACTATTTGATTTTTATCAAACTTAGTAAAGAACAATAGGAGGATGCCGCACAGTGTATTTATTAATTTAGAAAACAGTATAACATCATTACAGTTAGTTATCTCAAAAATATAGTTACTACATAATGTTAAGCATAAAAAACAATTGTTTCCGTCGGTCGTGAGGGAAAAAATATGATGACCTAAAAACATAGACCTAGGGACGACCCTTGCGGTCATCTAAATATTAAAACAGTATAAACACGTTTATTAGAGAATATATCATTATTTATCGTGGATAATTAAAAGGAAACAAATTACCACGGAATACAAGTCGGCTTAAACGTTCTTATCAGTCATCTGTATAAAGTCCGTTTGACTTACCTTATCGAAAGCATAAACATAATCTAACTAGAAATTCTTAGGTAATTAAAGTTAAGATTGCGAGTATCTTAATCTTTGTCTTTTAAAATTTTCCGCCGTTAATACAGTAAAACATATTTAAATTTCATCATTGTTGAATTGAAATCGCACCGAAACTTTCAACAATAATTTCAGTGAGAAAGCTTCTCTGTAGCAAGATTCTACTTTAAGAAGGCTTACTTCTACTTGTTGGTCTTATTTGAAAAGATAATTGACCTTTTTATTATAATTATATAAATATTTAGGTATTATCCTATATAACTCATACGGTTATCTTTGGTACTTACCAAAGTTAACTGTATGAGTTACAGAGTCCAAACTGTCCAAAGTCCCATCGTATAAAATCCGGAATAGTCTCATTACGTCATGAAGGGAAGTCCGGCATTCTGCCCCGGAAACGAAGGTCGATGCAACAAGGTCAGAATTCACAACCTTCTGCATCTCCCGGGAACGAAGGTCGATGTAGAAGGTCGAAAATTCACGGCTTACTTCTCCCGGGAACGAAGGACCATGGAAAGGTCACTCGGCGCCCTACTTTTACTGACATTGCCTTTCAAGTTTCAGATTTGGGAACAATTTTATTCGTATTGCGAAAATAGATGGTAATTCGTAGCGTGAGATGATGGATGACCGATGATGAAGGATTAAAGAAGGTCCAATAAGTGTTTCACTTATTTCAGATTTGTTTTTGGTTTTCAGGTTTAATGTGGAATCGCAAATACATTTTTACACATTTCAACGAGACGAATACGATCGAGTTGCATGTCGCAAACAGGAATCTAAAATATAAAATTAAATAACAGAAATATTTGGCCGTAAGTTTAAAAATACAGAACGCACAGCTGTACAACGTAGTAAAAACCTTGACAACCGAAAATACCTTCTTCCATTTTCGAACACAATCACTTAAAATCTTATCACATGACACAACACTGGCGGTTTGTTAAATAATTTACGCGGGAATTACTACAACACGCGAGGCGTGTGTACTCGCGCAAATCTGCAGCTGTACTGCGGAGGCGCGGCGGCACACCCACGGTTTTCTGTTATCTCGTTACGTATTTTGTATCCCATACCTAATTTACGCTATCCATGCCAAATATTGTATTCTTTATCATGATTGACGATGGATAGGTGTACCTGCTTAGTAGTTTATGATGCGTAAAACGCGAAATTATTGATCGTGTAACTAAACGATAAGTGAGAGTATTTTGGTGATTAACGTAGGTATATTGCATTATGAAATACAAATAACCAAGCAAAGGTGCGAAAATAAGAATAAATAGTTGCGGATATCAAATAAAGTAGACGATAATCATTTAATCACGGCGAATGATAAAATACGGTTGACGAAAATTAACCTGAGTGGATATGATTTTGATTTGGAGGTCACGAAATAAATTGTAAACTGCAACTGTCAACTGCATCGAAGGGAACTTTTACCACAGGATTTCATTGAGGAAAACGATGTTAACCTCACCAACCGGTAAAACAAGCATGGCAAGTTGCAAACCGAAATGATGCAAGAAATACATACGAGGGGGAAACCTTCAAAAAGTTTTTGTATATAGGTAGATGTCGATGAAAAAACACAAGAAATGCACAGTATTAATGATTCGAGCTCTTAAGTTATTACCCTAAAAGTAGCTGAAATCTCCAGAAACAATAGAATGAATGAACTTAACTAGATCGATGCAACATTAGTAAAGATTACTCACTAAAGCGTTTTCCACACTTAATTTGAACCAACATCCGATCACTATTCATTATTCACTTACAAAAATACAACAGACATTACAAACAAAACACCTGTACGGAAGGAATGACAATCAGTGGGATGAAGACCAATTGGTGATAAAAATAAACTGGAAAACACTGCCAAAACGTACAGCGTATAAATTAAAGTCATGAGGTGTCAATGGACTCGATAAACGACGTGGACGTAAGTGATATTTAAGGCCCTGTATAAAGACAATATTTAGGTATAAGTAGTATTATTTAGTAGTTCGTAGCGCTTGACAAATAAAGTTGAAAATGGTGATGCGTTTGATTTAGTTGAATCTCTTGTTCGACAATGTCAACATTATTTATCGGTTTTAATTTATTTTAAAAGTAATACACCAGTAAATTTAAATCTTTATACATAATTCTCTAGATGATAAAATTACCTTTCTTACAGTAACAAAATTATAAAATGTTATCACTCAAAATATTGAGCATTTCGAGACGAAAAAATATTTTCGTGTTCTTTCTTGCGATATTTTTTTCAAGTTTCTAGATGGTTTTTATGAAATATTTTTGTATAAGTCTTTTGTCCATACACTTGACTATAAACTGTATTTTTTTTGGGCTTGTAATATGTCGCAGTAAGCCTAACTGTGCGACGAAAAAGTGGTCGTTTTACGATGTCTGTCGTATGGCAGCGCCTTAATGAAGCATACTAAAACAATGTTCATTGACAGAGTATAACAGTTGTCTAGGTCCAGGATAATGCTTAAACGAACCATACGTCACACGTATGTTTCATAATAAGAAGCACTTCAGGTCAAAATTATTTAAGAAAATATTAAATTAATACGACTGTTATAAGAAAAGTAGTAGGTATATGTTAATATTAGTCGAAGGAAACCTTTGACATTAAGAGCTACAAAATTAAGTGTAAAATTTCTAAGACTCCATTGTTACAAATCTAAGGTCATACTTGCTACATTGTAAGAATAATAGATTGAAGCAGTTTGAAGTAAGAATAAATAAACCCTTTGACTTTTTGGCGACTTTAGCACATGACGTGCCTAGGCGCGAAGACGCAACACATAAAAAGGTATCTAAAAATTCACATAGAGCAAGACTGAAGATTGTCGGCGACCTATAAATCTACATACGACTTATATGTGTTAAGCTGGTCTATGTTATTTCTACGCCTTGTCAATCGAACATTTTAGAACTTTCGAGAAACTTCTGGTAGTTTATGGTTCTGGAAAACTTTAGAGCACTCTAGAAATCAATGGAAGTAAAAACCTCATGAAATGTTCTAGTTTCATGTGAACTTATGTAACGTTCTCGAACGAATCGAAAAAGAAGAAAATTACAGTAAAATTGTTCTCGAGTAATGAATGATAGGTAAAGCTTCCAAAAATCCGAGGAAATGTAAGAACTATACGTAGGATAAATAAGCTAGACAGTCCTAGTTCCCTAAAAATCGGGAGTTTTTTGAAGGGTCTGACGTATGTATGAAACCTGACCTTGTCCATCGCTCAGTACTTTCTTAAGACTCAATCTGAAGTGACCTTATAAGGAAAAGTGAATCAGTTCTGTTCTGATCAGGCTCGCGGAACCTGCATCGCAGGCAGACCTTCGCCCAACGCGCCACAGAGGTCGTCCAAATATGTAGTAGATAGGTATTATGTACGTCGGTAGCTAGGTTCGATTTTAAGATTTTAATACAGGTCTAGGTGGGTGTGTGTGGTGTGGTTTTCACACTTTCTGGAAAAGCTAATTTGGAGAACTGGTAGGCAGGGAATGTCTGAACACCAAAACACAGTTCTATCCAATGAATGTTTATCTATACTAATATTATAAAGAGGAAAGATTTGATTGTTTGTTTGTTTGTTTGTTTGTTTGAATTGAATAGGCTCCGAAACTACTGGACCGAGTTAAAAAATTCTTTCACCATTAGAATCCTTAATTTTACGTGATGAACATAGGCTATATAATATTTTCAAAAAAGTTAGGGATCCGCATGAAAAATTCAATAATTGAACCGTGGGCTGTATATTCAACCTCTTTTTCTATTATGGCGCGTCAGAATAGAAAAAGAGGTTGTATAGCGCACGGTGCTTGCTTTTTCTCTACGGCCAGTGTCAGTTTTGGAATGTCGAGTCAATGTCAAAAACCCCAATGCTGTTAAAAAAAGTAAAGATCCGTATGAAAACTGTGAAACCCATCGTTTTAGTGTGTATAATTTCTGAAATTTTTGTTCAATACCCGTGCGAAGCCGGGGCGGGCCGCTAGTCAATGTATATCTCGCTTCACGGGTTTTTCTGGAGGGGTTTGCGAAAATATCTCGGGTCTGGATAAAAATTAAGGGCGTTATTATAGTAATTGTATGGCTGAAAATTCATCATTCGTTGTAGGAGACCTATGTAGTTGTATATTTGGCACTCACAAAAATTATACTTGTTAAAGAAAGGTTTTGAAACAAGTTCAAGTCTAAGTACATCCATCTTTTGGCGGGTGTCCACATACTATCTTATACTACCTTCTGTTCGCGGCTTTGTGCGCATTACTACGACATAAGAAGCCAGATTGTTTCATGCTAATCCCCTGCTGCTTAGAGAAGAAAAGGAGAATTGGATAAAAACAATAACTGAACGGTACCCCCCACAAAGCAAAAGAATTAAAGGCTTTTATTTAAAACATGAATACTAGTTCTAATTTGTTTCTATTACCAAATTGATTGTAATTTTCTTTGTTAAAAAGTACATTTCATTATTATAGTATACTAGCGGCCCGCCCCGGCTTCGCACGGGTATAAAACAAAAATTTCAGAAATTATACACACTAACACGATGGGCTTCACAGTTTTCATACGGACCCCTTACTTTTTCTTACAGCATTGGGATTTTTACATTGACTCGACACTCCATTACTGACACTGGCCATAGAGAAAAAGCAAGCACCGTGCGCTATACAACCTCTTTTTCTATTCATAATAGAAAAAGAGGTTGAATATACAGCCCACAGTTCAATTATTTAATTTTTCATGCGGATCCCTAACTTTTTTGAAAATATTATATAGGTAGCCTATGTTTATCACGGAAAATTAAGGATTCTAATGGTGAAAGAATTTTTTAACTCGGTCCAGTAGTTTCGGAGCCTATTCAATTCAAACAAACAAACAAACATACAAACAATCAAATCTTTCCTCTTTATAATATTAGTATAGAAGAAAGATGTAAAGGGGGATACTGCCTTGTAAAATTTCTAATTTAGTGCATTTAAAGCGTAGTTGTTTATAGACTTTAAGTGATTTATGTGCCAAATATGCAGGAGATTAAAATATTCTTTTATGTAACATAGTTAATGGATTGAATAGTTGGCAGTGTTAAGAGATTTATCATGCTATCAGGTATTGTTAGTATGCAATATGAATGAAATGAATTATGGGTAGGTAAGTACCTATTTTTACTTTTCTGTAAGACCAGACATATTACAGAAAGGTTACTAATCTCTAAATAATAAAAAAATAATAATAATGCAAGATAATTTTGCACAGCATTATCTAGCTAGCCCCAAGCTAAGCAGAGCCTAAGCTATGTGTTCTAGATGAATAATATACTTAATAAAAAAAAAAAAATTTGGTAAGATGTAGTAGGTACATGGTGTACCTACTACATCTTACCAAATTTTTTTTTTATAAATGTATAGTAAATATTAAGGACACCCAGGATTTAGATTATATAATGTTGAACTGATGTTCATAAATGTTGACAAACAGACAGACAGCAAGAAGCTACTATGTTTTGTACTTTGTAGTACTTTGTTTTTAGGATATTGAATGAATCATTCGATTAAAACAAATAAATGGTAATTTTTCCACAAATTGCTACCTACAATATTCAACAACAACTTGATTAAGAATTTCAACATGTTGATAACAATGTTATGTAGGTAGGTATAATGTATGATAATTTTTGCTTATAGTAACCAAACCAGTAGCAATGGATCAAAGTCCAAACCAATTTTAATATCATTGTAAAGTATGTATTGCCACCTCTTTGCTGGTTCAAATCCTGCTCAAAGAACCCTTGTTCGGGACATGAAAAGAAATGGTTGTGATGAACAAATTTATGCTTGGTAATTCACACAACATCAAGCCCCAAGGTAAACAGAGCTTGTGATAACTGTACTAGTTATACTTACTGACTGTTAATACAAATGTACACTGTTAGGGTAGGTCAACATTTTTTTCAATCTAAGTAGATTTATAAATAATACTTTGAATGAGTTTATTGCACGATGAGGTAGTAAGATTAAGTGATAGTTATCAAATAGAAATCTGTTTTCCATTCAAAAAATAGATAATAATGCCACCAGACCTAAACTTTACCGAAAGCGCAACAGATAAGGTACCTATTTATATAGGTACGTAACAATATAATATCGACCTCACCTGGTTTATAGGTCTTGACGGTTGCACAGCACAAATCGATGATAATGTTTTACGACAGGATCATATTTATATGTGTATTCACCGATACAATTTGGTTTTATTTCGTAAAATTCTTATTTTTCCTTTCCCGAAACACGAATTTTTTGATCCAATTTTTTTTTTTTGATCCAACACCAACTTCTTTTTATAAGACTTGAAGAAAATAAAAAAAAAAAAACAATCACTACAGGACCTTTCTTCATAGAGACCTATGCTGGCTACTGAATGAGTCAACCCACTGACCCCGGAAACATGAATAAAACTAGCTACTTGTGAGATTTCCAGGCAAAGGACGGGCCTTGGACGGGCAAAGGGCATTGCGCCACAGACTCAGGTTTATGGTAGGAACGCGATATAACCGATAAAATATATTCGATAGCATGATTTATGTTTGTGATGTGTCGCTTTGCATAGAATACTGCTTCAAAGACTAAGACTACCTACCATATCAAAATACATTAAATGCTCGTAATGACCTGATTTGTCAACGGTGTTATTAATAACACCGTTTTTTTTATTTTGTGCAGACGCGACAACCTTTGGTTTTTGTCAAAGATCAAGATCAAAATCATTCCTATATTATAAACTTTGCCACATCCTACACCTCGTCTTTTCCCAGCTGCCACTATGAGTTATTTTACTTTTTGATCCAGTTTCATTAGAATTCGTACCTTTAGACATCGAAGGCGTCATAGTCATAGGTAGGTCTGGTCTGATTGTAAATACAACTAGGTACTAAATTTTTACTTGTTATTTTCATCTTTGTTACTAATTATCTAAAATTTATTTAGGGTACCGTAAAGTAAAATAAATATACTGTCACTTTGTAATTTTATTATTATGAAAAAGTATAAAAACTGGCATAATATTTACTAATATAAATCCCATAAACCGTAAAACCTAAAAATCAGTCTTAGCAATTAGTGTTTCAGTCAATGTGAAGCATTATTATGGAACGTTAAGCTGTTTAGTCTATGTCATATATCAATACTATGTATAATTATTAATGTTTTTCGAAAATGGCATTAATATTAATGTCACCACACCACGCATCCAGACCATGAGTAAGAAACTTTCATGAACTGGACCCAGCAAAAAATTGAAATATTACACACTTAAATGTCATAAGTTCATAACGTTATCGAAGAAGTTGTTTTTAGATATTGCCAGTATAATAATGTCAACGTCAAGTCAAGTCATAACATAGAAGTCAAGTAAAAAGAAGTTGAAGTTTAAGAATAAGGAAGGATTATTTATTTTTTGCTTCACTCCAAGAATTATTTTGTTTCAAAAACACAGATTTTATATAATATTTGCTTATTTCTTTCCCTGATTTCTCCTTTCAAGCCGAAGTTTTATAAAAAAAATATGACTAACTTATCCGAAGCGCTGAGAAGTATAGTTGGCGGTAATAAAAACTTCTGTTGTTTTTGTTTCAACGTTTGCGACGCAGAAGTTCTGGTTTCTTTTCAAGATGAAGCCAATATTATCTGCCATAGTAATTCTGAAAAATTAATGATTTCGGATCTAATACAAGTGGTACTTGGGAATGATGTAAGTAATTGTTTACCAGAGTTTTTGTGTTCAGGGTCGTGTAAATGTAAACACTCGTCCAGTTTTAGGCACAGAGTAACTTTATAACAGGTACATAAATAAGTAAATGAACCACAATTCCAACCATGCGAAACAGCTTTTCTCTTGTTGACAGTGAAATTTCATTCCAATTGGATCTCACGCCTACCACAAAAAAAAAATTGAGGTAAAAGTAACATAAGGTGATGTTTGATAAATTATTTTTCATTTCTAGTTTATGAAGTATGCAGAAATAATGGATAAAATCTGCAAACCATGTGCAATGCATCTTGAAAGAAGTTTTACATTTATTGACACATGTAACAATAACGCTACAGTGCTGACAGAAGTGCTGGTGAACCTGGATACAGCGATACAAAATGTCATTAAACCAAAGCAATCATCAGTCTATGTATCAATATCCCTGGACAACCTATCAACTCACTTGCTGTACGACAGCCAAAAGGTTTATTCACAAAAGGAAGCATTCACACAATTTAAAATGTTAAATACACCCAAAAAAGATCCAGATCAAGAAAACATGAAGGAAATACTTAGTAATAGCATTCCATGCACAGAGTGTGATAAAACTTTTAAATCAATAAATTATTTTAAAAGCCACTACACTAAAGTACATATGGCTTTAACTTACAAATGCTCAAAATGTTCTAAATCTTTCAAATCTAAATACAGAGTTAAACAACATGAAACTTTCAGTCATAGATCAATGAAATGTGAAGAATGTTCAAAGGTATTCAATAACAGGAAAGCATGGAAAGTACACCAAATGGTACACAAAACATCTATTGTTTGCCCAAAATGTGGGCGGACGTACAAAAATAAAGCGACCTTCAAGAACCACATCAATTTGAACATATGCAGCCAAAAAAGTCGACATAGCCCTGCTAATGCACAGTACACTTGTGACTATTGCAACAAGAAGTACACACAAAAGGTATCTCTAAAAGTTCACATACAATTCGAACATGGAAACTACAAAGGTCATATCTGTGAATGGTGTGGAAAAAAGTTTTGGGCTCAGAGCAGGTTAAAAGCTCATATTGTCACACATACTCAAGAAAAGAACTTTACTTGTTCACTTTGCAGCAAGAAGTTTGTCACCAAAGAGTCTCTTTTGTATCACACAAGGTTACACACAGGAGAGAAGCCCTACAAATGTTCAGAATGCTCGAGCAGTTTCTTATCTGCCTCCCGTAGATCAGACCATTTTAAACGACACCATGTTGGGGCTAAGTCAGATTTTAAATGCGAAATTTGTAATGGAATGTTCAAATCAAATAAAGCTTTACTTAAGCATAGGAAAACACATGAAGAAAATATAACTTCCTCAAGGAAAGTTGTCGACAACAATGATAAAACTTTAATAAAAATGGAAAATAACAGAAATTTTCTTGAAAACATGAATAAAGGTTTTTGTGAAATAATAAGGTAGTGTGACACAAACATACCTAGCTTCATATTCAGATTAAAAAATATTTATTTCGCTAGGTTGCTGTTGCTAATAATATAATGTAACCTTTCTATTATTTAATGAGGTTGTGATTTTCTTTGTTAGTAAATTGCATATCAATCTATAAAATTATTAAAACTACAGAAAAAGTTGATTTTGTTTGTCATTCAAGCCCAGCAAATACCTATTGTAGCTGCATGGATGGATTAAGATAATTTTATTTTTGAATATTTTCCTTAATTATTTATCCATGCCAATTTAACACATTCTCTGCTTGGGTTAGTTACATGATGCTGCTGTGTGAATTCCAGCAATATATTAGTTTTAGGCCCAAAAAGGAAATTCCTATGAGAAATTTGGTAGCATAGGCTCAAGAAGAAGAATCCATCCAAAAATTAAAACTCGAATCAGTCGAATCTGATTGACGTTGACGTTTCTGGAAGTTTGCAATAATCAGCTGTTTAAGTGCTGCCAACTACTATTTGGAGTACCAAATCTAGTGAATATAAGATTACTCGCACCTCCATGCATTGCTGACATTTTACTGTCAGTAGTGTCAGTGCCCTTCACATAATTTTATTATGAGTAAAATAAATAAGAACTCCCTACATAAACCTGCATACAAATATTTACTCACTTAGCTAGTTAGACCTATCTACCTACATAATCTCTGTGCTAATTGTAAGTTGGTTGGAAATGATATTTTTTTCACCATACTGAGTTTATTCTATAATATAAACTGATTTACAATTCATGAGACTGAAAAATTCTATGAATGTGCGTTTGCGGCGCAGCACATACGGCAAAATGATCACTTTAGGCGGTCAAAAATAGATTTTTCTACTTAAAGATAAGTTCTAAATTTTTTTGTATTCATCGAGTTAGATAGTTGTACCATCGTACTAGCCATAAATATCTTTTTTATGTTTATAACAATTGCGCCCGAGGCTCTGACAGCTAAGCATTGTCAGTGTACGGCTAGTTGCATACGAAACCCGAAAGCATTATAAATTGTTATTCTCGTTCACCTCGTGCAAAAATCTGAATATTCATTATGGACGTAGAAGCCACAGGTATGTACTTCAAAACAACATCAAGTATTCATTTAATTTTTACCACAGTTAATAATAAAATACGATTTCATTCCGCTCCTACTTGTCACAAAAAAATTATAATTCCTTAGACTTTCAAAAAAAGTTCCGCTTAGTACCGCCATCTATCCTAAATATTTCCACTTATGCGTTTGTTGACTGTTAGTATTATAATTTGTAGGAACTCAAACCAACTCATTGTGACACTAGACCCTTTTTTACAGGTAGTGGGTCCGGTTAATTTACAGCCAAGCAATGAACGGCCCTGGAATTTGCGACCACGGAATTTGCGGGCTGTACTACGCAGACAGGCAATTTGCTTACAAATGGCATAGGTTTCCGGGGCTGTGTATTGCTGACTCGTATCTGTTCCTTACAGCCTGTATTAATCAGCCTGTTATTGAACAGCCCTGGAAAGTGTGTCTTTACTGTATTGACATTCCATGTACAGACTTTCCAGGGCTGTGAGTTGTTGACACGTGCTAGCAATGTTCAGCCAGGCAAATTACGACCGTGGAAAGTCTGGCCGCTTATGCTTTGTTTAGATACCTCCACGATTCAAATTATTACTGTCCTAATCGTGTTATCTTACAAGTGCTAGTGCAGGTTAAATAAATAAAGCCAGCAACACACTAAATAGTAAAATTTGTAATTTTATTTTTATTGGTAAATAAAACACAATGAATCCAACGTAAATAATGAATCCAACATAAATTATATTCTTGGCCGTAAAAGAATTTACGTTGGATAAACTATTTACTTTGTTTGTGTGATGATTACGGGTCACAGTTTGCAGCCATGAACCAACTTCGATTCACTTGTATCAACAAATTTTTTGGCATATTATTATAATACTTATGTAATGCAAAAAAATTAAACTACAACACCAAATAACTCTGATAGGTACTTTATTTATAATCTTACCATACAATATTTCAGTCAAGTACTTCATAAATCCTTGAATAAAAGGAATCCATAAAATAGTAAGTACCTAATTATCATCTATACCTACCTAGGTAGGTACTAATATTATAATAAAAGAATATTTGATGGTTTGTTCGTATTAAATAGGCTCCAAAGCTGGACTGATTTGAAAAATTATTTCACCATTAGAATCCTACTAACCCATAATGTCATCCAACCTGTGAAAAACATTAAAATTTCCGAAAGATTTTTATAAAGTACTAGCAGCCCGCCCCGGCTTCGCACGGGTTTTAAATAATTTTTAGTTCACACACACACACGTTAGCTAAGGTACTTTATTAATGAAGTTTTCATAGGGATCACTAACTTTAAAAATATTCTATAGCCTATGATCATGGATTTATGAAAAGTAAGGATGGCATTCTGTCAAATCAAACTTGAATCCTAACAATGGCGGAATGACATTGAGTGTCATTGTATATCGAGTTGCCAACTGAAGAAAAATTTACTGATTTTTGTGTGATTCCAATTATTTTCATTGTGAGATTCTCTGATTACCTATACGAATTCAATTTAACTTCAAATTTTCATCACCTAGAAATCTGAAAAAATATTGACTATTAGTTATGCCCTGCGGCTACCTATAATCTCGATATAACATGTTATCTGCGTAGCATCAGCGTCAGTAAAATTATTATTAAAATGGGTTCAGCTATTTTGGAGAATAGCTTAAATAAACACAGGTTAGCTATAATAATTCGTCTATCAAAAGCTAAGCTATTTAATTGATATTACAAACAGAAATTCAATATCATAATTATATTTCAAATAATACATATTATTATAGATAACCAGAATGATAAATAAATGCCTATTTACCTGATTCATAATTTAAAGTCAATAAAATATGAGAATTGAAACTTATTTAATATACTCCCACATTTACCGGAAAATTTACATGTTTACATGTTGGCAGCACTGGCTAGATTTTGTGCTTCTATTTTGATTATTTTGTTCATAATAATTTTGCGTAAAATCAAAGAAATAAGTTGGTGAAATAAGAAATTTACCTAGGAAATGTGATCCGGTGTTTTTTATTGACAAACCCATTGTGATTTTTGCAACATCTGACCACACAAGACGGCGTTTTCCATTTATTTTGGTTTGTTTACAATAGAGTTAATCAGTTGGTGTATAAAGCCGTAATGGCGATGGCCAGCATACTATTTGATTGATTGGCATGCTTGCTTGATTGGAGTGCTTCGTTTTATGTTTTTCTGATATTCCTTCCGTACTTATTTATAGTTTCATGCCTATGATTATCATTCTCATGATGTTCTTTTTTTCAAAAAGGTCTAGTAGTTTCGGAACCTATACAATTCAAACCACAAACAAACAATTAAATCTTTCCTTTTTAAAATTGTACCGTTACTCCCAGTTCCGGTAAATTACATCTTTCCCGATTAACTTACCTTTACCCTTACCTACTTATTACATCGCCATAGCTACTAACAACTTACCTACCTACATAGCAAGTTTTGACATCGGTTTCAAAACCCTTATGGCATCGCTTTTTTCTGTTTTGTGTTTCAAATCTTTTATAAGTATCTCAGAACTGCAGCTATTGACTTGAAACTTGAAATAATATACCTAGGTATATACTTTAATAATATATGTACATATTATACACAATTATTTAGTGTTCCCATAGAGATTTATATAAAAGGTAAATTAAAAATCAAAATGAAGATTTTCTGTAAGTACAAATATTAAAATTTTTAATGGGAATTTTCAACGCTACTCCATCAAGTCTGTTTGTACCTACCTACCTACTTAAATCCTCTTCGAAATAATTCCCATCCCCCCATAGTTCCGAAGTATGCAGTGCGATCTATGTCTCTATATTTTAAAGGGAAATTATAGAGAAGTCAGTAAAAAGAAAAGGTTTTTGAATAGAAAAATAGCACGGGCTTCGATGGCGGCGCGGGGCGCGGCGGCCGGCGCGGCGCGGCCAGCGGCGGTGTCTCTCCCCGCACCCCGCTTCCACAGCGCGCGTGTCTCTCCCCGCACCCCGCTTCCACAGCGCGCGTGCCCCGCACTCCGCGTCTCTCTCGCGCTATAGGTACATACTTAGGTAAGTACCTATATAAGTATTATAATATTTTGTTTTGTACTTTATGTAGGTACAAACCGCAAAAGGTTGGTTATTGGTAATCTATCATTGGTTGTAGCGCTCTTTCTTGATTTTCGTGATGCTCATTTTCTAACTCATTTTGAACTAACACTCATTGAACGTTTGGTCAGTTCGTTGACCCCTGGTCAACCGGCAATCAAAAATTGTCCTATTAGTAGGTACCTACTTACTATGAGCAGGTGAGTAGATACCTACCCTGAAAACAACGCCTGTTGAGTTGAGTGTGATCTGCTGTTGTAGTAACAACGTAAGTATATAGATGTGGAGGATGTACATATAATATGGATATCAAGGAACGATGACCTTGTGTGGACCTAAAAATCGCCGCACTACGAGTACATGTTACTGTGCTGCCGCGCTTGACGCGCCATCGCGCGGTTGCGGCGGATTTTAGCAACAAACTAGGTGGACAGATAGATCGTCGAATTCGTCGAACAAGCAGTGCAAGAATAATACTCAAGTTGATGCATTGGTCTCATCTCAGCGCATCAAAAAAAACGAGTACTTACCTACCTATTAGAGATGGAGCCAATTCAAATAGAACCCTATTCAGATGGGAGCAAATGGTATGCCCTTGGTGGCCAATTTTTTGTGGTGACTCGTACCCGAGGAACCACCACGACCTTGCGCTGCCACAGCGACAGATGTCCTGCCCGCTTCCACATCAGGAACGGACAGGCTGGACCTGTCACTGGCGAGCACGACCATGAGCCACGACCCTGGATTCCCAATCGGTGAGTAAAGCAACTTAGTGATCACTGATCGATCAGATAACGATACTTAAATGTATTTTATTCCCCCTGATGTCATAGCCTGGATACCTACCACCTGCCTACGTTTTGTTCGATGTAATTTTATTAAGCCTCCGCTGTACTGTCCGCCTGTCTGCCCTACAGAGAGCCTCTCAGACATGTTGCCGTAGCTCTACCTTTTTCGGTTCATGAACTGTAAAAGCTAGGCAGTTGAAATTTTCACATCATAATGTCATTCCCTTGAGGACACAATACCAAAATAAAATACCAAACTAGTCGTTAGGTTACCTATATTATATTATAACTTAGATTAGAATACGTTTCTGTTAGTTTTCCTATAAAGTCTAGTTTACTCGGTCCAGAATTAGGCAAGTCCACTTCATTATGAAAGAGGTTTTTGGAAAGGGAAAATAAGTATTTCAGCATTCATTGTGTTAGCGGCCTCTGTAACTATAATTAATAAGGTTTTAGAATAAAAACAAATAATCTAGGTATGTGTTTGATAGTAATAATAAAAAATAGGTAATGTAGGTATGTATCTTCGAGGAGCGCGGGCGTTGCGCGATTTCGGGGAACAGCGTGGGCGCGGGGGGGGGGGGGGGGAGCTTAGCGGTCGGCGCCGCCGGCCGATTCGTTCAAAGAATGACATGACCTGACTTTCAGCTTGGTGCCCTTGTACAGATTTACAGAAAAATAATGAAAATAATTTTTTATATTGAATTTAAATGTATAAGATACCTACAAATCTATTTTTCTCCATTTATTTTTTACAGGAATTCCATGTTCCAATCCCTCAAAAGGAGATCTAAAAGGGACAACGTTGCGTTAAATGCAATATACGAAGAAGAGGCAGCCAGGTAATATAATATACATAAGGTCCTTATAGAAACTTACAATATGCGACTAGCGGTCAGCCTCAGCATCGGCCATGGCGGCCGTCGAATCCAGATGTGCATTTTTTATTGTGTACTTCATTTGTTGATTGGTTTTAAATTCCTTATATAAAATATTTTTATTAATGTTTAGCGATGGTAGGAACAATCGGGAACGTTTTATTCGCGATTGTTCCTAGTAGGACCGCAGGGTTAGGAACAATCAGGAATAGGCGATTCAGCATCGAATGGGTACATATATTAACCAGACTGATTCATACAAATCAGTCCAGTAGTTTCGGAGCTTCAATTCAAATAATCAAATATAGGAAATATTTGATTATTTGAATTGAAGCTCCGCTTCATGATATTAATATACAAGGTGTAACAAAATAAAAAAAGCTAATTATCTTATTTTTTTTATTTTTTTTTCCTTATTTATTTCCCTATCCGGGTAACCTATACATACCTACTACCACTGCAGGTAGGTAGGTATTTATCTTCGTAGTGAGTAGAGTTCAGATATGGCGGGGCGGGAGACTACCTAATCTATACATATTAAGCTATTAAATACCTAATAATAATTCTTCATGTTGGTTCCAGGTACCCAGATGCGGCGCCTCATCTACTGTTTGAGGGAGTGAGCTCGTCGATGCGCAAGTGGCGTAGAGCCGCTCAACCGCAAGTTCCAGCGGGCTTGGAGGGTTTGGGGGCAGCACTCGCGGAGCACCCGCGCCATAGCGGCATGCTATTGGCTACGGTCTCCGCAGGCGGAGCGACTGCTGTGATAATGCAAATGCCGGGTGCCACAAGCTGTTTATCCACAATCATGTCATACCATGATTGTAGATGGCACTTTTCTTACGGTGCCAGCAGGGATGCCCGCCCACCAAGTGCTAACAGTTCATTGTGTCGTTGGCGGGCACAATTTTCACCCAATAATAGCACTGATGCAGAATAGGAGGCGCGTACTGTACGAAGCAGTTTTTCAGCGCAGCGAAGGATTCTTCAGTAGGTAGGTATATGAAGGAAACGCCAATCCCAATCTTCAATAGTTTGTCCTCCAATTACATTTCTTCTCTGTAAAATTGATGTAAATAAGTTAGAACTGTAAATAACTGCTCTATGTATCTATATAAGTACCTGGTTACATTTTTTTTTTTTTATTTTTAACTATTTTTGCTTGGTCCTTGGCTTTTGTAGGATATTATTAGTGGTCTATTAAAGGTCTAATGTCTACAACTACAACTTCTTTTTTTTAGTAGCACTCCTTTTTTCATTATATTTCTATATTAAGGGTGCTTGCAAAAATGACCGGATAAATAATTAATGCTGGACAATCCACACAGCATCACCTAGCCCCAACCAAGCTAAGCAAAGCACATCGAGTACCTTCATATCCAGTAGAGGCACCGCCATACAAACAAAAAAAGCGCATATCTGCCACACCTCAGTGTTTCAGCGCATAGATATTTAGAGAAGGAACAAGCTGGTTTAGGCTATCGATATCGATACTTTAGCTCAAGCATGATATCACACAATACCGATTAACATGTAATATTTTAGCTTGTGATATTTGAACGATTGAGAAGGTTTCAATTGGGCTATTTATAAACTTCTAAATTTGAAATACTTTTTTGTATATAGGTTTTTTGATTGTATGTGTGTAGAATGGTCCCGTAAGACTTTTATTGTACTTCGAGGAAATATTATTACATCGGATTACATTTTTTTCGAAGATTCCTATCACAATATTATATTGAAAAATATTTGGTAAAGCCTACAAGACGATAAAACAGGATTCCGTCGAAGTAAGACACCGTCGGAACATTTTCAAGAAAAGACATTATCTATTACCTTGATAGTATATTACAATAGTACTATTGTACTCATTATTATTATTAGGTAGTGCAATATTAATTAAAATAAACAAAGTAGCATTATTAAATTTTAAAACATAAACAAATTAGCATTACCTAATTAAAAATCATTAATCGTTAATATGAAACTCGCTAAAACATCGATATAAGAATCAGTTTTACCCCATCCCTTTTTATCAAATGACATTGCTTCGGCCAATGACAACTTGTGACACTTTTTATTATTCTGTGTACTTTTTGGCAGCATATTTTCGTATGTGATATTTTAGTAACAAATTATCAGACATTTCAACTCTACTAGATAATAATGTACTCGATGGCGTAGCATGAATTAAGTCCGTTAGGATATTAGTGTTTAAGACGTAAAATCTGCGACAGTAGCACCGTACACGCCCGCTTTCTATTGTTTTTTTATATTATTCCGAGAGTTCCCATGGATAAATCTATTAAAATTGTATCACCTAATAAAGCCCGCAAGCAGCCTAATATAAAAGTTCAAAAGTCTTCTTTTTTATGGCACCAAAATGCCTCTGCCGGTTTCTCTGAATATCATAATATGATCGGTTTCAAATGAATTATGATGAGATCCAGTCTTCTTCTTATTTCATGGCTCGCTGTGTCTATGTAGCCACAATTCTGCCAGTGTCCATGTGAGATCCAGTCTGAGGGACAGAGTATACAATGACAGTGACATTATCATGCGACGCACTAGAATTGACAGCCTATATGAGCTAGTGCAAGCCAGTGATTGTAAACGAGCATGGGATAGGACGCCATGATGGCATTATTTTCCACGGTTGTAAGTTCAGCGGCTGTAAGAGGTCGGAACGTGCAAATATGCCACAGCTCTGTATAATACGACCTAGTTATACACAACCCCGGAATATGATGACACAATGGCAGAACTTTCCGGGGTTGAACTTTCATAGCCTGTTCACAATTTTTACAGCTTGCAATTCACAACCCCGGAAATTACGGCCGTGGAATTTGTGACCGTCCATGTACAAACATTCCTGGGTTGTAACGTCCCTGGTTGCAATTTAATTGGCTGCAAAATGTTGGCACCCACAGGTAGTCGTTTATTTTTTTTAGTTTCTAAGGAGGTGCTAGAAATGTTAGACGTGCCTCTTGTAGAAACGACCAATGATGATGACAATGATGATGATCATGATGACAGTGAAGTTAACTAGCCAAAAAACTAGCCTAGTTAAATCTTTTTACAACATAATTTGTTGCTTTTCGTAAAATAAACTAAAGTTTATTTTCAATACTTTTTTATTTCTATCTACAATTACCTTATAAGTAGGCAGGTACTTTAAAAATCTTCTCAAGCCTCGACACAAAATAACATTTAAGGTCTAAAACCTTTCTAGGTAAAATGCACATATTATTACACATCTTTGATTTTTGACCGCCTAAAGTGGTAATTTTGCCGTATGTGCGCAGCGGGTTAACGAGTGACTAGTTGGATACCTACCGGCATAGCATATGAAATTGCAAGTGAACGTAAATTTCTCAATTATTTTTAAATAAACTGTATCAGTCACAGTCCTGTAGTATTTTTATTAACTCGCTATATTAAACGTCCAGTAGTACCAGTACCAATGCAAAATAGCCTTCAATTAAATGACAGACCGAAAACGACCGTAATTTGTTTAAATAAGTTGGCATCACTGCCACAGTTTTGTTTTGAGTGCAATTATGTAGTATCCACAGACTAGGTAGAGATACTACGTATGTAGTATCCTTACCTTACATAGTTTGTGGCACTTGTGCAATTTCTACCGCATGAATGAGAAATTAACAGATTATTTCGAGTTTTATGTGGAAGATTCTATTTCTCTAAACAATGACGTTTATGGAGGATACACTGATTATTCTGATATCTCAGGTAAGTTTATTTCGTTTTATTTCATGTCTAGAATTATCTGCCGAAACCGGATAATTTCTACGAAAAACTAATCTTCGGAAAAACTCTCATTCTATAGCAGTTGGCTTGCAGTCAGTTGCAGTTGGTAGGTACCTGCGCTATTATTTTCTACTGTACAGTGCACAATTGAGTTCCTATAGCGGTAATAGCGGGTTTACTTAAATACAGTTAATTACTTGACGCTTAAGGATTTTGTAATTATTTATTATGTATATAAATTGTTCTATTTTCAGACAGTGTTCTTTGTCGGAGGTTGGATTTTCTTCGTGAAACAACTGTTCCGAGACTATGAAGTCCATCACACATTGGTCCAGCTGATATTCTCCGTCACCTTTGCACTCAGTTGTACTATGTTTGAGTTAATCATCTTTGAAATCATTGGATACTTAGATTCAAGGTGGGTAGCAAGTTTATTATAGGTGAGACCATAATAGTCATGGTGTAAAAATCAATTCTGCCAACCTGAGACCCTGATAGGGTGTAAACTTGTGGAAATGCTGAGAAAAATAGTATATCTCTATAAAAACCCATAAATATTTTTAGTTACTGATTAAAAACTTAGTACATAGAGATCGGCTGGAATACAGGCAAAAATGAAGGATACTTTGAGAGCAGGATGCTGTGTAAGTGAATACTTTCAACCATAGGATGGTTCTTAGCTAATCAAATAGCTAAGAATCCTAATAATAGCCTAACAAAAACATCAATTATTGGAGAGATTAATGGGTATGCATACATATACCTACACTCAAATCTCTCATCCCCCAGTTTACAGGTCTATTTACAAGCTTGCAGATGTTTCCATAGGCCTTAAAGGTCATCTGTGTAAGTGCCGAAGAATGAACACCAAATGAACCTTCCTTCATCCTTTGATGTAAAGCCATTGAGCACAGAACATCATCCCCAATCTTATAAAGTCAGCATTATTTATTAAAGTAGTGTGTACAATGTAATTTTGTTCAAAGATTATATGTGTATATACTCTATATTTGGTGCGAATTTACGTAGCAATAGAGGACATACACCTGCCTTCATTACACCTTAACTTTTGAAACTATCATTAACCATCATAGTTTTAACAATAAAGTCATCTGGAACCGGATATTTACCATGATTTGAGTTATCCAATATTTTTGCACAGTTTCATGCGCCATGATCATGGACCAGAGTAATTCCTCAAAAGTTTTAAGAAGCCTATGGCTTATAAAACGCTGTAAATGATATGTTGTATTGTTTCTAGGTCGCCATACAGTCACACTGGAAATGTATTTTTTTATTATATTTATTTTTAATAAAGAACTTTTGAAATTGAAAAAAATTTAAATTGTTCATGGAACAACAGTTGCTTCGTGTATAATAATAGTACATTGTTACCCTAGGGTTGGAAGTGACTTATTAAGTAAAATGAGCGATTTTTATTTTACATAAACTAACAACTTAGGTAAAGTTTTAAAGGTTTTCAACTATTGCTTTAGCCTCTTCTCTTGTGAAATCACCCGTTAAATCCGTTATATGAATCAGATGAACTCATTGTAATACGAACAAAACTCTACAACATGAGACAACAAATCAAAAGTATCATTTTCAACCCGCTCCTCAGGCAACTTCAGACCTACTTTCTAAATAAGAGTAATGAAAATTATATTATTTTCTTGTTAAAAAACCATACAAATAGGACCGCTAGTATTTAACTAAGTCATTTTGAATTGAATCTTGTGTGTACGATAATGTTTTCTATTCTCTTTCAGTTCAAGATACTTCCACTGGAACTTGGGTCTCTACTCGCTGCTATTCATGGTGATAGCTCTCATACCATTCTATATAGCCTACTTCTGCATCAGCAATGTTCGATTTGGTAAGTCATTTGTCTTAATAATTTAGAAAGAAAGATCAATTTATTTGGCCAAAAACAGGTAGATACATATTAAAAATTTAACATAGAAAGAAGAAAAAAATAATAATATAAGAATACAGCACAGATAATACAACAAGTTATGGCCATGTTATGGCTTATAAAAGTAGCATCTGTGCTGCCCCTGTCGGCCAAAAAGGGTCAAACTCGGCTTTGTTATAAACCACGCTAAAGCGCGGATCAGCGCTGGTTTTCAGTTTGATCCTGAGTAATATTTAGTGATATTATAATTACAACAAAATTAATGTCAGTTTATTTGTAACTAACGTCCGCCCCGGCTTCGCACGGGTATTTACCAAAAATTTAACTTATTCATCTGTCACCGAAGCCTAAGAGTAGATTTAACGGGGGGGGGGGGGGGTGATTTATGGAATACTAGCTTAAGTTTTAACTTGTTGTTTTTGTTATAAAAGGCTTGGTTAATTTTACCGAACGGTTCTACTTTTAAAATTCCTCTGCATTCATATAAATTTTCTTAATGCTAACCTAATGAACTTCATCCATCTCCGGAGCCTCAAAACTAATCTATCCACTCAGCCTAGCCCTTGAGCACAACTGGCTAAAATCCTAATTATTTTCAGTTTCAGAGAACGCAATAAGACCGCTCACAGTGTTTGTCTGGTTCATTTATCTGTATTTCTTCTGGAAACTCGGCGATCCATTCCCGATTTTAAGTCCTAAGCAAGTAAGTTTATTTTTATTTGGGGTTAAATTAGAATTAGGTTTAAAATTTCACCAAATAGAAAGCATATTTAAAAATAACTTAATTAGAACTATTTACATAAGTAACATTTTAGTTTAGGTACTGCAGACTGTTGCGTACAATCTACAGGAAGCTCAATTTTGTATTTAATGCCATATCAAAGGTATACAGGCTGTTTTTGCCCTTCTCGACCCCTTCAATCAAATCCTGGCCCCATGGAGGATTTTATGTAACTTTTAATATTTTTATTTTAAATTTACAAAAGCTCTTAAACTTGGATATAAAAAAACATTGTAAAAAAATTAAACTTGTTATGTTTTACGAATTCTTTTAAAAACGTCTGGCGAAGTATTGTACTAATACATATTTGTTTACCTCAGAAAACGCCTTCCCCATAATCTTACCACTCCGTGTCTTGCAACTTTAAAACCGTTAACTGATTTATTCCAGGGTATATTCTCCATAGAGCAAGGAGTGTCTAGAATTGGCGTTATCGGAGTCACCGTGATGGCACTTCTGTCAGGGTTTGGTGCCGTGAACTACCCTTACACGTCCATGGCTATTTTTATAAGGTAGGTTAACTACTTTACATCATCAGCCTATAATAGTCCACTGCTGGACATAGGTCGTATCGTAATACAAGCTTGCCATTTATTTTTCATTGTCGTGTTTGGCACGGTGGTGTTCATCGCAGGCAAGGTCATAAATAATGCTGGACAATCCACACAGTTTCACCTAGCCCCAAGCTAAGCAGAACTTGTGTTATGGGTACTAGATGACTGATATAAATAATACAATATATTACATGGATAGATATATTTTTTATTATGTATAGAAAACGACCAGAACACCCTGAACTAATATCTGCAGACCGTACAAATATTTGTCCCGAAGCGAATCGAACCCGCAACCTCCTGCATTGCTGGCGGACCAACGCCACAGAGGTCTTCTATACTAATATTATAAAGCGGAAAGATTTGATTGTTTGTACATATGTACCTATGTTTGATTGTTTGTTTGAATAGGCGCCGAAACTATTGGACCGATATAAAAACAAAACTTTCACCATTAGAATCCTAAATGTTCCCTAACAATAATCAATAATCATTTATTTCGTAAATTACAAGAATAACACGTCATTAAATAAGAGTATATCAATACAGTAAGTACGTAAGTACTATAAATTAAATTATTGTTTTTAATTAAATTATTCAATTGGTAAAAACAAAAAAAAATTGTAATAAAATTCTTAAAAATTAATATAAATTATCTTAATTACGTTTAGTCACATTTATAGGCTAAAAATTCCTCATAGCTGTAGAAACTATTGTCAGCGAGCCATTTCTTTAGTTTTATCTTAAAGGATGATAAGCTCGTTGCCTTCGTAACAGTTTCAGGAAGACTGTTGTACACTGTCGGTCCCATTATGCGCGTTAGCTTCCCAGACTACTTTAACAAACATAGGCTATAGAATATTTTCAAAAAGTTAGGGATCTGCATAAAAAGTTAAATTTTTGTTAAATACGTGCGAAGACGCAGACCTCTATTCTAATATAACTTCTTTTTCCAGACCTGTCACACAATCAGACGTTCTATCAATAGAGAAGAAACTCCTCCAAACAATGGATATGATCCTCGTAAAAAAGAAAAGGATAGCGCTAGCGGAGTCCAACAGTGTGGGAGGGAGACAGCCTTACAACTTGTTGGATCAAAGCAATGTGCAGAAAAGGGGCTTTTGGAATAATATTTGGTCGAGTGTGGGCAGTATCGCTAATCCTTATGCGTATGGGACTGAGAGTGAGTTTTTATTTATTTATTTAGAAAACAGTATAACATGAATTATATCATTAAAAAAAAAACACCACCCCAACTCTTCCCGTGGGTGTCGTAAGAGGCGACTAAGGGACACACACCGGGGGGCGGGCAGCAGCGCCCTCTGCAGAACAACTCCACCGAACTGCGATCCCCAACCCGCATGCCCAGCGTGGGGATTATGGGCAATAACCCTTTTTTAAATAATGCCATCCATGGCGCTCATTAGGGGAGGCCTATGTCCAGCAGTGGACTATTATAGGCTGATGATGATCATAACTTCATTACAAGTAGTTTTTTAGTTTTTTTATATTCCAAGGCGATGATATATCGCACCTCCAGAATTAAAGTGACTCAACTCAAAAAATAGGGGAAATGAGTTAAATATGTAGAAAGACTCAGAAAAAAAAACTGCATCGGCTAGTGATTGAAAAAGTGCCACTTGTTGGTTAGAATGCGAAAAACATAACATGTGCGTCTCTTTAATTCCGACGGTTCCGCATCCCTCTCCCCTAAAATAGTGATCCTGTTTAGTATTGCGTCAGCCAAACTCTTCGCGCGTTTAGTGTTGGAAGGACCTAAAGCCGAATTCAACACTATAGTACCCAAATATCTGGTGAGATTGTTATGAATTTGGAGAAATAAAGTGACCACTTTGTTGTTTTGTGTCATTTTACTACATTGAGCCTAGTTAATTAATTTGACTTAAATCGAATTATATAACGTTTTCTACTCAAATTATTCTTATTCTAATGACCGTTTATGGTTAGGGTCGGTTTTGTTCTTAAACATAAAGTAACGTTGTTGCCTTATTAGTTAATTTTGTCTATTTAATATTAACTTGCCAAATCTTTTCCAGTTTTTGTATGGTTCTGTATAAGATAAAATTTATAATTATGTTCTGTTTAGGTAACAATCAATATGCCAAAGTTAATACTGAACATGGATTAGATAGGTTGGTCCTTTGCTAGATATTATTTTATTAAGTGAAATAATAAACCCATTCTCTTATTTGTACTAATCTTTTTAAAATTTTCTTGTAGATAACTTCTGATATTCAGATCAAGGTATGATTGCTTTAGGCTTACAAAATAAGCACTTAGATATTGTGAAAAAAATGTATCCCTGCATTATTTTATCTTGTATTATTTAATTTATTTGTTTTAATTTATTAGTTGCACAAGAATAATAATATCCCGAGATCTGTGGTTGAATTGATCAGAAGAGAATAGTTGAACCTTCTACGTCTGGCCAAAAAAAACTGTAACAATCAGAAAATCGAGCTCATAAAGCAGTTCATCGAGTTCTAGTTCGACATGTTCAGCTATAGCGGGTCACTTTCGCAAAAACAGCTAAGCGAAATAAAAATGTTAATTTGTTGTTTTTTTCACTCAACGCATAAGAAATTGATGTCAATTTCAATGAGACTCAACTCAGAATCAGACTCAACACGTTCTTCATCTCGATCGAATACTACCGACGTTACGACGTTACGTAAACAAATACTTAGATACTAGAATACCTAGTATTTACTAGATATACTTAGCCTGCTAATACATTATTTAAACAAATAATAATCAAATCAAAATCATCAATTTAGTTTTTTACCATACATTTAAATAAATAATGAAACCATTAACTTTTACCATTCTATGTAATATTGATGAAGCAGTTTTTTGAAAACGGGCCGTGATTTTGCTGTGTGTGTTTTGGAGGGGAGGGGGAGAATATTTCAAAGATACGCAGCTTGTACTATAAAAGATTTGTCGTAGAAAGAGGTCCTTCTAAGATGAGGGTTTCAGAGGAAAAAAAAGAGAAACAATGGGGGTTTGAAAGGAATTTCTATCAAATTCAGGATTGCAATCCTTGAGATAAGAAGGGCTTGGAGGCTAGAGTAAGATACTGTACAAGAGAGATAGTAGTATGTGAGTTTTCCTGCGATGTTGGATGTGCAACCATTTGACGCGATATTCGGAAACGTGGTCATATTTGCAAAGGCTAAATATGAACCTGATCTTAGTTGTACGAATTAATCACTACACAGTATAAAACAAAGTCGCTTCCCGCTGTCTGTCTGTCCCTATGTTTGCTTGAATCTTTAAAAATACACAATGGATTGGACTGTGGTTTCTTTTTAATTATGTAATACAGTGTTTCAAGAGGAGGTTTTAAATGTATGACATGTATCTGTATCAGGATTGTAACCGTTCGAAGCTGGGCATGGTGCTAGTATACAATAAATAATTGTTGATGAAAATGAGCTTAGTTTAGCACGTTCCATTATGAAAAAAGATGTTGCTATGTTAACGCAGACTTGATTTATAAGTAAGATGATTAGAAATAGAGAATATCTCTTTATTTCCTGCTTTACCATAACAACCTTATAAATTGATAATTTAATAAGGTAAGAGAAGACTACATTTACTAAGGGATTGTTTTTTGTTTGATTTTATTATCAGAAGTTTTTTTGAGATTGATATCTTTATACTTTGATTATTTTATTGTTGTCTTTATATACGTGTTATAAAAGGTTTTTAATTCAACTGAGTAACTTTTCTAATGATTAAACGTCACGTCAAACATAAATCTATAACCGAGCAAGCTTTCATAATACGGGCCTTCTAAATCATTTATTGGTATCTTTTCTTATGCGATGTGTTCTAAACTGATACCTGTTCCTCTAACAATCCATAAGAAAAGCACAGCAATCGTTTTAAGAATGTCAATCAAGTTACGTTACAGAAAACGTTCATAAAAATCGATACCATTTTCTTACTTATAATACTTATAACTGATCACCGAGAATGATTTCCATTAATTACAATGGGTACACATTGATCAAGAATGTAAGTTTAATAATGTTTTACTGTTGAAAACCCATTTTTGAGAAATTTTTACTAAAAGATAATTAAAGTTAACCAAGTTAATTATGGCGTTTTTCTAATAAATGTATTAATCCCATCGTACTAAAATGCAAAAGTTTATCTTAAACCAAATATTTTGCCGAGCATCTCGGAATAAAGTAACCTATTTACAAATAAGTCATTAATATTTATTGAGCTTTAGTACAAAACTGACTCAATTTCGGAAGGTTTTTTTTAAATGTTAATTACTTATATAATTTAAATTGATTTTCAAAAAGTAATAATTTTTAAATATAGATAAAATACCAAATTATTATATGATTTGTATATAATATAGAAAATCCGTTATTTGGCTGTGCCATGATACAAATATGTAAAAATAACGCAAACATGAAATCTTTAAATCGCATTTCCCAAAAAACATGTTTTTTGAAATGAGTCACTTTTATTCTGGAGGTGCGATATGTAAGTAGGCAAATACAAAATCATAGGAACTAATCTAAACATTTGGTTTCTATAACTACCTGTGCAATCTAGGAAATGTAGGAGTTTCGGCATTTTTGAATGGCATTTATCAGTTTCTCATATGAATAATCTAAATTATTAAGTAAATAATGCTGGACAGTCCACACAGCATCATTTAGCCCCAAGCTGTGTTATGGGTACTAGATAACTGATATATTTAATACAAAATATTACATACATAGATATATTTTTAATATATAAAAAAACGAACAAAACACGCTTCACAAATATCTGCAGATACGTCGTTCGATCGTACAAATATTTGTTCCGAGGCGGGCATTGAACCTAAATTTTCCGTGATAAACATAGGCTATAGAATATTTTCAAAAAAGTTAGGGTTCCGTATGAAAAACTAAATTTTTGTTAAATACCCGTGCGAAGCCGGGGCTGACCTCTAGTAAAAAAAAATAAAAGTAATAAAAGTTGATCCATTTCAGACATAGCACAACTCCGTCAAGAGATATCGGGTCTAGAAGAGCTCTCCCGCCAGTTGTTCCTAGAAGCGCACGACGCTAGAACGATGCGAGAGAAGATAGACTGGTCTAGAACATTCCAGGGGAAGTATTTCAACTGCTTGGGGTATTTCTTCTCTCTGTATTGTATTTGGAAGATATTTATTGTGAGTATCATTTTACTACTATGTTTGTTAATTTATCATTCTTATAGTTAGTTAGTTATTAAGCCTGGTGTATCCCACTGCTGGGCAAAGGCCTCCCTCTGCTCATTAGTTATTCTTATATAACCTAAAAATCATTATATTAATCATTATCCCTTATTGTTGTGTCTGTGGACTGAAGTTGTGTGAAACTTAACAAATCAAACAAAAGTATTTATTTATACATTAGATCAACAAAAAAAAAACTTACATTACAAACTTTTAAATACTTTTACAGTCAACAATAAACATAGTATTCGACCGCGTCGGCAGGAAATTGACCACCGCTCCTAAATGTCCACAGTCCACTACATTTCACGAAAACTTTTTCTACTATTTTACTAAGCCAACCTCCTTTTGGCGTGGGGTATTAAACGTCCCGAGGTCAGGATGTCAATGGGTAACATGGTATCAGCGTCAAAATGTACAATTTGATAGTGCCAAAATGTAATTAATTGAATTTGCCGTGTGGTGCCGGCATAGAATTTCAACACCCCAACTCTTCCCGTGGGTGTCGTAAGAGGCGACTAAGGGAAACACAGCGGGAGGCGGGCAGCAGCGCCTTCTGCAGAACAACTACACCGAACTGCGATCTCCAACCCGCATGCCCAGCGTGGGGATTATGGGCAATAACCCCCAAATAATGATGCCATCTATGGCGCTCATTAGGGGAGGCCTATGTCCAGCAGTGGACTATTATAGGCTGGTGATGATGTGATGAAATGCTCAAATATTATTATGACGCTTATGGTCTCAAAACGTACTTATGTCCGCATATTGATGTTCATCGAGATGATGCACCAGGGTCTTAAATGTACAAAAGACAAAATCATCATTGTGCGAGAATGCATCGTAGTCCAATTATTAAAACCACTTCGGCTATCTAACCTTTTTGAGTATAGGAACTCCTTGATGGTCAATAATTTGTAAAAAAAAATTCTCTTCTAATTATTATCCGTCAGCTGACTTTTTTTCTTAGTTGACAATTTTTTTTCTACATTTCGTTAAAACTTCCACCTACTAGTGCTTTTATTTAAGACATTTCTTGTAAAAAAATTTGAAAACACAGTAGGCAAAAATTTAACGAAAAGCAGAAAAATATAAATACTAATAACATAGAACGAACATTGTTAAACATCCGAACAGATCGTCATTTTTACCTTATATCTATAGCGCAATCTATCATATCAATATGCATAAGACATAAGTACGTTTTGAAACCATAGGCTTCAATCATATTCATATTTCAGCATAATTACATTTTGGCACTCGAATTGTACATTTTGACGCTGATACAATGTTGCCCACTAACATCCTGACTTTGAGACGTTTATTACCCTACGCCCTCTGTTTCCAGTCAACAATAAACATAGTATTCGACCGCGTCGGCAAAAAGGACCCTGTGACACGCGGCCTAGAGATCATAGTCCACTGGCTGGGGCTACACATCGACGTCGCGTTTTGGAGCCAACATGTATCGTTTATCCTCGTTGGGTGTATAGTACTAACTAGTATCCGGGGGTTGCTGCTCACTCTTACTAAGGTACGTACTATCAACATCACCAGCCTATAATAGTCCACTGCTGGGCATAGGCCTCCCCTAATGAGCGCCGTAGATGGCATTATCATTTGGGGGTTAATGCCCATAATCCCCACGCTGGGCATGCGGGTTGGGGATGGGGGGTTGGGAACGTACTATACTTAAACATAATTATTAGTACTGTTAACGTATTTATCGCGTTTATTTACCTATTTTTCCCGACGTTTCAACTGGCTTACACTTTGTCTTGGTCACGGAATTATAATGTTCAGATCGCGTAAGTTTAAAAAATATTTATACTTAAATAATTATGTACTATACATAGACACAACCCAATCGATATCATATCGAAAAACGGATATTTCAATGAATATATATTTATATTTGTATATAAATATAAATAAAATGTAGCTAATTATCAAAAGTCTTAGAAAAAATGTTGATGCTAGAAACCAGCGGCTCTATTGTCTAACTTAACTGGTAATCGTAATCGGCTTCAGTTTGGCATATCAAACCTAGCCTGGACTTCGATTGTCACTTGCGTATCGTGTAAATAGCTGAAACCGACCAGTTGAATACCTTAGACAATACCGACAACATTCTGACTGGGTCTACAACTGGTAATCGGTTTGAAGTTCACTGGTAAAGATTTCAAGTTACACAATAAGGATGCTGGTCATCGAATGTTGCTGGTGTTTTAAAAATAACCCTTTATATTTCCACTGACTGAATAAATATTAAATATTTTTCAACTAACGCGATCTGAACACATAATTATTAGTACTATTTTAACCGGTATTTGCCTTGTGGTGCCATGTAATTTCACCACCCCAACTCTTCCCGTGGGTGTCGTAAGAGGCGACTAAGGGAAACACAGCGGGGGGCGGGCAGCAGCACCCTCTGCAGAACAACTACACCGAACTGCGATCCCCAGCCCAGCGTGGGGATTATGGGCATTAAGCCCCAAATGATAATGCCATCTTTGGCGCTCATTAGGGGAGGCCTATGTCCAGCAGTGGACTATTATAGGCTGGTGATGAACGGTTATTTACCTATTATTAATATTAATTTTTTTTTCGGACAACAGTACATAACAAAAATAATAATAATTATAGGTAAATTAAAAAATAGTACTAATAATTAATTAAATATTCTTCTTTTACAGTTCTTCTACAAGATCTCATCGTCAAAATCATCGAACATCATAGTGTTGATTCTTGCTCAGATAATGGGCATGTATTTCTGTTCTTCTGTACTCCTCATGAGAATGAACATGCCATCTGAGTACAGAATTATAATAACGCAAGTGTTGGGCGATATTCATTTTAATTTCTACCATAGATGGTTTGATGTTATATTTCTGGTGAGCGCTTTGACGAGTATTTTTACTATGTATTTAGCACATAAACAGCCGTCTGTGAGTTAGGAACTATGTACAGTCAGCTGCGGAAATATGTATGCACATGCACCCTTCAGTTTGAATAAATAGTAACCCGTTTATTCATAATGTAATGATCTTAAAACAGTTGTTAAGTAATTTTATTTCTTAATCTGGTTTATGTATATTAATGGGAAATAGACAGAAACATTCAGAGTGGGATATACTACCTTATGTACTACATAATATGTTTCATATTTAGAGAGGGAGTTTTTGGTTGAAGTACAATTGTATGATAAAATATGCATAAATACATACCCAAAGAAACCAAGCAAACTACATAAAATTTTGTTAAGATATTAAAATGGACGCTTTGAACGATTTTTCACAATAAAAATTTATTTCACTTCCTACCTACTTAGTAACTTTTACTAAAATATCTACTTACTGGAAAACAGCCCTAAAAATTATATCGTTTAAATTATTAAAGTAATATTGAGGTTCCGTACGAAAACTTCAATACGTGTCCAAAAATCATAACTTTTGAGAATTTTCAAAAAAGAGTTATTGAAATCTGAAATCTGATTCATATTTTACTTTTCAAAAACTTAAATTTGGATGGTTTTACCACAGATTTAGCATACTTCGATGTAATTTAGAAAAAGGTTAACTGGCAAAACTCTATTTTTAAGTTGATTGTTTAATTTTGTAAATTACTGTAGATTAAGATTATTTTAAGATATAAGACTGATTGTTGTAAAGTTAAATAGACGCAAAGCGCACAGTCAATAAAATCGATTTAAAGTAAAATATTGCTTTTGATTTTTAGTTTTTAGTAATACCTATTATTTATTGCAGGGTTAGAAAATAATGTATTTTGATATTAAGTATAAAAACAGTTCAAAATGTTCAAAAAGGTTTTCAGTTACTATTTTCAGTCGTTTCATGAATTTTAATCAAATAGGCCATTGTAAAGTAGTATTAAGCTATATTTAGGTTCCGGCGACAACGGGTGAATTTCCCATACAAACGTAGTGCCAAGAGGTTTTGTAATCTGAGAATAAATTCACCATGGTCCAGCTATTATTTGTATTAAAATAGTAATTATCTAGGTTTCTAGCATAAACGTTTTCAAAATACTTTTCTTAAATTAAATTCAATCTAATTTCATCTTTTCACAGATGTATGTAAGTATGTGTCAGTTTTAGTATTGTGTCTTGAGTATTATTTTGAAAAAAGCTTGTGGCAGAAACCTAATTAAATACCATTCTAATACAAATAATAGCAAACGTACAAAGCAGTTTGCACTGCAGCTCAGCAAAAAGGCAATAACTAGTTTTGCTTGAAGAGCAAACACTGATTTAGTATTACCCTCAAGTCTCCAAAAGAACGCGATACCTACCAACAAGTAGTCTTGTGCCTTGGTTATGTGTAACATGTAGATATTGATTGACTCTAGCAGTGTTTGAGAAGTAAATAAAATGAACGTGTTTTGTAAACCTACAAACTGACAAGGGTACCTAACAGTTAAAGGCAGGAACCATGCAGGAACTATATATACCTACAAGAAGAAGTAGCAATGCCAGTGCTTCCTATAGCAAACGAAGTATTTAGGAATTCCTTCTAATTGTTTGTGTAATTGCAATAGGAAAGACAAGACGAGATTTAAATGTGAATTTAAAATTGAGTTTACATATGGGTGGAGGTATATTGTTCCAACAGTTCGTTGCCTGATATCGAAAACAACTTTGGAACGCTGCAGTTTTATGGCTTTGACAAAAGAATGCAGACCTTATAGAGCGCAAAGGGCGAGTTGAAATTAGGTTTTTTTTAGTACTCAGGTTTATTGAATTTGAAAACATCCAAAATCAAACCATCAAGGTGCTACTCTACACGCGATTAACTCGCCTTTAATAAGGATAGACACTTCATTTATATATGGAGTGAGTGATGTAACTACGGCTTCGTAGTAAGGAAGCAAAAACGACAATGTACCTATGTACCTACCACTTGTGGAGTCCGGACAAAAGACTTGGACCATACTATGTCACAATAATTCAGTCTTGACTAATCAAAGAGCGACACGTGAAGCCTCAGAAAGATGGTTGCGTATGTTATATAGCACTTTGAGGGAGAAAAACAATCCTTTACTAAACTCAAAACGAGAGCCCAAGATACCAAGTTCCGTGCCTCATGTACCCAATCTACGGAAACTCGTGATAAAGGGGAATATAATTAAAACAAGTTCATAATTTTAAGAATTTTAATAACAATTTTATATTATCTTACATAAACTATATCGAAATAGTTAAATAGAAAAAGTTTATTGGAAAGGCCACCTTACAATAACTTAGAAGAAAGATAGAAAAAAACTAATTTGAACAATTTCTAGATTAATTTGTTTGAACATTTATTTTTCTCTAATTAATTGAAGATGATTTATTAAAAGGACCAAATTTTAGTAAGATCTAAGATACAAAAATATTTCTTCAATTTAGCACTTTTTTTAGGCAGGATTCTATCTTTGAAAGCAGTTTTATTCTATGCCGTAATAAATTTTAATAACAATATACATGTATTACATCTGTTCAAAATCTACGATTTCATGACGCTAAAATACCTAATTAATAATAAACTAATTATATTTATAAATACATTTCAAAGATATAGTATTCGTAGTGTAAATACTAATTCAAGTTGGTGTTGCTATTATTTGAGCCGAATTTTACTTTCTGTTTTTTTTGCTTACGAATTTTTATTCTAATTTTCTGATACATTTCTTTTAAAATATACACAAGATCTAAATAAAACAAAATGTTTCCTCAAGTTTAAAAGCATAATATTTTCACTTGCATGTGTCTTACCGAAAGTTTTACATAACACACATTGCTTCATTTCTGGTCAAGTGTGAGTCAGGGGGATAACGAGTAAACGCAAATTCCTTGTAGTCCCCCCAGGGGAACATCTTGGGGGGACCACGAGTCATTTGCGTTTTGCGTTTATAATAATAATTGAAGTTTTATAGATTTATTTTTAAATTTAGCATCTTATATAAGCGCAAGGATCGTAGCTTTGTTTTTTGATGTTCAAACACAATGATCATATTATATAAAAAAGGGAATTTGAAACCTGCAATAAGACTGACGCTAGATGGCGCTACTAAAAATTATAAACCAGACTTGCATTAACTGAATATAACTGTCATCGAAATTAACTCATTTACAATACAATACAATATTAAAATGCTTTATTGTACACCAGAAATTTAACACAACAAAAGACTTACATAAGACAAATACAATATTGTTGGATTAAAAAATAATATATAAACACAAACAGATCCGCGTTTACCAGACGGTTTCAAGACTGGACTTCTTCATTATGGCAATGTGTAATGGTGAAAAGAAATGTATCAGAAGGAGAACTATTCTCCCATAAGCAGAACTATTCTCCCAGAAGAAGAACTATTCTCCCAAAAGCAGAACTATTCTCCCATGAGATCTCCCTCGTTCTGTTTCCTGAAACAGTCTCCGACGGGGAAGAAGTCCCAGCAGCGTTGCGTGTACATGTTCCACACGAAAGTTTCTTGACCTGAAGGAGAAATAAGGATTTATTTATTTAGGACTCCCAATAAAAAAGGACGTGTTTTTTAATTTAAGGGTGCCACAGCATGAGCAAATTTTTTACCCAATCTAAAATAATAACAAAGTTACATTTTACAACTAAACATACAGAATGTAAGACAGTTAGTTTTATGTATTGGAGTTAAACAACAGGATATAAAAGAGTTACACTAGAAATTAATAGGTGAACATTTTAAATGGAGTTCGTTATGATTCTAAAGAAAAAAGAACCAAAAAGATTGTGTATTGTTAACATAATTATGGTGTGTTAAGAATAAAACTTCACAAATTTTCTTTTTGTACCTTGGTAGAGGTTCCGTAACGTATATAAGTAATATTTATAAAAAAAGTTATTTCTATAAATATAACTCAACAATTGTTCAATTTAACATTTGCTTTGTGGCGACGGCGGATATTTTTAAATGATCGGTCGTTTCCTGAAGGCTCCGGTGACCGATGAATTTCCCAAAATATAAAAGTAATACCAAAGTGATGCTAGTTTGAGCATATTTTCATCGTGATCTGCTATTATTTGTATTAAAATAGTATTAATCTAGGTACCATAACACAATTTGTTTTTAAAATATGTACTTTATTGAAATGTAATTAAACCAAACCGAATTTGTGAAATTTGTGTATATAGATTTTTTTATCAATCAAGCTTGTGTAGGAACCTAGATAAATACTATTCTAATACAAATAATAACAGTTCATGATGAAAATATGCTCAAATTACAAATAATTTTGGTATTACTAATTTTGGTGCCTTTAATGTATAAACTCCAATGTATACTCATTCTAAGTGGACTTGTTTGTTCTTTTTTGAGTATAAATAAAGTTCTTTTTTGAGTATAAATCTTTAAACCGAAACTCCATTTTATTTTATACCGTTAGATAGTATATTCCTTACCTGTGTATTCTGTGTCCGGTTTATTGATGAGATGCATGAGGAAGAACATATAGTTCGCTAGATTATGTTCTCTTTGCACGTGCGTGTCGAACCCGTGTGGAACCTGCCAAATAAAAATATACAAAATACAAATTTATGTATGTACCAGAATATCGAGAAGACTTAATGCAACATTTATGTAAAGGAAAAATAATTACATATTGTGTTATTGGCTAGGCCTGTTTCACGGGAAACCGAGTGTACAGATGGATTTCTATGCTAACAGATCTGTAATTTATTAATTTTCTAAAAGGTTAGTAGATAACCCACTACGTCCATAGTCTTTTTTACCTTATCACCGGCTAGCTCTTCCCGGGATGTCGATAGATGTATAAAAGTAGTGTTTACGGTACAAAAGCTGTATTGTATTAAACTACAACTAATGATGATGATGTTAATGAGTGCGGTTTGTACGGCTGCTGCTGATGCACTGACCCTCGTAGACGCCCGGTCCGCGCTCGCGGCACGACACACCTACTTAGGTCAAACTGCTGATGATGCTTATATTATAGGTACATACGTGATCGATTGTTCGACACTTGGTGATCTTCCAAGAGGTTAGTAGTCAACCCACTTACGTCCATAGGCTCTATAACCTGGGTGTTTTTCCAATACAATGGTTAGTAGTTAACCCACTTAAGAATCTATTACCTTATCGAAATAGTCCTTCCCGATGCCGCATATAAAGCAGTTGGACTCCATGTCTTCTTTAACAGACTCCAACTGGTCGCGGAGCTCTCCGAACGCGTCGATAATCAGACCTGACACGGAAAATATTCATTGAATAAATAAAGAATAGAGAATGGAGAATAAAGAATGAATAAAGAATAAAATAATCTATTTGCACTAACAGGGCTTACAGTGGTCAGTTATAAACAAAAAGTAAATGAAAAACATGTATTACAATGTAAAGAATAAAAAATTCTGTATCTTATCTTAATCCACATCCAAATTTAACTTACTCAGATTCAGATTCAATAACTTTATTTCTTTAGGCTTACAAAATAAGCACTTAGACAAGTCAAATTTCATACAGTTAATTATTATTACAAAGAAATAAGTTGCTATTGATTCTTTTGAAATTCTTCAATTTTTTGTCCACTAGTGGAAGAAGTGAAAAAGAAACCACTAATTTCAATGTGATGTGCGGTGACTAATTCAAATTTTCCATTCGGGCCCTAAAAAATTTAAACTGGTTTGTTGCACAATAAATGCGTTACATACTGTTCTTATAATTGTAAGTACCTCTACAGAAATCTCCACTTACCCTGAAGGATAGCCAGCAGGATAACAATAATAAAGAAGAAGAAGGTGATGTCAAAGATGATCCGGTACACTTCCGAATCGTCGCCGTCCGGCGGTTCCAACTCGTCGCCGATACCGCCGCCCGCGCGCACCCCTTTGTATAGATTGAAGACGAAACACTGGGAATAGAGAAATATTCTTTACTCTTATTCTCTTCTTTCATTTCATTTATTGCAAGAAATATGGTCATAATACAAGGTCACATCAGAATAGGTAGTGTCACATACTTCACCAAAGCACATTGGCATGCAAACAATTTCTAAAACTAGGTAAAGCTACAAAGTAATTTTAAAATTATTTAAATTAATAAGGTATATAATATTTTATAAACATGTCATAACTGTGCTATTTATTTTTCAAATTGAGGTCCATGAGTTCTTTGACACTATAGAAAGCTTTTCCAATCCGAGGCTTAATGTACCAAAGCATGGCAGTAGATATCAAGCCATAAAATTATTTAATGTTCTTCCTACTGAAATGAAAGCAATTGACAACCCAAATACATTTAAGAACAAATTAAGAAAACTTTTGCTGAAGGAGTGTTTTTATACAATTGACGAGTTTAACACACGAAAAATGTATTGAAAATTTTATTTTAAATGCATGCTATAAATTGTATTACCTACTTATGCCAATGTACTTACTTCTAAGATTTAATTTTAATTAAGGTCGTTCATACACAATGTAAATTGTTTTTGAATAAATAAACTGAAACTGAAACATTGAGCCATAATTTTAACTTTTTATAAATATTGTTATAGGTAAATCTTTGTTGTCATTAGGAATCTTATTATATTATATTCTCTTACTCGGAAAGTAGATGTAGTTGCCTGAAGAGCGGGTCGAAAGTGATACTTTTAATTCCTAGGGAGAATCGTTTTCAACAGCTATCGCATTTCTATTGAACTATGATAATGGTAGAATGTGACGAATAATGGCTGATGCTAAAGAAAAGTGGGAACGCGGCAAATCCATCTTCATTTGTTTTCTCTTGTTGTAGAGTTTTGTTTGTATTACAATTTCATCTGATTCAGATATGGTAAATCCATAATCTGAATCAGATGAATTCGCATGATTTCGTAATCATACCTAGGGTTTTTCTTGTAGTGTTCTTGGAAGTAATTTACCTTAGTCCCCCGAACTATTGGCGCCCTCGCTACGCTCCAAACCACGTCTCGGGACAAAATAATTCACTTCTAACCCTAGGGTAACATTGCACTATTGTTTCAAGTGTACAGACAAGTTCTACTGGTTATTTAATTGTAATTTTCGTTATCAATAAAGGTACACTCACCGTCAGCATATCATGACAGTTCCTGTTGACCTCGTCGTCTTCTTCTTGCACGTAGAACTTCCTAAAGAAGTTGAAGGCTATCACCGTGTAGATGTACACTATGATGGTAAGCAGCATCACTGTCAGCACGAGCTGGCAGAAAAATATTGTATTATTGTTAATCATCATCATCAGAATGGGGGTTATTGCCCATACTCCCCACGCTGGGCATGCGGGTTGGGATCGCAGTTCGGTGGAGTTGTTATGCAGAGGGCGCTGCTGCCCACCCCTCGGTGTGCGGTCAGTGTTCATAATTTTTTCGGACAATAGTTAATTATTTAGTACTAACGCTGATTTTTCAATGCTATGCTATGCTACTCAAATTCAAGCAAGTATCAAGTGCTGAATATTTGACAGATCCATCACTGAAATCTGTCCAAAAATCGCGATTAGAGAAGTACTTACTTAAAAATATTTTGCACTTGAGTAGACTCTTTTTTTATACCACCAAGATGGCAAATAAGCATTCTGCCCGTCTGATAGGAAGCGATTACCACAGCCCGTACAACATTGGGGACCCTAAAAATATCTAATCTAGCCGAACCTTTAAATATCTTAGGTTAGATTCAAATTAAAACTCAACTCACCTGTTTCCCATTATGCGTGACAGACTGCAAGATAGTCCTCAAAGTCTTGAAGCCAACAGCTACATCCAGCAGATGTGCGGCGAAGAAGAAGTTGTTGAAGTTACCCATCACAGAGAAAGAGAAGTACCAGAGAGAATAGAGGAATGAGTTGTCTGTAAACGTAACTCCTGCCTTCCAGACTTGGTAGCGCCAGTCGATGCTGGTTATGCTGGAAAATGAACTTTATGTTGGTAGGAATAGGGAATATCATATCAGGTGGAATTTAAACTTATTATATTCTAGCGGACGGCCCCGGCTTTGCACGAGTATTTAACATACATTTAAATAATTTCACTGTTTTACACAAATATGCATGGGAAGTTTTGATCCGTAACTTTTTGGAAAATACTCTATAGCCGATGTTTACTATAGATAATGTAGGAATCTGAAGGTAAAAGAATTATTCCAATCGGGTCAGCAGTTTCGGAGCCTATTCGATCCAAACAATCAAATCTTTCCTCTTTTAATAATATGTTAGTTTATTTATGTAATAATTTATACGTTGAAAGTCATTCATTCAACCAATCATATTCCTTTTCATTCATTCGTTCACTTACTAATGAATGAGTCTAGTGTTTCCTTATTCCTTGTGGGGAAAGAATATAGTCTTCAACATTCCCAGCATATCAGATACAAAACCAAAGTCATTCATTCAACCAATCACATTCCTTTTCATTCATTCATTCGTTCACTTACTAATGAATGAGTCCAGTGTTTCCTTCCTCCTCGTGGGGAGAGAATGAGGTCTTCTCCATTCCCAGCATATTGGATATAGAATCAAAGTCGTAGGTTTCAGAGAATTTCGCTCGGACTTTCTTCTTGACGAACTTATCCCAGTAGTTTACGGGGAAGGACCTGTAAAGAATAAGTGTTAGAGGTACCGTGGAAACAGGATAATGGCATTGGATTTAAGTAATAATGAAGGTTTAATCTTCACTATTACGGTGAACTATCAGCGTCAGAGTTGTCATTTACTCTGTTTCCAGTTTATTTTTTAGGACTCCTAACAAATAGAATATCAATAAGGCTAAAAAAATTGTAATGAGAGCTTGTGTCAAACAACAGAACATAGTTGGGTACCATATTGATACTTATGACTCAAACGTTACATACATCCGATCGGAACCAATGCAGGTGCAGATTATACAAAAATTTGTTCTGCGATTGGAATCGAACCCGGAACCTCCAGCGTCGCAGGCAAACCTTTTTCCACCACGCCACAGAGGTAGTCAAATCGTCGGATCACTTGGTCCGACACACTTACTTGGCAGCTATAACCAGTTTGTCCCACTTACTTGGCAGTTATGACCAGTTGTTCCACTTAATTGGCAGATATGATCAGTTTATTATTATTAGACCAGTTTGTCCCACTTGCTTGGCAGATCCAACCAGTTTGTCCCACTTATTTGGAGGATACAACCAGTTTGTCCCCCTTACTTTGCAGATAAAACCTAAATGGTCCCAGTTACTTTTGTTCCACTAAGTAGAAGTGACCAGTTGGTCCCACTTACTTGGCAGATATGACCAGTTTGTCCCACTTACTTGGCAGATATGACCAGTTTGTCCCAGTGGCTCATCAGGTCATCGTCCTCGGGTTGTTCCGCGATGTATAGACCGTCAAACTCCAGTTTACGAGATATCTCCTTCTCACGCTTGAAGATTGCAAGAGGGACCTGCGATTAATCAAAGTGATCACTTTATTTCCGAGTATTGCTTATGTAATTTGTACTTTGTAAAGTGTCCAAGACTCCTGTAAGGTCTAAAGGAAATAAAGCACTTTGATTCTGATTTTGAAACAATTTAGGATCAGAATTAATAAAAGAAGTGACGTGTGACCCGAGATCTGGTCAGTATCTGGCGCAGCGCATCAGCATTGCCATACAGGGAGGCAATGCAGACAGCGTCCGACCGCTTCTGATTAGTATTGATATAGATCAGTTGTTATATGTATACTCGTAAGTATAGCAGTAACAACAGACAATTAAGAAAAAAAAAAATACTACAGAGTAGGTACGAATTATTTAAAATTAGAATACCTATGCTATGATTACCTTGAGATGGTAGTACCCTATGAGGATAGCAAGTGAGACGGCGGAGTGCGCGGCGGCCGCTATCTTTATAACGTGCTCCATGTAGAAGAAATCTTCGTCTATGTGAACCACTTCTATGACGTCATCTTCCTCTGCTTCGCCGCTTCCTGAAATAACAGATAATATATATTTAATATTCTTGGGTACACTTCCAACTGGTATTGATATGGATCAATTGAGCTACCTGAACAAACTGTTCGCAACAGTCTGCAGTTAGCTCAATTGTAAATACTAGTTTTTTTTATTTAGTTCGATCATTGTAATTTTATTTGTTAATAAAGGCTTTTTGCCCTTTCAAAAAAAAATATTTAATAATGAAAATATATATCTAATAAAATAAAATATCACCAAGCTTAAAATCAGTTTTCTGAACTGAATTTTGATTTGACATAGGCCTCCCCTAATGAGCGTCATAGCGCCCTGTCTTCAGCTTGTCGCATCCAGCATCTGCCAGCAGTCTTTCGCAGATTGTCATCCCTGGCAAGAGCGCGTCACTACGTTTACCTAGTCGCGGTCTCCACTCAAGAACACGTTTACCCCAGTGGTTTTACCATACCATGTGCAAAGTACCGTGCCACTGCACGGTGTAGATGTGAGGCAACCTTTAGTGTGAGTGTTTAGAGGAGCGCTTACCGTCACCGCTGCCAGAGCCAGCTCCGGACCCTGAACCAGCGATGATGTCTCCGAGTCCCGAACCCTCGCCGCCTTCGCCTTCCAATGTCGACACCTGGAGAATAAAAAAAGTTATAAATTTAAAATTTATAATTAAAAAGTATTATTTAAAAATTTAAGAAAACATTACATTTAAGTTGACAATAAACTGCTCAAATCGATAAGAATTACAACTTTCACACGTTACAAAAAGTAAAAAAAAATATTGGAGCGGAAATGTTTAACAGTAAGTGACTTGATGGCAGACAATTTTCGGGATACGTAGTCTATATGTTATTCCAGGTCGTAAACTATCGGTGTACCAAGTATCATCAAAATCCGTTTTTGCGTGAAATCTGTTTTCGGTGAGGCAGAAACCCACTCACATGTACATATATTCAAGCAATATTTTACACTTACATTACCCGACCAGAGTATCGGAACATAAAATAATACACTCACCTTATAAAACAGCAGTACAAAGTTGATGCAGAAAGCCAGAACGAGCGCCACGTATTTGAGGTTATAGAAGTTCCTCGCGAGGAAGGAAACCGCGCGCCGAGTGTACACCGACAGGTCTACTTGCGCCAGGGCTGATGGGGCAGGGACTTGCACCGCCTGGGAAATGCAATGACGGTATTTAAATCTTTAAAAAACTTATTTAATTTGACACTAGATGGCGCTGTACAAAATCAAGTGTCATAAAATAAAGAAGGAAAAGTTTGCTGCGCCGCTTGTGCTTTTTAAAACTTAAAAAAAATTGTCTTTCAATCTTAACCAAAAACAATTACGCTTTTTGACTAGATGGCGCTGTACAAAAGTAAGGTATTATAAAATAATAAAGGAAATAGTTTGCTGCGATGCTTGTGCCTTTAAATCTTATAAAAAACAATCGTGCTGTTTGTTTTGACACTAGATGGCGCTGCACAAAAGTTCAGTGTCATACAATACAAAAATAAATCACAGTTACCATTATATAGTATCATACCTTCTTAGCTCGAATCAATCCTTGCAAACTTCCGCGCTGCTTTAAAATGATTAAAGTTCAGAGTTCTTAGTATCAGTTACGTGCATGATAATGCTTTCGATATACGATTTCGAAAACCGCAGAATATAGGCGAAGAATGTCAGTAGACACTAACGAGATTAAGCCTAAATATGCGACAAATACGTATCATTTTCCTATTCGCGTAAGCATGAATGAAAGCACTGAAATTAACTATCATAATTTTATGCTCGTCGAAACTTTCTGGGATAAATTTTAATCCGTTTTTTAGTTTTTTGCGTGAAAGAGTAACAAACCTCCATTACTTACAACTTTCGCGTTTATAATATTAGTTACCTTTTTGCTCTCCGCTTCGATAGCGGACATAGCAGCCTGTTGCGCCGCTTGTGCCTCTAGTCTTTCTTGAGCCTGCTTCTTAGCTTGTTCACCTCTGGAAATGAAATTATTACTTGTTAAACATTTATATTATAATGAGGAAAGATTTGATTTAAATAAATAAATAATGCTGGACAATCCACAAAGCATCAAAAGCAAGCTAGCAGAGCTTGTATTATGGGTACTACATTACTGTTATACATAATACAATATTATTACATAGATAGTTTTTTTTATTACATAGTATGGACTTATATAATGTATCGCGGACTGTACCTACTTGTACTTGTTCATATGAACTGTGTAGCAAGCTGTGTACAACACAGCAGTTATTGGAATCAAGAATCACCATTTTTATGAACTACTTTTGTATCATTTTCAGTCTGCAGTACAACTCCTCGGCGATCGATCATTTATTTTACTCCCATCTCATATTTACGATATCATAGGCCATAGGGCCTTTACAGTTTTTGCGTGAAAGAGTATCAAACATCCATCCATACTTACAAACTTTCGCGTTTATTATATTAGTAGGTTAAATATAGATTTATGATAACAAAGGAATCTGAATCTGAAGTTCTTGGCAGATCCTACGCCGCTGAGTTATCCGCGACGTAGGAGATAACTCACCGACGTCGCTAATAACTCAGTGATGTAGCTTCAGTGTAGCGACCTCTGTCATCGTTGCCTGAACTACAAGGGCAAATGTCAATAGAAGTGCGCACGAATCATCAGAAGAAGCGGAAGCTAGCAACCTATCTAAGCGCTTCAAACAGTCTCCGCTAGATGTCGCTAAGAGAGCCAAAAAAAGAGATGCAATTCCTAGATCGCAAACGCTTGTTCCTGTAACAACTAACTGATATGCGATTACCTGACATCAACTGTCGCTCGTAAGACCACAGATAGTTGCGCCAGTTGGGCGAACTCCAGCATAGGGGAGATCTCCTTCTATTATCATTTGGGGAAATCCACCTTCTACCCCCAAATTCAGTTTCCTTACCCGAGTAGATCGATAAGCGAGGGCGGTCGCACCTCCTCCCCAGCATGCTCCGCCTCCTCAGGGGATACCTCCGCCTCCTCCCCTGATGATGGGGATGATGTGCTGGGTGACTCGTGCGGCTTTACTTGTATCCTGCGTAAAAAAATCTTGTGTGAATGTACTAATGGTTTCTTTTTCACTTCTCCACTAGTTTACAGAGAAGGAGAGAAAATTATCAATTTTCTTATTTCTTTTCTTATAATGATTTGTTGTATAAAATTTGACTTGTCTAAGTGGTTATTTTGTAAGCCTAAAGAAATAAAGTTGTTGAAAACTCAATATTTAAAAAAGTAGTCATATTGGTTTTACAAATTATTCGAATTTGCCTATTTGTATCTAAATTTTCGTACTCTGAGATGTTGTTATTAATGCCATAAAGCAATGCAGCCAGCGTTTTGGGGATGCTTCCAATTCTTGCTATATGGATCAATTGAGCTGCCTGTAGATTGTTTGAAATAGTTTGCAGTTAGCTCAATTGATTCCAATGTAGTTCTAATTTGGTTCTGTTAATTGTTATTTTCATTCTTAATAAACTAAATTTAATAGTTGAAAACTATCGGCTAAAACTAAACGACGTATTATTAAAGAATATTTATCGGGTATTTATCGCATAGCGTTTTTTTTATTTTCTCTTACGTTGACATAAAAGTAGTATCAATAGCAAAAATTATATTCCATTTACTATATACTCTGACCCATTTCCTTCGCTTCTGCATACTGAATTCAGTCGATACTTAATAAATAAATAATAAATAAAAATAAATACTCACTGTCCATTGTCTTCTTTAGTGATATCCAGTCCGAAAGCCGAGACTTGTAGTTGTCCCGTGTCATCAGCGGGCGGCAACGCCGGCAGGTGACGTAGCGGACCTACGGAAAATACTCGTTAGTCGATATTAATTGTCACTGACTGTCGCCATATCTGGCAACAGCCCAAGCCGAGGTTCGCACCTAAGTGGTGGCCCTTGTGCGTGTTGCCCCAACCTAACTTTACCGGTGGCGCCCTCTGCGCCCGCCAAAAGTCAGGTAACGCTGTTATGGCCATCTGTGGTCAACAGCAATAAAGTCCATTCGAAAAAAAAATGCAGGCAGATGCTGGATGCGGCAAACTGACAGGGCGGTCATTAGGGGAGACCTATGTCCAGTAGTGAACTGATAAACTGATGATGAGCTCTCATAACATTTTTAGTCGTAGTCTTTTGTAGATTTAGCTACCGTAAGTATTTAATATTTTTTTTTATTTATAGCTATGCTCTTATCCTTACAGGCGCACCCAATGTAATAGATTAACTACAGTTAATTTAAATAATAATAATTATGACGGACAATCCACACAGCATCACCTAGCCCCAAGCTAAGCACAACTTATGTTATGTGTACTAGATGACTGATATACATAATACGATATATTAAATAGGGTTTTTTATTTTATATGAAAACGCCTGAACACCCTGAACAATCATCTGCGGATCGGCGATTTGTCCCGAGGCGCGAGTCGAACCCGCAACCCCCCACCATCACCCACCGCGCCACGGAGGAAATCTAGAAATCGCAGTCATCGAAATAGTTAAAATATAACTTAATATACTTATAAGATAGAGAGAGAAAGGTATTCCCATACACAGTACGCCGATTCCCATCCATAGGTAGTTTACAACCGCCTCATTCGAATTTCACGGACTGAGTTAAAGGGTTCGATTTTTACGTATCCGCCACAACATAAGCGACTGCCGTTTACTGCCACAGAAGTAGTGAAAAGCAGGAACAATACAGAAGAGCTAGTTTTAAAGTTAAAAAAAACGAGTGAGTTCACTTACCTGTCGCCTTAAAAGCAGATTTTTAATAAATTAACGTTAATTTAATTTAATTTTGTTAAAAATTAATGCCAATCACATTTATTTAGTTCAAGTTATGTAAAGGTTATGCTGCTTCGGCGATTTAGTGAGTTGATTTTTGCGTTTGGTCACTATTTAGATTTTATATGAGACTGGCCCCTAGCTTAATAATCTATATAATTTAGTCTAAGTGCTTATTTTGTAATATTAAAGAAATAAAGTTATTTAAATCTGAAATATTATTACATTAATACCTACCTAGATTTGATTTTGTTGCAAATTTTTGTTGGGAAATATTAATGAAAGATTGAAATATGCAAACGTGGTAAGTAACGAAATCGTAAAACGACCTTGTGGTCGAATGGAAAATAACAGTGTTCCAGTGTTACCAACAAAAAAAGTAATGCCAACACACAAAATCGAATACCATGGTTGCGTTCTCATTCACTAACCAATTAAGTCCTATATGGCGATAAAGTATCAACTATACTCTAATTCAGAAACCTAGATAATTTTCGTAAACAAAGGTGTTACCATATCAAAAAAATTGTTTCGAAATAGAAGTTAATAGAAGATTACTAAATTTTTCTAAAAACTTAAGGTACGGCTTATTTTCTAATAAATATCCATAGAATGGAATGTAGCAATGGTTTTGTGCTATAAATTATATTTAATTTCATTTTATTAACAAAAATATAAAATGATGAAGAAATATTAGCAGAAAATATTTTACGACACTGGTATCATCGGAGTAAAATGGGAGCAAATCACAGAAGTTCGAAACAATTTTTGCATTTTGACAATAAACTCCATTTTATTTCGTGTAGGTGTAGGTATTTCATTCATCTCTCGCTCATCGAAGTCGAATGTGTTCCTTTTTCGCTGCTCGTGTGCAATTGTGCGTTGTTGAGTTTTTGTTTTGTTTTCGTTTTTACAATATCGTTGTCTGTTATTGTTATCAATTTGTGTTAAGTTTTCAACCTTGTTGTTGTGTTTGTTTTTTAATAAACATGGAACCTCAACCCGCGCCGCCCACGGCGCCGCCGCCGGCGGATGCGATGATATTTGTATTTTGAGATGGACACAGGGAAAGCCGCAACGATGCGGGGTATAAATAATAGGTCTTTACCTATGAAATTGCCGTTCTGACAATGACGAATTAAAGGCGATTGTGGAAGCTGATGCTACACAATCTACGGCTGAATTAGCAGCAGCTTTCGACGTTAGCTAGCTTCAAAACAATATTGGTCCATTTGCGTCAAATTGGCAAGGTAAAAAAGCTTGACAAATGGGTGCCCCACGAACTCAATGATCGCCAGCGCGAAGTACGCGTCGAGACGTGCCTTGCACTGCTCAAAAGACACACAAATGAAGGAATTTTGAACTGCATTGTTACCTGCGATTCTGTTTGATAACCGCAAGCACTCAGCAAGTTGGTTGGATCCTGGTTCAGCACCTAAACAATGCCCTAAACGAAAACTCACCCCTAGAAAAGCGATGGTCACTGTTTGGTGGTCTAGCGCTGGTGTGGTTCATCACAGCTTCTTACCAAACGGGATGAGCATTACTGCAGATGTGTACTGTGAAGAACTGAACACAATGATGGAGAAGCTGGCACATCTCCAACCAGCATTGGTCAATCGCTCCTCTCCGCTGCTCCTGCACGACAACGCGCGACCTCATACTGCACAGCAGACGGTATCCAAGTTGCAAGAACTGGGGTTGGAAGCACTCCGTCATCCGCCCTACTCACCAGACCTTGCGCCTACAGACTACTTCTTTTTCCAGAATAAAAAGAAAAAGAAAGACCTAATATCTTAGAAGACGTTTCAGTGTTCTGATGTTTGGTTAGGGAGTATTTAGTCAGGTATCTATCGCGCAAGCAAAACCACGCGCCATTACTAATAATTAGTGATCCATGGTAAAAATTAAATTCTACCCCTGACTTGTTATTATAACAGTGACATACGAGGGTGGTCCGATAAGTACTTAGCCTCACCGCCCGATGGCGTGACTATCGCAAGAAAAATTTACTATCGTGTAGTACATTCTCGTAGACGGCTCCTGTAGAAATTTCATCCAAATTGGACGCGTAGTTTTTTTTTGACCGCGTGTGGAAGCGGGCTTGTCAGCGGATTCTAGCAAAATGGAAAAAGAGCAATATCGGTCGGTCATTCGATTCTTGTTTTTGGAAGGGAAATCGCGCAGCGAAATCAAAGAGCGCTTGGATACTGTGTACGGTGACTCTTCTCCTTCGATGGCGACCGTCAAAAATTGGTTTAACGAGTTCCAGCGTGGTCGCACGACGGTTTTTGATGAGCCACGCCCAGGTGCCTCAAAAACGGCTACCACGGAGGATAACGTGACAAAAATCCACGATCTCGTATTGGCAGACCGCCGATTTAAGGTGCGCGAGTTAGCTGAGACAGTAGGCATCTCAAAAGACCGCGTAGGTCATATCCTGCATGAAATTTTAGGCATGAGAAAGCTGTCGGCGAGATGGGTGCCGCGTTTGCTCACTCTGGAAAACAAGCGCAACCGTGAGACCACTTCAGAGCAGTGTTTGACGCTGTTCAAGCGCAATCCAAAGGAGTTTCTGCGTCGTTTCGTGACGGTTGACGAAACATGGATCCACTGGTACACGCCAGAGACCAAGGAACAGTCGAAACAGTGGACTTCACCCGGCGAACGTGCTCCGAAGAAGGCGAAGACTGTTCAATCGGCCGGAAAGGTGATGGCCACTGTTTTCTGGGATTCACAAGGTGTGATCTTCATCGACTACCTAGAGAAGGGAAAAACGATCACAGGGCTGTACTATGCCGCATTATTGGGCCGATTCGACGCCGAATTGCAGAAAAAACGACCCCATTTGGCGAAGAAAAAAGTGCTCTTCCACCATGACAACGCACCGGCTCACACCTCCGCCCTCGCCATGGCCAAATTGGTCGAAGGGCTACGAACTGCTGCCCCATCCACCGTATTCTCCAGATTTAGCCCCCTGCGATTTCTTTTTGTTTCCTAACTTGAAAAAGTCTCTCGCCGGGCAGAAATTTGAGTCGAATGAGGAGGTCATCGCCGCCACAGAAGCCTATTTTGCAGACCTCGAGAAAACGTATTTTTCAGATGGGTTAAAGAAGTTGGAGCATCGCTGGATCAAGTGTATCGAGCTAAAAGGAGACTACGTTGAGAAATAAAACGCCACTTTTCTAAAATCACCGTTTTTTTTTGTAGGCTAAGTACTTATCGGACCACCCTCGTATCATGACATTTCTTTGTTTACATAAATTATCCAGGTTTCTGAATTAGAATAAGTATGGCTTAAGTTAAGTCCCTTTAGCGGTTTTTTGTCTCAGAATCTCGAATCTTATCTTTAGCATAATCTCATCTATAAATACATAAGTTGCCTAAAATAAATAAGTAAATAAAGTAAATATTTTTTTAAGAGAATCAGATAATACTGACGACCCTAAAACTATCGTAATATGTTAACATAATGAACAATATTTCGGTCAACGAATAATAAACCCTATTATATAATATTTTGAAACCTTAAAAAACCAACTACTAAAACTTACAGTGTAATTTAAACCTTATCAACTCCACAGATGCCAGCGAAATATAAACCGTAATGACCAAACGCAAAGCTCATAATCCAAGCGACACCCGCCTAAAAATACGATCCTTACTTGTGCTGTTGAGTAACCTGTGCCTCAACTGACCGATTTTCTCCTCTTCCGTTGGCTCTGGCGGCGGCTCGTCCACTTGCGGACCTCGCATCAAGCCCAGCAGGACTCCGAATATGTACCTGGGAATATTTTTTATACAATACAATACAAAAATATATTATTGTACACCAGAAATAGAAGATAGCAAAAGACATACAATGGTACATAACAAGACAAGTACAATGATTTATATTATAGTAACGGAAACGTAATATTCGAGTAACTGTAAGAAATCGCTTTAAGCGATAAGGCCGCAAATTACGTTATCTTTCAGTTTTATTTTGTTTTAGTCATAAGTTTCGAGAATAAAGAATTATTATCTTATCATATAAGATCTATCATAGATGTCGCTATTAGGTACAGAGCTACCGCATGATTAAATCTAATCGCATTTTAACATCATAAATTTTTTTTCTCAGCATTTGTGGTGACACGTTTTTTGAAAAGAACTTGTGACACCAAAACCTATATAAATATAATTAAAATAAAATTAATAGCAAATTATGGTGAAAATTATACTCAAAAGACAAATAATTTTGGTACTACGCACTGTTATAAGAAAAACCCCATTCGTTTTGTTAAGACCATGCGTTGAATAAATAAATAAAAAAATAAGCTTAAGATAAAGTCAGTGCAAAATGAGATGAGTGCTAAGCGAATATTCTTAAAAATTACATAAAAGTATACCCGTTCTGAAATACGGCAATATTTAAAGCTTTTCAAAAACAATATTTTTTAAGCCACGCTACTGTAACAAACGAGTTACAAAATACTTTACATATTTAAAACTAAATCTATATGAAAAACAATGAAATACCTAATAATAAAGTATAAGAAATACAATATATAAACTATATATCAGAATAAAATCCATTTACCAATGACTGTGACCAAATGACGCGTGAAAAGACAAAAATAATCATTCACATATCAAAAATGGATCTTAAAACCCATGTAAGAAGACTCACACTTGTAAAATCACTTATAAACGGGATATATACCATTATTTGTGTTACCATATTGTTTTTTAATCAAATTTACTAGCTGGTGACATTCTACTGCATACAAGAATATTTATTTAATTACAGGAAATAAAATAAACAAAAATTACAAAAAAAATCCGAAATTCTCGTTTCCTGTCATTATATAAATATTCAAATTATGTAAAAGAAATCTGCAGATCGTACCAAAATCTTGTGGTTGCGGGAATCAAAGCCGAAACCTACTGCATCGTAGGTGGACCGACACCACATGGTCATCACCATCATCATCATTAGCCTATAATAGTCCAATGCTGGACATAGGCCTCCCCTAATGAGAGCCATAGATTGCATTATTCATCATACGGCGGTTATTGCCCATAATCCCCACACTGGGCATGTGGGTTGGGGATCGCAGTTCGGTGAAGTTGTTCTACAGAGGGCGCTGCGTCCCCCCGGTGTCTCCCTTAGTCGTCTCTTACGACACCCACGGGTGAAATTCTATGCCAGCACCATACGGCAAATCATGGTAAAACCCTTTTATTAGTGATTTTAGTGCAAATATTTACTGTAACATATATTTCAACTTACCTAACAACGACCAAACATCCGTAACCCAAGTAGTAAAACAGATAGAAGAACATTTTGAAGAATCCCACCGCCAATTCCGCGGGCGGCATTTGGGACATGTCAGCGATTTTAGCTTTTATGTTCGCGGGGGATAAGGATGAGAATGCCGTGGATATGCCGTCTTTTACGGATTGCAGGCCGCGACGGAAAGGGTTTTTGTCGGCTCTGAAAGAAAAGATTTCGGTTGAATATTATAAATGTAAATTTATATAGACTTCTTCATACACACACAAACTTCATTGCAAAAAGTTCAAAAAATCTGTTCAAGCAAAATCTTGAAAACTTGCTCGAATAACATTAAAATTTAATTGGTTTTAGTGTTATTTATATAGGTAATTTTTGATTAAGTTTATAATAAGTGTACCTAAATAAAATAAAATTATGTTATCTATACTCAAATTATAAAGAGGAAAGATTGATTGTTTGTTTGATAGTTTCTTTGAATTGAATAGGCCCCGAAACAACTACACCGATTTGAAAAATTCTTTCACCATTAGAATCCTAAATTTTCCCTGATGATGGCTATAGGCTATAGAATATTTTCAAAAAGGTTTGGGACCCGTATGAAAAATTAAATTTTCGTTAAATACCCGTGCTAAGCCGGGGCAGACCGCTAGTAAGGTACAAATTCAATGTATATCTTGACTGTTTTTGTACTTAAAAAATCGAAAAAAAAAAATATAAATCGTGTAGATTTTTTTTTTTTAAATTTTTTAATTACAATAATAATCAAATATACTTGAATTGTAAGAACTGTATATAAAAAAATATCGTGTATATTTTTTTTAGTTTTTACCTTTCATCATCATCATCCCCCATGTACATATAGCTAGCCTCCCTATTCTTAGTCCCCCCGCCCGTTTCCTCGGAGGCCGCCATCAGACCGGAAGCGTGCGTCATTTCAAAGATGGCGTCCTCGCAGAAATTCACGAACGCCTCGAGTTTCTCTTTATCGCCGCCCTCCGTCACGATGCTGTAGAAGAAGGCTCGTTTTGATTCCTGAAAAGATATCACATTTATTTCACATCATCAGCCTATAAAATAGTCCACTGCACGCCTCCCCTAATGAATCTTTTTTTGAGGTATTGCACATAATCTGGGGGTTATGGACAATACGCTGGGCATGCGGGTTGGGGATCGCAGTTCGGAGGAGTTGTTCTGCAGAGGGCGCTGCTTCCCGCCTCCCGGTGTGTTTCCCTTAGTCGTCTCTTACGACACCCACGTAGAAGAGTTGGGGTGGTGAAATTCTATGCCGGCACCACACGGCACATAGATTTATATTATACTAATATTATAAACGAGTATGTTTGTAAGTATGGATGGATTCATACTCTTTCACGCAAAAACTACTAAACGGATTTTGATGAAACTTGGTACACTGATAGTTTATGACCTGGAATAACATATCGGCTACATTTTATCCCGAAAAACTCCGTAAAAGTAACCACCTAGCTGGTAGGGTTATAATTAAATGTCTTTACTATTAACACTAAAGTAATATACCATGAGAGCTATATAAGTTTTATTACATAGACATAAAGTTCACTTTACCTTGATCTGCGGTTTCTCCCACTGCTCGATATTAGACTCCTTGATCTCGAAGTAGACCCGCTCGATCCTTTTAGCGCCTCCCAAGATCTCGATCCTTCCGAGGAATGGTTCGAAGTAGTTCAATACGGAACCCGCTGTTTCTAAGAAACGGGCCAATCTGGAATAATAACAAGAAGAATGTTTTAGTTGCCATGTGGAGGAAGGAGTTCTTAATTTAATTAATTTTATCTATATTTAGATATAATATATTTTTAATCTTATTTTCTATAATTTAGAATTTTGTTTGTAATTTTCATCTTGATTTTTATGTACCTCTGTTCCCTTTCTTCATAAACAATATTTTTATTTTTATAAGTTATTTATGCACGAAAATATTTACAATAAAATAGTTCCTTGGACAAATAATAGCAGAGCCGAGCTAAACCTTAATGAGATTTCTCTTAGTTAGTGAGTAGTACAGCCAAGATGATTATTTTTAATCTTATTTTCTATAATTTAGAATTTTGTTTGTAATTTTCATCTTGATTTTTATGTACCTCTGTTCCCTTTCTTCATAAACAATATTTTTATTTTTATAAGTTATTTATGCACGAAAATATTTACAATAAAATAGTTCCTTGGACAAATAATAGCAGAGCCGAGCTAAACCTTAATGAGATTTCTCTTAGTTAGTGAGTAGTACAGCCAAGTTGATACCAATCTCCTTGGCAGGTTCGTGGAATCTGTCGCAGAACCCGATGTAGTCTATTTTGTAGACTATTCTAGATGGAAGGAACCCTAATTCCTTACCTAGGTTCGTTCGGCATATGCTCAGATAAGTTAGTGAGTAGTACAGCCAAGTTGATACCAATCTCCTTGACAGGTTAATAGAATCTATCGCAGAACCCGATATAGTCCAGTTAGTAGACTATTCTAGATGGAAGGAACACTAATTCCTTACCTAGGCTCATTCGGCATATGCTCAGATAAGTTAGTGAGTAGTACAGCCAAGTTGAAACCAATCTCCTTGGCTGGCTCGTGGAATCTATCGCAGAACCCGATGTAGTCTACTTTTTAGACTATTCTAGATGGAAGGAACCCTAATTCCTTACCTAGGTTCATTCGGCATATGCTCAGATAAGTTAGTGAGTAGTACAGCCAAGTTGAAACCAATCTCCTTGGCCGGTTCGTGGAATCTATCGCAGAACCCGATTAAGTCTATTTTGTAGAGTATTCTAGATGGAAGGAACCCTAATTACCTACCTAGGTTCATTCGGCATATGCTCAGATAAGTTAGTGAGTAGTACAGCCAAGTTGAAACCAATCTCCTTGACAGGTTAATGGAATTTATCGCAGAACCCTATGTAGTCTATTTTGTAGACTATTCTAGATGGAAGGAACCCTAATTCCTTACCTAGGTTCATTCGGCATATGCTCAGATAAGTTGGTGAGTAGTACAGCCAAGTTGAAACCAATCTCCTTGGCCGGCTCGTGGAATCTATCGCAGAACCCGATGTAGTCTAGTTTCCCGTCGTGGTTCGTTTCGCAGCACGCTAGGAGGAACTCTATTTCTTCTCTGTGAACAGAAAAATATAATTATACCAAGGGAAAACTTTTATTTTTATTTAATCTTTCAATTCACGAATACAAAAAATTGTTTTATCCATATGGGAGTTATTTGACAGCGCAACAAATCAAAGAAGTCGGGGCCTACGTAAAACACGTCCGTTTATGTATAAACGCGCTGGTTTCAACGGATTTGACATTCAAAGCCCACATCAAAGGAAACGTCCTCTGTGCCTTACGTCCAATACTAATATTATAAAGAGGCAAAATTCGATTGTTCGTTTGGTTGAATTGCATAGGCTCCAGGTGTTGTCTATATCTATACAAATATTATAAAGAGGCACGATTCGATTGTTTCTTTGTTCTTTGATTTGAATATGTTCCGAAAGTAGTAGACCGATTTGAAAAATTCTTTCACCATTAAAATGATAAACATAGGCTATATAATATTTTTAAAAACTGCTGCGGGACTGCTAGTTCCGAATAAAGTCTCCAAGACAACTTGATGACGTATAATTATATACGCATAGGAGTTTCGTCTCACACGGTAGAGGCGCTGTATCAAATACTATACAAAAATTAAAAAATAATCCCCAAAACGATAAAAGAAAGAAAGATCATAAGACTCACGGTGTATAACTCTTCTGCTGTTCCATCTTCTCCTTGAAATCCTTAGGCAGTACCCAGCCATCGCTGTTCGCGTCGATCTCCTGAAAGCTAGCCGATGACGTCAGGTCCTTCAGTTTCAGGAACATGTCGAAGTATTTCAGGATCAGTTCCACGTTCGAGGCTGATTCTACGAGGGTATCTACCATCTGTTTCCCGATTGTACCTGTTGAAGATGAAATTGGGTGATATTTCGAAATTTAAAATACTTAATAATAAATCATGTATCATCATTAAAATAAAAATAAAATAATGCCACCACAGTGGTCGTCAATCATTAAGTTCATGTTCATGTTCTAAGTTGGTCTAGCGAGCCATATATGGGTAAAATCTATTTCGTAACATTAATGTATATATACTGTATTCTTTTATGGACTTTACTCAACTCCTCCAATCTTACTCTTGAAATAATAAAGTAAAATAAATAAATATTTAGACGTTCAGCGCATTAAAATAAATATTTTCTATGGCATTTATTAGTATGTCCTCAATACTTAATCATTTATTGCTTTTCATAGATGAAAAAAGGTTTACAATGTTGTAACCATATTACAATAAAATAAATAAATAATGCTGAACAATCCACACAGAACCATCTAGCCCCAAGCTAAGCAAAGCTTGTGTTATGAGTACTAGATGATTGATGTAAATAAATAAATAATACCTGATATACATATATCTATACTAATATTATAAAGAGGAAAGATTTGATTGTTTGTTTGTTTGTATGTTTGTTTGTTTGTTTGTTTGAATTGAATAGGCTCCGAAACTACAGGACCAATTTGAAAAACTCTTTCACCATTAAAATCCTAATATTTCCGTGATGAACATAGGCCATATAACATTTTCAAAAAAGTTAGGGATCCGCATGAAAAATTCAATAATTGAACCGTGCGCTGTATATTCAACCTCTTTTTCTATTATGGCGCGTCATAATAGAAAAAGAGGTTGAATATATGTATATATAGCGCACGGTGCTTGCTTTTTCTCTACGGCCAGTGTCAGTTATGGAGTGTCGAGTCAATGTCAAAAATCCCAATGCTGCTAAAAAAAGTAAGGGATTCGTATGAAAACTGTTAATCCCATCGTGTTAGTGTGAATAATTTCTGAAATTTTTGTTTAATACCCGTGCGAAGCCGGGGCGGACCGCTAGTACATAATAGGTACATCAAATTAAATAGATAGAATTTTTTTTATAAAAAGTAATTGGTTTTATTCTATAGATGCTGTTTAAAACTTTTTTTATATATTTTTAAATTATACCACTTAATTCCTTACCATTAACAACATTTCCCTCCAGCATAGAGAGCATCATAGTGATCATATCTTTCTGCAGATTGAGGAGTTCCTTCAGAAGGTCGACTTGCGAGGAGTGCTTGGAAAGCTTGTCTTGCATGTGGGAGAAGAGGAACAGGAAACCGCCCACCGCGTCCCATAACCTGGAGAATAAATAATGCTGGTCAATCCACATAGCATCATTCCAATCTAAGTAGAGTTTTTTTAAATAAATAATTAATGTCGGACAATCCACACAGCATCATCTAGCCCCAAGGTAAGCAGAGCTTGTGTTATGGGTAATAATAATCTTTATTCAATGTTATTGTTACTCTAGCCGTGTGGTGCCGGCATAGAATTTCACCACCCCAACTCTTCCCGTGGGTGTCGTAGGAGGCGACTAAGGTAGACACACACCGGGGGCGGGCAGCAGCGCCCTCTGCAGACAAATCCACTGAACTGCGATACCCGACCCGCATGCCCAGCGTGGGGATTATGGGTAATATCCCCTAAATGATAAAGCCATTTATGGCGCTCATTAGGGGAGGCCTATTTCCAGCAATGGACTGATGTAGGCTGACGACGACGACGACAAGCATTTGTCCTGAGGCGGGAATCGAACCCAAACATTATTAGTGAAAGTTTTACCTGGAATGAGCCAAAGCCTGCTGGTTCTGCGTACAAGGTCCCTGGATAACTTCAGTGAGGGTGTTGAACACCTGGGAGGCCACTCCGATTGCTTTGAAGAAGTTCGCTTTACCAGCTGGGTCGATAAGTTCCTGTAATTAATCATATTAACATTGGAATTTAATTGATAGATAAGAAAAAAATTATATCCAAAAAAAAATATCGGCGGGGTTTGAACCAGCGACCTTCATTCAGGGTGGGATGCGCTAACCATTGCGCCACAAATGTTGCCGAGTACTATAATAACAAAAATCTGTATATAATGACGAAGGAAGAACCCTCGTTACGGTTTTTCAAATGGGTGACGTCACCAGGACTGACGTCACTATCGTCATTGTCCTGTTGGTTGGTAGAAGTCTGCTCCATCCAACTAACGACTCGAGCAAGAGATTCCTGGCCCGAAGGATCCCACGACTCAGTTGATGACGTCAAGCGGTTATGACGTCACGATTTTCTTTAGAAACAAGAACGTTTGATTTATTCTAGGGAGGTCCGTTCCCTCCGAGAGCTCGAACAAGACCGAATGTTTTACTCGCCCGGTGGCTTTATTTATAGCCATTTAATATGGGTTAAATATTAATGTATTTATTTCTTTTGAATGTCATAGTTTTAGCTACAAATAAAGTATATCTTATCTTACTTTGCTCGAGTAATGCCAGTAGAAGTCCATGATGCTTTCTTGCAACCTCAGCAAGTAATCGACGGTGCAAATGACCACGTTCACGGTCGTGGTGTTACCAGCTTGAGTACGGAGATAGTTCTGCCATTCTATAAAGGTAAGATTCCATTTAGCCGTATATCCACACTCCATCCCACACTCCTTCCGTGCGTGCCATAAGAGGCGAATAAGAGAAACACAATGGAGGCGGGCAGCAGCACCCTCTGCAGAAAAACTTCACCAAACTGCGATCCCCAACCCACATGCCCAACGTGGGGATTATGGGCAATAAATGATGAATAATGCCATCAACGGCGCTCATTAGGGGAGGCCTAGAGGTCCAGCAGTGGACTATTATAGGCTGATGATGAAGGATCAATTTTAGTTTATTCTGAGCTGAATTTTATGTCGATAGATTGAAATGAAATTGCTTTCCGTAAGTAAAAAAGATATAACTGATTGAGACTAAGAACTGTTTTTTAATTTTTTCGACGCATTTATTTTCTATAACTGAATGAAACGGTATTTCCCTTTGTCCTGAGCCATTTCTTTACTTTCCACGTTGCGGTCCCACTCTACTTTAACTCTTGGATATATTTTATTTCACTTTAGATATTTACTTAAGATTTTTTTTTACTGAATAATAGAATGCAATGGGACATGAATACGTTATCTGTCAGGTATAATAAATATCTCTTAGTAAGTATTATATTTTTCGAGATTCAGTAAAAGAAAATTTACGCGGGGAGCATTACGGACGCAAAATTTTTGCAATAGCCCCCGAAGCTAAAACAAAATAGACAAAGGCAACCGAGAGCTAAGGGATTTTTTTTTCTTAGTTTAGCTGAAACATATTTAGCAATGTTAAGCCTTATCTTGAACCATTCTTTACTTTCCACATTGCAGTTCCTCTCTATTTGAGACGACCTCTGGTGGCGCGGTGGGCGAAGGGCCGCATACGACGCAGGAGGTTATGGGTTCGATTCTCGCTTTGGTACAAACATTTATAAATCTTTCTTTGTAACTCACCCAAGTTGTGTCCTTCACAAGTAAGCTGTATAAACCTGAACAGAGCGCATGTAAACTCAGCGTCGTGCATATTCTTCTCTCCGGCCGCACCTTCTAAACCGACACCCAGACCTGGAAATATGACCAAAACACTTTAGCAAATTCATTATTATAGCTTTAATATCTTTATATTTATTTTAAAACAAAAAGAGTCTCCAATATAGTTACTATCGCCAAAATCAAAAACAAAGTTCTTTATTTCCTTTAGACCTTACAGGACTCTTGGACACGTCACATCACGTAAGCATCATCGTGAAGTGAAGAAAAAACAATCACAAATTATTTATTTTTTTATAATAATTAACTGTATAAAATTTCACTGTATAAAATTTCACTTGTTTAAGTGCTTATTTTGTAAGCCTAGAGAAATAAAGTTATTGAATCTGAATCTATATGAAAAGTAGAGAATTTTCCATTGATGTCGGTTTAAAATCTAATTATTCTAGCTGCTGTCGAACATTGCCTCGTGTCCCTTCGAAAACAAAACTCTTGAACATCATTTTCCTGTCAAAAATAAAAAAAAATGCATAGATATGTACCTTCAGCCTTAGTATTTCTCTCAAATGCATCAAGATCCAGCACAGAACAGGAGTTCATGAGTCCAGCGATGGAGGTGAAGAAACCCACGTCTTTCTTATCTTTGAGATGGTTCAACATTCCCTGAAAACATGGAATTACTATTAGATTGGACGGCTATTTGTGGCGTCGTATGGTCACTTATAGATCTCCGGGTCTATGTCCAGCAGTGGACATGTGTGGGCTGATATGATGATAAAAGTTTTTTATTTAATGATGTAAAGATAAAATTTGGGGGCGTATCTATACTAATATTATAAAGAGGAAAGATTTGATTGTTTGTTTGTTTGTATGTTTGTTTGTTTGTTTGAATTGAATAGGCTCCAAAACTACTGGACCGAGTTAAAAAATTCTTTCACCATTAGAATCCTTAATTTTCCGTGATGAATATAGGCTATATAATATTTTCAAATAAGTTAGGGATCCACATGAAAAATTCAATAATTGAACCGTGGGCTGTATATTCAACCTCTTTTTCTATAATGGCGCGTCGGAATAGAAAAATAGGTTGTATAGCGCACGGTGCTTGCTTTTTCTCTACGGCCAGTGTCAATTTTGGAATGTTGAGTCAATGTCAAAAACCCCAATGCTGTTAAAAAAAGTAAAGATCCGTATGAAAACTGTGAAACCCATCGTTTTAGTGTGTATAATTTCTGAAATTTTTGTTTAATACCCGTGCGAAGCCGGGGCGGGCCGCTAGTGTATCATATGCCTACACTTGTCATAGGCTTTTGATTTGGTTTCATTCTAAATTTATGGGAAAAAAGTCAACAATAAGTAGAAAATTAGTTACGACAAATCTCTTATAAAAGATAATAATTATGTATGTCTTTTGTTCAAAAATAAGTTAAATCTGTGTATTTATTTTCGCAAAGGCTCATATTAATTTGATGGTGTTCCGCAAGGGTCTATACTAGGTAAGTTGCTTTTCCCTTTATTTGATTAGGGATGTAAGTTTCCAGTGTAATTTAGTACTCATATTCGACCACTTACCATTTGAATGTCAATGTTGCCACCCCTCAAAATGGAAATACCCAGTTCTAAAGTCTTCATGACCATTTCACTGGGCATGCCTTTCGACGCTGAAATGTGTAGTAACACCATCTCTGCTACACCTCTGTTCGCTAATCTTGCTTGGTGGAACAGTAGCTTTTGCTTTTCCATTTCTTGTTCCTGTATTTTAAATTGGGGTTTAATTGGTTAATAGAACGAGGGATAAGAAGAAATGATGAAAGGATTTCATTGATGAAGGGTAAAAGAGAATACGATAGTAGTAGGAATAAGAAACAGTACAATTGATCCGTAATAAACAAATAGAGGTAGAAATGTAGAGTGATATGAAATCTGAATTTGTGTCTAAAACTTCACGAATACAGTTTTTTATAACATACCATGAAAGTGTCCATAGTTTTCTGGTCAGGTAATAGCATAGAAGAAAATTTGGTGGGTTAGTAAATAATTTTTGCAAGTGTTAAATTTTGAATCTAAATTTGGATGCCAATAAGCAAAGCTCAAACCAATCAAATCAAATACGAACTATTTCAATAGAACTGAAGTAAATATCGTGCTAACGTAAAAAAATTAAATTATTAGTTATTCCTAAATAAATACCTCTTGTCTTATGGCCTAAATAAACACAATAAATATAAATAGGCCATAATAGATGACATAAATAAAAAAACTTAGATTTAATATAGCTGTAGTTTGAAATCAGGGACCAAAGGGAAATTTTAGTTTAACAATACTATCTCTTCCATTTGCGTTTCGTGCTAATTTCGTCGTGTTATCGTTTCGACATCGACAACGTTGTTGTACGAATTCTGTTCTGTTATGTTTTCTCCATTATTCCTTTCTCTTTTACATTTGACTTCGCAATTCATTTCAGTAACTTTTATTCAGTTCGCAAATATACCTGCGCTGGAGAAATCACACACTTGTCCTAACCATGTTACAATGTTAAGGGCGTTAACTTCGTGTAAGGGCGAAGCGGCAAGTGTTATTAAGCTACTCACGTGTATACTAGCCTTTCCCTCCTCTTCCCCTCCCGGTTCTTCCCCTCCCCCCTCCTCTTCTTCACCTCCCCCTTCCTCCTCCTCCTCTCCGCAGGATTTGGCGATTATGTATGCGTAGGACATGTACAGGGGATCCTCCTGTAGGAACATTTTTTGATTTAGTTTGACTCAAGTAATGTAATTAATAAATCAATGCCTATTTGTATTATTTATTAACAAGAAGGGACCTCCTCGTCTAGGAGAGTCAACCTTAATATTTATATATTTTTTGGTGAGTATAATGTATATTGTTAACTTGTTACCTTCTGTTAGACTTATGTTGACCCATTATTGTTTTTTATTTTGATTTATGTTCATAGTGCTATTAATTGTTGCTACACTTTTTTTCTAGGATATATCTTTTCATATTATTCTGTTTATTTAAGCTTATGGTTTTCTAATACATAAATATCTTATTTGTTGTTTATTAACAGACCTCAGCCCCGCGGCGTTACCCAAAATCAATAGAAATAGGTAATTTTTACGTATTTTTCTTTCATAAAAACCTACGAATTCTAAATAACACAACATAAAAGAATTGGCAAATCGGCCGTTCACGCGTTATTTAGGGATAACGTAGAATTCAAATGGCGAAGTAATTTTTGGCTGATGACAAAGACAGAAGCAATCCTACCTGCAAAGCGCCAGACCTCTCCGTCATGGCTCCCCGACAGAAGGTGGTGACCAGCTGGGTGAGAGGATCCGGCTTGCCTTCCTCTTCTACCACGTCACTCTTCTTCAGCTCGGCGTCTTCGAATGATTGCTGGGAACAAATGATAAATAATGCTCGGGAGGCCTTTGTCCAGCAGTGGAGTACATGCGCTGATGATGATGGATGTTGGGATATCCACATTATCTTGTCACAAGTGAGCTTGTTTAAAGGAAAAAACAGCGCGCCCACTTATAAATAACGCTGGGCATTCTACACAGCATCATCTATCGCCAAGGTAAACGGGGGTAAGTGCTTATGTAGGTAATTAAATACACAGAGTGAGTGTGTGTATGTGGACACACATTCACACACACACATTCTATATAATTTTTAAAATATGTACTTATCTACAGTTTTTTAATTTATAATTTATTTTTGTTGTGCCAAGGAGGCGAACGATGAGGCTGCTCCACAGTTAATAACTTTTGCCGTCTCATCGTTCACTTGTACCTTATCTAACATATGTACCGTGTTTTTTTTTAAATCTTTATTTAAAGAGCTTAATCACACTGCGATTATGTCGCTCTAACTAATTAACAGAAAAGAGAACAAAAACATAATGATCAATTTTAGAAAAACTTAACAAATTTAACTTACATCTACAAAAGTATTTAAACAAATAATAACATTAAGTTCAGCGCCGATCGGCCTGATCGGAGCTGAACTTGATGTTGTACAATTTCACCAGATTTTTGACTTCTTCCGAATCAGGGATTGATAAGGCTATATTACAATCAGCAAATTCTTTTAAAAAATATTTACATTTTTCTGTACGGAAGGTGTCGTTCTGGACACACTCCATGAGAACGTGAAGTACGTCCTCCAGTACTCCGCACGAGTCGCAGTTAGGAGAAGGCACTTTTCCCATAAGGAATGCGAATTTCTTTGATGGAATGTGTCCAGTACGCAGCCTCAAAATCACTACTATATCTTTTCTAGACATCTCATTATCATTAATCCATGGAATTCGAAGAGGTTGTGGCTGGACAGTTTTGTACCAAATCCCTATTTCTTTCGAGCGTAAATCGAAATACTCTTTCCACAAATCATAACACTGTCTTCTAATTAGATAAATACAGTCGGCATAATATGGAAGTATGTTATAGTCTACCCCTTCGCTAGTAGCCTGCCTAGCTAATAGATCAACTCGCTCGTTATTTTCAATTCCACAATGAGAAGGAATCCATTGTAGAATGACAGATTTTGATGTAGATATTAAATCAATTATAGTGTTAAGTACAGTGTAGGCGATAGGTGTACCTCGGACACCCGTAGTACAACGAACCACGTGTTGTAGCGCACTTCGGGAATCCGTAAATATGACTATGTTGCTTACATCGAGGGACATCGCGTATGACAAAGCCTCACTAATCGCAATAAGTTCAGCCTCCATAATACACATGTTTAAAGACGTAATTTTGAATTGTTGACTAAGATTACATTGTGGATCTAAGAAAGCTGCGCCGATTCCAACTGTATCCTTAGAACCATCAGTAAATATTTTGTAAAAAATACTATACTGTTGATTAATGAAGTCCTGACAAATCGACTTTAAGTTATAACTAGTAAAATCGCGTTTAGGTTTATCAAGGTTTGGTATGTTGCAGCAAATAACGTTGTCTAGGTCTACACTACTCACCCAAGTACTCATCGCAAACACCTCCAGCCGGCGACTCGCGTAAATGCGTGTGTCAGCTAGATATGTGTACGACAATAAAATCAACGGTTTTCTTTTGTTTCGCCAGTACCTGCTATCTTGACATTGAGACAGCTCATCTAACAAAAGATTGGTTGTATTATTTTCACGAGATTTAGTTTTCAACATGAATTTACCCGCTAAGTATGTTCTTCGTACATGCAATGGAGGGAGACAGAGTTCACTCTCCATTGCATAAATGGGAGTAGTTTTAATAAAGCCTCCTATTACTCTTAATGATTGATTCTGTATTTTGTCTAGTTTATAAGTAAGATGTTTACTGCAATTGTCAAATAAAAAACTTCCGTAATCAAGACGACTTCTAATAATAGCTATATACAATCTTCTTAGATGTTTGGGATGTACCCCCCAACCCGAACCTGCTAAAATTATGAAAATGTTTAAATATTTGGAAATCTTGTCCAATAATTCAGCAATGTGCTTATTCCATTTCAAAGAACGGTCCAGCCACATTCCCAAGTATTTCACAGCACCGACTACTTCTATGGGGTTATTATCCAAGTTAATCGCTATCAGGTTTCTATTTACACCTTTCTTAAAAATACAAATCTTCGATTTAGAAGGTGATATTGTTAATCCTAAATCACTAAGCATCTTACACAGGTGAGTCAAAGCGCTTTGTAACTCATTTGATGCAGTACCAGGGTTCTTATCAGTTATATACAATGCATAATCATCTGCGTACTGTGAAATGTTAACATTATTAATGTTCCTACAAATTTTATATGTCACAATGTTAAATAATAAAGGGGACAGAGGGTCCCCTTGGGCTAAACCTCTACTAGTACTTCTAGAAATTACATTATTATTGATCTGAATACTTAAATGCCTTTCCTTCAAAAATGACCACAAGTATGTACATATTTTTGAACCAACACCCAGTTCGTTCAAAGTAGAAATCAAGACCGTAACGTCAACATTATTATAAGCATCTTGTATATCAACAAAACAACCCAAGGTTATCTGATCTTTCGAAAATCCTAGTTGGATTCTTGTTACTAAATTGGTAAGATTATCTAAACATGATTTCGTTTTTCTAAATCCCGTAGTTTCCTCAGAGAAAAAATCTCCATTTTCCATAAACCATTCCAGCCTTTTAGTAATCATAGAATGAAAAATTTTGCAAAGGCAAGACATAAGTGAAATGGGCCGTAAAGCCGATACGGAAGAGGAGTCACGTCCTGGTTTGGGAATAGGTATAACTCGTATTTCGCGCCATTGGTGAGGCACAAAACCACATGAATAGAACTGGTTGAATAATCTAAGAAGAATGTTAAATGCAATCTCTGGTAAATTCTTGATCATTGAATAAGAAATGGAATCCACTCCAGGTGACGTATCCTTTGATTTGATACATCTCTTTAGTTCACACAATAAAAATGGGGAATCTAATTTACTGTGGGTACCATTAAATGAAAAGACTGGGTTTTTTGGGCAAACATAGTCCGGAGTCAAATTACGCAATAAAGTATTCGCCATTGATTCATCAATATGTGAAGTAGGAGAATTGTATCCTTTCAACCACTTCATCTTACGCCACATTTCAGAAACTGTAGTGGATTCGTCAATAGAAGAACAAAAATCACTAAAACTCTTAAATTTAGCTCTTCTTAGAAGTAGTTGAGAATTTCTGATTTTGTCTTTTAATTTATTTAAATTATCGGGAGTAGGATTCCTTCGAAAAATAGTAAGGGCTAGACGTCTCTCTGCAACTGTCCTAGAAAGATCGGAATTCCAATAATTCTTGGGCTTGAAATGTTGAGATGGATTATGACTAATTTTGTATAAAGGAATATTGACATCAGCGGCCTCATTAATTACATTAAGAAACGAATCATAGCTTTTTTGCAAATCATCATGAATAGGATAATTATTAGATAAATTTAACTTAACAGAATTCCTAAAATCTACCCATTTAGCTTCTTTAAAATTGCGCTTCTTAGTACATTGAGGATTAATATTCCTGTACGAAGTTTTAATTTTAATTAATAAATGATCGCTACCTAGTGTTTCATTAGTGACATTCCAATCAAAACACAAAGCTATATCAGACGATGCTGTAGAAATATCCGGGGAAGATTCCTGTAGAATTCCATTCACATATTTAAAACGGGTAACTCGACCATCGTTTAGAGAAACAAAATTATTTTCAATTAGGGAATCAAAGATATTATTCCCTGTCAGGTCAGTCTTACAAGACCAACTGGGGTGATGCCCATTAAAATCACCCAGAATTAATGTCTTATTAGTTTTAAAAGAGAACACTTCATTCCAATCGCTAAGGGAAGTTCGTATTGATGGCGGACAATAGACAGACATTACATATTGAATGTGTAAACAGTTCAAAATTTTGATACAAACAATTTCTATTCCAGGATTAGTTAAGTTCAATGATACAAGTTGGGCTTTTACTGATTTATGAACTAAAATTGCCACTCCTCCATAGGAATCTAAACGGTCTTGACGAAAGATGTTATAACCGCTAATCTTAAAATCAATTTCACAATTTAACCACGTCTCGCTTAGAGCTGCAATATGTATTGACTCACGACATAGAAATTGTTCTAGTTCCACTTGCTTAGGTTTAACACTCTGTGAGTTCCACTGTAATATGTTAAATTTAACTAAATCCATTATAAACCGAAAAAGTTTTTAAAAGGCAGATCACTAAGGTACTGCCTTGCCGCCGATGTCAGCCACTCAATCAATAAGGAAACTATTTTATTAATCTTACCCTTCATGCCATCCTCACACTCTGAAAAAATTATTGCACTCAACTTGGCTATGAGCTGTGCGAAACTCATGTTGGTTGTACGATTCTCAGTCTTATCTACTCTCTGTCTTCTAGGTCTCTTTTCATTGGCCGATTGATCTGATAGGGTATCTTTCTCGCATTCAGACACCGACGAAACATCCCAATTAAACACTTGATCATTGTCCAAACGACTTCTTTTATTTTTCTTTTTCTTAATCTTCTCTTTAGGTTGAGATGCATTCACACAGATCGGTTGAGATACCAGGTCACTATCACGCTGAGAATGATCTCTAGTCGGCTTTGTCTTGACTGCACTTGCGTACGAGAAGTTATACGAGCTTGTTTGTGTCGTAGGGGCAGGGGCGGACTCAGGCAAATCAAATGTGGGTATCGTTACAGGTTTGTCGTATGAAACCGGAGGCTCTGGAGGAACATACACCTGCAAGGCTTTCCGATAAGAATAATTGTTTTCTGCCATAAAATCTCGTAAATATTTTTCTTTTCGGAACACGGGGCACGTTCTGTCCAGCGCGGTGTGACTACCGGCGCAGTTGATACATTTATATCTAGTAGATTCACAGTTCTCGTGTCCCTTTCCACATTTGGGGCATGTTATTTTTTTCGACGGGCACATCCGTAGTAAATGCCCAAATCTCCAACACCTGGAGCATTGAGTTACAGGAAATACGTAGGGTTTTACGTTGATCTTCATCCCATATATGTATACAGCGTCAGGCAACGTCGGACCCCGAAATGCCAATCGAACCGATTCGCTGTCTTCCCATCCCGAGCCATCCTGTATTCTACGCCTCAGCCTTTTTACAGCCATTAATTCAGACTCACTTTTGATAATCTCCATCATTTGTTTTTCTTCTAAATCTGTTTCTATGTTTTTAATAACTCCATAAGAGGTAATCACTTCGAGAGGTTTTTGAATTCTCCATCCTAGGTCCTGCAAAGCTTTGCATCCGATTAATTTTTCGGCGTTCTCAGAGTCATCGAATTGTATAAAAACCTTGAACGGGTTTAGGTATTTCACACGAGAAATTTTTTCAATTTTGTGGGTATTCAGTAATTTAGCCATGGCAAATTGTTTAGGCAAATTCTCTGAACTACTAATATAAACATCGGTCTTCTGTGTTAGTTTTGCATTCTTTCTAGAAACCACTGGAATCCATCGTTCTTCACTCTCATCGTGTCCTCTTTTACTTTGTTTCTTAACAACAATTTCCTCCGCATCCATCAAAATGTCATTCGTTATTTCGTCCAGGTCCTCAAGGTCGGAAGGTAACGGTGCCATCATCAAGTCACTGCATCCACTGTTCACATTCAAATCATTCCTCACATCTTCACCGATCGCGTCTTCCGCCATAGTGCATAGCGTGCACAGGCGAGTGCACGTTACGACACGTTCTCAGCGAAATAACCGGTTTGAGCGCGCGCGAAAAACAAAAGACGAACGTGTGTGTCTCGTTCCAATGCTCACAGCAAACTGATGTACCGTGTTGTAAATTAAATATTTTGTATACATAAAAATATTCTTTATCTCTTTATTATATCATATTAGACCACCAATATGATATATAATATTTTTGAAAAATGCCGACAAACTTTTTTAGTCCATTAACCAAGTTAACTGTGTGAAAGTTATTGCTAAAGCTCACCGTAAGATCTTCAATCATGACTTCCTGGCCAGTGTTTTCCTCCTCAAGCCACAGCTCATAGTAAGTTCTCGCGAAGATGTTGATGGCACGATGTCTGAAAATTTTAGAAAACCCAAGATAAATAATGTGATGTTATGTGAATATATTCGCAGTCATGCAATTTTAGTCACTCGGCAATCATTTCATAAAATTATTAGTAATTAACTGGGTGCCCGCGGTTTCACCTGCGTAACTCCCGATCCCGTGGGATTTTCGGGGTAAAAAGTATATAGACAGTATATTATTCCAAGTCATAAACTATCTGTGTACTAAGTTTCATCAAAATCCGTTTAGTAGTTATTGCGTGAAAGAGTAACATCCATCCATACTTACAAACTTTCACGTTTATAATATTAGTATTAGTAGGATCATTATACTAGTTAACTTTGCTGGTTAAGAGATTCTGGACTTTCCCGCGAATGTTTCTACTTCCCCTCTGTGGTGACCTACATGAATATGTGTAAGTTATTTTAATTTGTAGTTTTAATATTTAATAATTATCACATTTTGCAGGAATAACGATATGTAGGCATTTGTAATATTGTGGTCTTCATTATGAATGTAAGCGGGTTAACTACGAACCTATTTTGTGTTTGAAGAACACCAACGTTTCATCCCTTAACGAAGGACTTCATCAGGGCCAGTGCGGCTCACGTCGCGCCCTTATCGCTTTTATGCGCTCTCATTTATTCTTAATTCTTTATTGCACGATAAAATATACAGAAATAAATTAAAATGTAAAAGAAATGGCAAAGGCGAGCTTAACCCTAGAGTTCTCTTCCAGCAAAACTTATTGTGAGAGTCAATTGGGAGAGTTGTTAAAGTTACAAACGTTTTGTGGTGCTATTATTGTGGTGTTGTTTATTTTCTTAAAGGATCTTTTAGTAAACTTACCTGCTAAGTTTATACAAATGCACAGATCTAAGCGAAGCGATCACGGCTCGCTTTCTTGCAGCGCATAGAACTCTTTTCCAGTTACTAGAGCGCTGCTTCGGTTTAGTCGCCTGGTTAGTAATTCCAATGCAGCGTGTAATAGTTAATAGCTAATAAATAACTGAACAATCGACGCAGCATCATCTAATCGCAAGCTAAACAGCTTGTGTTATGGGTACTAGATCAGTGATATATTTAATACAGTACAAGCGACCCGCTCCGGTTTGGACACACATTCCACACAGGTGCAATGTTGATACACAACCTTCCTCTTGAACCACTATAAGTATCTAAACAAACCGCGTAATCCGTTGCGTAGTTTTAAAGATCTAAGCATACATCATCATCACCAGCCTATAATAGTCCACTGCTGGACATAGGCCTCCCCTAATAAGCGCCATAGATGGCATTATCATTTAGGGGGGTTATTGCCCATAATCCCCACGCTGGGCATGCGGGTTGGGGATCGCAGTTCGGTGGAGTTGTTCTGCAAAGGGCGCTGCTGCCCGCCCCCCGGTGTGATTCCCTTAGTCGCCTCTTACGACACCCACGGGAAGAGTTGGGGTGGTGAAATTCTATGCCAGCACCACACGGCTGCATACGTAGGGACAGACAGACAGCGGGAAGAGACTTTGTTTTGTTTTATACCATGTACTGATATTTATTACATGTCAAAGTCGGTCAAGCTAATTTGTATCCCTGAAAAAGACAAGGGCAGCTGCGGACAGAAGTTAATATTGTATATTGTGGTTTATGGATGTAGATTTCATAATTTTTAAAGATAGGTACTGTTTGACTTATATAGATTGGGCTAGCTGCTTATTTAGAGTGTGAATAATTTACTGTTTTAAAAGATAAACAGTATTGATTAGTAATTAACGGGTATTTATCGCGTTTCTTCTTCCTCCTTTCTTCTTCTTCTTTTCTCGACGTTTCAACAGGTTTGCACTCTGTCGTGGTCACGAGATGATCAGTCATCTCGTGACCACGACAAACCTGTTGAAACGTCGAGAAAAGAAGAAGAAGAAAGGAGGAAGAAGAAACGCGATAAATACCCGTTAATTACTAATCATTATGTGTTCAGATCGCGTAAGTTTCAAAACAAAAAAAAAAAAGATAAACAGTACTTTTAACTCTTAAAAACCTATGTATTATCGGTTAGGTACTCTTAAAACAAACAAACAACAACAAAAATCTTGAAGAAATAACGAATATTTAGCGGCATGATTTGTTAGATACACATAAAAATTATGGCTTTATGTTATCTCTGGCTTAGCTAACATGCTGTTATTAATAACTGCAAATTAGTTTAACTAACATCACTCTGTATTCAATGCTCTGATATTATTCAACAAACAACACTCTGTATACAGCGAACAACACTCCGTATACAACGATAAAACATTCATGTTAATCAAAAATCACTCCTAAAACATCCACAACACGGTCTATAAACCTCGGCAGAGAGTGCAGCGACGTTTGCCTGAAGCAAGCTATCACGGCTCGCTTCCTCTGTATCGATACTACGGAGCGGTACACGTTTTTGCTCATTTGTTGCGGGTGGTCAATCTAGATGGAAAAAATAGTAAAGAATCTAAAATAAATTGTACCAAAAAACTAAAAAAATGCAGGAAATTTCAGTCGGCTTTTTAAGGCCCTTTATCAGCGCCTCACCTAATTTATTATAATTTATATGTTGACCAAAGGAAATGTCGTAATTAATCATTGGCCAGTTTGTGATACCAGTGTACCAGTGTATATTATGTTTTGTTTGCACAGTTTTGGCAGAGATGCGGAAATGGAGTTTGGTGTCCAAAAAGGGGACCTACGTAAGTAAGATAAAATAGGTGGCGAGGCTAATTTGTGTCAGCTTAAGTACAAGAAAAACCAAAATGGTCACGAACACAAAGATACGCAATATTCAATTGTAGCAAAAGTACAGAATAGCCTCCGCAAAACTATGACATTAAAGTGTCAAATAATTACAATAGAGTGTCAAATAATTATAGTAAGGTGTCAAATAATTACAGTAAAGCGTCAAATAATGACAGTAAAGTGGCAAATAATTTACAATTACAAATTCATGAATTCTTTAGCTTACCATATGCAATCCAAACAGTACTTTGCTCATAGCCACGATCCTTTCTACCGTGTCGTCGATAATCTTGGCTTTGTTTTCAGCTGTCTCTAATGTCTTGTCGGTCTTGTTTTTCGAGCCCAGTTTGCTGTGAAATAATGAACGTAAGTATACTTTTTATTTCCAATCTACGTTATTATATCGATTTGAGATCCTTCCTTTATTAAATATGGCTTCATATCATTTATTTATTAAAAAAATTATATTACAGTACCTAAAAGAATTACAACAAGTGTTATACACATACGTATAAAAATGCTGGACAATCCACACAACATCACCTAGCCCCAAGCTAAGCAGAGTTAGTGTTATGGGTACTAGATGACTGATAAACATATTACAATAGAAAACGACCAGATCACCCTGAACAACTACTCGTATCTGCAGATCGTAAAAATATTTGTGTTTGCGGGTTCCATTCGCGAGGCGGGAATCGAACCCGCAACCTCCTGCTCAACCTCCTCCGCACCACAGAGGTCGTCAAAATTATATATAAAACAATCATACCTGTATAAGTAATGTTGCCAGGACATTTCATCGGCAGGGTCTATTTTGTCGGGTAAGGTGAGCTGTGTCTTTGCGAAGTCTGACACGTCCTGTTCTGACATTTTCTGTAAAACAAATAATAAATAATTTATATAATTATAATTTATAAAATATTCTTACATGAAAAACCTATACTACTATTATAAAGAGGAAAGATTTGATTGTTTCTTTGTTTGAATTGAACAGGCTCCGAAACTACTGGACCGTTTTAAAATTCTTTCACCATTAGAATCCTTAATTTTCCGTGCTGAACATAGGCTATAGAATATAAAAAAAAGTAAGGTTCCGCATGTAAATTTAAGTTTTTTGGTAAATACCCGTGCGAAGCCGGGGCAGACCGCTAGTTCAATCATCTCTTGCGCATACACCAACTTAAAAGGAATTCTCAGAAAATATATAATCTATCTGTACTATATCTATACTGCTGCTTCGTGTCCATTCCAAGGGTATCTGGAAGAGATCGCCCTCAGCGATAACAGCCCATTGTGCAACTTTGTTAAGTTTTATTTTCCTGTTTTTGTAAATTTGTTTTTTTGGTGTGCAATAAAATGTATTGTATTGTATATATCTATCTATATAATATGTAAACCTTTTTGTGGCGATCACAATAGGCCTATCAGTGGTCGCAGTGATAATAAAGCCACGAAAATTTATAAAAAACATGTTAAGGTATTAGTTAAGATAGTAAGATAGTAAGAGTAAGTTTAAGATTATTATATAAGCATTCTCGTACCAGTGAACCTGTTCTTTTGAGAAATAAATTTATTTAAACTGGAAACTGAAACTGAAAAAAATGTATACCTTAAGGAATCTGTCCTTGCAGTGTTGCACTAACTCTTGCTCGCGGCCCGCGAATAGATTCAACCCGACCGGCAGCAGGCGTTTGAGGCAGGCCACCATTAGCGACGCTTGAACTTCCTTGTCTTTGTCGCGTTTCTTATCACGGTGCTTCTTCTTCTTCTGCGGGATTCAAAGTGGTATATTTAAAATAAATAATGCCGCACAATCCACACAGCATCATCTAGCCGCAAGCTAAGCAGAGCTTGTGTTATGGGTACTAGATGATATTATCGGGTTGTAAATCCCGCAAAACTTGAAAAACGTGTGAAAAATTAGGACATTTTAAACACACAGAGTGTTAGTCAAAATGTCAGGCATACACTATGTCAGTGCGTGCCGTCTGCCATCGTTTCTGAACCAAAATGGTGATCAACGATTTTCCATGCCTTCATTTTTTCATTTATGTTAATTTTACGGTGTTGTAAAAGCAAACTTACATGTTCCAATTCTACAATTTCTGCAAATTTCGGCATTTTTTTTTAAATAGCAACTACATAACATGTAGTATTATTATATAATCATAATATTATTATGATTTCGTAAGGATGTAACAGTATTAATCTTTTTAAGTGACTATGTAGCTCAACATATAATTTCTTACACACAATACATACTTTTAATAGATAAGTTTAACATTTTATTGTGCGGTAGCGGTGCAGCCCTAATCTGCAACAACTTGTACGTACCTTTCCACCACCCTGTTGAGTGCCACCGTCTACTACGGCTGTGAGTCGTCTAGTGGCTGTTGGCATGATCAGAACCTAGAAGCACAATGATAAGCTGATGACAATGTATGTACAGTGCGCGTCAGAATTAAGTACCCCCCTTGTATATAAACTATTTTCGACTACTTCTAACTCCCTTGTAACTTGTCACAATTTTTCATATGCCAAAATTTATCACGCCGCCGCTCAGGATCAAACCGCTCTTCCATAATACTCAAAGTCTGAAATTCCCAAAAATAGCAACTTTTGTGTCCCACATACATTGAGATAGGGGGGGTACTTATATGTGACGCGCACTTTACTTTAGAGGCAATTATAGAAGATGTTTGGTACATCGTTTGCCAAAACGAAATGGGGGGTAGAAGGCGGATTTTGCGACCTTCTCGACCCCCACCCCAAATTTTTTTTTGACCCCACCAAGGATTTTGATTAATTTTTGGGGGGGTCGAGAAGATAGCAAACACCCCTCTCCACCCCCATTATATTTTAGCAAACGATATACCAACCACACTGTATATTATGTCTTTGTATAGGCCTTAAAGTTTGCGTAAGTTCCTACAAAAAAAAACAATCCTTATACGATGGATAATGGCATGACTGTGGATTTAGCTGTGCTTATATTATACACTGTGTACTTTTTTCTGTAATTCGGAAGTCATTGTTGTACAATAAAATCTAATATGATATAAAATATTTTTTTTAAAAATTTATAAAACACGAAAAAGAGTTCAATATTGAATATAAAAACTTTATAGTGTTTAAGAAGAATGGGAGAATATTCTCCAAAATCATGATACAATTTGCTATAAAGCGTTATTTATTTTATATCCCTAACTTCTATAATTTAAATTATATTTTGATTCATATTTTGAAATTTTAAAAGTGTGATTAGATGTGTGAAAGTGTCACTTATTTTTGCAATGTATATTGCGTGTACATCTACCTTTGTTAATGTGGTTGGTTATTGTCTGGTTGTAAATTATAAACACCAGAAGAACATCAGATTACCAAGACAATACTCCTACCAAGCTTGGTGATTATGCCAAAACCTCCCCCCTTATAATGGAGAAGGCATATTTCTCTGGATAAATGAGGGTAGATAGGTAGTAATATTTTTTTTTTTACTTGTTAAACTTACCATGTTGTCAATCTCATTAGCCGATATGAAGTTCTGTTCTTCCTTTAAGAAGTACTGGCTCTTCGACCAGATGTTGAATATCTCTGAAACGTGGTTGTAAAGCTCTTCTGCCTCTGTAATAATATAAATACAAATATGTAATGATATGAATAAAGATATAGATGTTGATTTGTTTTTTTTTTGCTTATTCACATTTATTATTTTTGCTTATTCACATTTATTATTTTTGTTTATTGACATTTATATGAATTTTAATTTTGATAAAGGTTTTCGTTGAATTATTTTGCTTGTTATTTATTATAGCGCGTTTCCACACAAATTTCTGAGGAACTAGAAATAAAATAAGATTAGTTTTATTTCAGAACTCCAAGTTACAAGTCAAATATAAATTAGGTAAGCAATTAGTATTCAAAATACCTTAATAAATAATTGACGTAATAGAAGATAATACAGAAACCTTATTAAAAACTAAATTTGTTATTCTATTTCTCAGATTTTGAGAAGAATTTGAAGGAGTTACGCATTGTAATAAATCAGAAACAAAATAATAAGAAAAAAAAAAATTAACAAAGCAGAATAACAATTCACTATAAATGTCAACCTTTTTTAAGGGCAATACTAAGTTTGTATTCAAAAACTAGGAGTTACAGCTTACCTGGCACATTATTTCTCAGCCAATGGTTTCTCTGCAGATCGACGTATTTGATGAGCAGAGGATAGAATGAGTAGATATCTCTCACCAGTAGCTGCCAGTCTTCTTGTATCTGAGACTCGACTTGCGAAGTATCGTCGGTTGAAGACTGAAAATCATGTAAGATTATCTATCAATGCTGGACATTATACGTAGATAGATAGAAAAAACAACCTGGCCCCAGATCAAGCAGAGCTTATAATATAACTTTAAACGCATCGCTACATGACATGAGACATGGGAGGTCGCACCGCTCTGGCTGGGTATTGAATGCGTCAACAACCTACCTTGAGGCATAACCGGACAGTTTGTTCTTTATGAAATACAATTTCAGTTTACGTGCATCGCTACCCGCGTCATCTTTGTATAACAAATATAACATTGGTGATAAGAACGCCCCTTGACGGACTCCCATCATTACTACACTACTGCTAGCACACTAGCAATGAAAAGTATTATTATTGTAATGTAGGGTACATTACAATAATAATACTTTTCATTGCTGCGCAGTTTTGAATTTTATTTCATTTTGTGAATGTGTAATAAAGTAAACTTCCGATTGATGACGAGGAGGGGTTCATGCTCCACTGCCAAAAACCTTAATTCTATAAATTACTAAGAAGTTTTGTTAAGTTCACTATGTAGCCTAAAAAGCTTAATTTCTACCCAAAGAAATACTTCAATACGATTATCAGAAGTTAGGATTTTTAGCAGCGGGGCTCGCATCATCACTAAGGCGATTGTCTTCACCTTATAGGATATTTAATTATCTGAATTATATGTTCAACACAACCCAACTTCATGAGGCCCTCTAAGATGGCCTTGTTCCACCCCTTGTGAAATCTTGTGTCGTCATTCGTATCATTTTGGGCAAATTCGTTACCAACAATTTTCTCTGACTCCTTCATTGTCTTACCTTGATGAATCCCCTAAGACTTTCCTCCTTATGGAACATATTGTCAGTCCGCTTCCGCACCCGCTCCGCTAGCGGCAGGAACGAGTCCCGCAGCAACTCCTCGCTGCTGTTGATGATGATCTGCTGGGTGTAGGTCGCGATACGCGTCATCCACGGCGCGCTTTCGTTACCGATGTTCTTTTTGATTAGTTTCAGGACGTTTTTGAGGAGCTGGTTCATGTGTTCTGATGTTACCATTGTTACGTGGTTTCTGGAATGCGTGTTTAGTGATTATTGAGTGGATATTTCTCGTGGGTATTGTAGAGGCGATAAGGGTGACACCGGGGGGCGGGCAGCAGCGCCCTCTGCAGAACAACTCCACCGAACTGCGGTCAGCAACCTGCATGCACTGCGTAGGGATTATGGGCAATAAGCCCCAATCCGCTCATTAGGGGAGTCCTATGTCCAGCAGTGGACTATTATAGGCTGGTGATGATGAAGCCCCAAATGATAAATGATGCTATCTATGGCGTTCATTAGGGGAGGCCTATGTCCAGCAGTGGACTATTATAGGTTGAGTTCCAGAATAAGCTTAATAAAAGAAAAAGAACTGAACTTTTCATATTAGATAAGTACCTACCGTAAATGCATTCATGAAATAAAATTATGAAATGTTGAATTATGAAATGCAAAAATATTTGATTATGAGAACATTTCATAATTTTATTTCATTAATCAAATATTTTTGCATCTCCGAATATGGCGTACTATAGTGGCCCGGGCTATAACACATCTTCCCTTAACTGTTTTTCCCTCAATATAGATTAAGGTAAAAAAATTCACTTACCCTGCAGTAGGGGTAACATTATCGGGTCCCTGTGCCCACCAAAACGGTAAATAGGAGCAGAGAAGTGGCAACACCACGTCGATAATATGAGGCGCTTCTAAGTACGTCTTCTCGGATTCAACGAATTGGTCCACTTCGCTTAGGATTGTCTCTAGGGTAGGCATGGATTGTTCCATTTTCGCCATTATGTCTGGGGAAAGAAGGTTTATTTAGTTTGTTTTTAGTGAGTTGCTATGGTTTTATGCAACATTCTGAACCTTAATCTCAAGTTGATAAAACTCATTAATTTTCGTAATATTCCACATAAAACCATAGATTTATTTCAAGATCGCCAAATTTTACGACAAAAGTCGAATAATGGGCATTTATAATAACTTGATTAGATTAATTAGCTATGACATTACAATTAAAATCATTATTATTATTGTCACTCGTCATTTGTTAATTGTAATTTTTTGTACTAACTATTCTCAATTTTTAAACATAATTGTGTTACTGACAAAATGGATGTCATGTCCGAAATAAATATAAATTAATAAAATAAACTGATTGAATAGAATTGAATTTCTCTATACCAGCGTTGCTCGAATCCTGTTGCTCAACATTATACTAAGGCAGGATCTTTTGGGATCACACGCTGTAGTTTATTCTATTTTCTATACTTATAAGGATTATTTTAAAAATATTTACTGATCGGTGCGAGCTAAGGCTACAGAAAGGTCAAAACAACACAAACCTTGCGCCTCCAAAGAATGATCAGCGATCCGGTTCAGCAGAGAGAACTGATTGTGTTTGTTCAGGTGTGGCTCCAGGAAAGCCACGGGGAACGTCGAACTAAAAGCACCTAGGCACGAACCCTGAAGACATACATAATAGAGGTTAAATTCATATTATGGGCAATAAACCCCAAATGATAAATAATGCCAATTGTGTGCTAACTCTCTTATACCGTCCTCTGTAAGTTTGAAAATAAATGCGATCTGTTGGATATCCATTATGATAGTCTTAACTGCTTCCGCCGTTACTTGCTTGATACACCTGTAGGGCAAGCACGGGCTTTCTTGTCTAAGGTAGAATAGAGAATAATTACGTCACTTTGTCATGCGTAAATTACTTGAAATTAATTTCTTCAACTTCAATAATGTACGCAATGTATGGCAATGCGATGTCATTATTGTCTATTCTACCCTAGAGAACAATCCCCGTGCTTGGCTGGAGAATAATGTTTTCCGATTGTGGTACTGCACGAGTCTCATTAGAACTCGTACATGTGTGTACTTGCTCTTGTTTGTCTCCTGCATTATCATGTCCCTTTGTTTATTATAAAATGCATTAATATATTTTCCTTACATCTTCTTTTTGTATAAATTAGTATGCAAGTAAACTTAACTTCCTTGATTGCTTTTAGAGTGATTAAAAATAATAAGTTATAGACTTTGCATGCTGTGTCGGCCTGCAAGAGGTAGGTACACTTAGCTTTACTTATTTTTAAAAATCCTAGCATCTTGTACTTTTTTGGTGTACTAGCTGTAGGCTAAGCTAATTGTAAAAATAAAATAAATAAATAAATAAAATAATGTCATCTATGGCGCTCATTATGAGAGACCTAGAGGTCCATCGGTGGACTATTATATGATGTTTCGGCTGATGATGATCATGAAATGAACATAAGATAATCCACACTCTCCCCCATAGCCAAATTACCCAGTCTATCTAACTAACCATCACAATGACCTTTAAAATACCTATAAGCTAAATAACCGTGAATATTGCGTGCGCCGTGTGGTGCCGGCATAGAATTTCACAACCCCAACTCTTCCCGTGGGTGTCGTAAGAGGCGGCTAAGGGAAACACAGCGGGGGGCGGGCAGCAGCGCCTTCTGCAGAACAACTACACCGAACTGCGATCCCCAACCCGCATGCCCAGCGTGGGGATTATGGGCAATAACCCCCAAATAATGATGCCATCTATGACGCTCATTAGGGGAGGCCTATGTCCAGCAGTGGACTATTATAGGCTGGTGATGTTGATGTTGAAGCTAAATAAAAGTTATGATATTTTGTCAATCCGTCTCACCAATGCCGGTTTGTTTCTATCAATCTCAGTCTTGAGGTACTTCCTCTCGTGCGTGAGAGCAGCGTCTGTTCCAAGGGTGTAGAGGGAGCCGAGCATCTTGTATGATGCCACCTGGATCTCGTCCACTAGAATACAAAGACACGTGGTTACTATTATAAATAAATAATGTCGTACAAATATTTGTCTCAAGGCGGGAACCTCCTTCGTCGTAGGCTGACCTTCGCCCACGGCGCCACAGAGGTCGTCAAATTTTATCAATTATTATCAAATAACTCGGGCTTGCAATGGCTCGGTAATTTATAAAGTAAAGTATAGCTTGAAATGTTTATGTACTCGGATAAAATATCCAAATTATTATAACTAGCGGTCCGCCCCGGCTTCTATAATATCCGGGTTCGATAAGAATCATTTTATTTATTTATTTATTTAACAACTAACACGATTTAATAACCAATTACATTAGTTGTCATATTTCATTCTGTAACTGCTGACTTTAAACTGATGGACCAGCCCTACCGTGCCACGTCGCAACGATTGATGTTGGAAATACGTCACACTTTACTACGTAAAATAGCAGTACAATGTATATCGAAATTAACTCGAAGCAATAAAACTATACAATATCAATAAAATAAACTTTTATATGCTTTACTTTTATCGTTTTAGTATGTCGTTATGAGCATTTCAAATGTGGTTATACATTATCTTTTGCATAGCGCTTTTTCATGTAGTGAAAACCCAGGTAAGTTTTTTTTACATTCTTTGATCTAAAAACTTAGTTTAGTAATTATAATAAATTATTGGCTGAAATTGTGTTGGTATTGTAAAATATTCAGATGTATTAACATCCTATTAAGTATGAACATGGAGTAGGTATTAATTCCAATACAATAATTTGACTTGATATTATAATCATCAGCCATTCATTGCTAAGAAATAATATTTGTTATAAAAATTGATATAAAACTATAGATTAGGTACCTCTATTAAACATAACCGATTCAGTAAATTTTAAATCACGTTTACTGGGTTTAAGTTTAAAGTCATAAAGTCTTGTCTTTCAAAATTTACTAATTTTTAGTCGAACTCTCCAAATAATGGACCGGAGGAAATGTTTGTTGACGTCATCAAAAATATATCCCGAGTTAACAATGTCCTCCAGGAGCTAATCTCGAACTATGAAACCCTACAAAATATATACAAATCGCAGGAAAACCTAGACTCAAGCCAATACTCCGACACAAGTGTAGACGAACTGTTTCAAGATATTAAGAAACAAAAAATTATTCAAAAGTCAAAAGCAACTAAAAAAGAAAAGTTTGCTGCGACTGAAATGTATTGGTCGGATCACGAGGAAACAAGAAATAATGCACCTGATAAAAAGAAAGAAAATTTTGTTGATGAAGATAAAAATGGCGTAAAACTCAAATCTAGAACCAGTAAAACTAAACGGAAACCTGAAGAATCATCGTCTAACGAATCTTCCAGTGTTACTAATGAAAGTGAAGAAAATGCGTCAAAAGAGAAAATAAAATTACCCCAAAATCCTCACAAAAAAAATAAATGGATTAAAACAGATGGATTAAAAGAGATAAATATATCAAAAAACAATAAAAAAGGAAATAATAAAGTATTACCCAGAGCTCATCATTCAAAAAATTTAAGAATACGTAATGAAAAAAATATGTCAGGTGCTACACCAACAAAGAAATCTTTTTATGATTTATTGAACAATAAACCAATTCGTTTGGAAGCTCATAGTGAGATATTTATAGAGAAGGTTAAAAATCCAGCTACAAATAAACACGATATTTTAAGGGACAAAAGAAGAGATACTGATAAATTAGCAAAAACAATTGGAAAGCATCACCTAACACAAGAACACAGAAATCAGGTTGCACTCAATGAAACGCACCTTAAACTCCTAAGAACAGATAATGTAACAAAATCCAACATAACCCATCATGCAAAGAACTATCATAAAAAAATAGGTGATGATACTAAAAGTATTTATATTGACTACAAAAACGAGAGTATCGATCTTAGAAGAGATCCTGATAATGATGATAAAAAAACACAAGATGATGATAATAGTGGGGATGTTAGTTATTTAAAAGCGTCTAATGATCACAAAAAACCAAATCGGGATCATAAAATGGTAAATAATACGCAGGAACAAAGAGGCACGGTAGATAAAAGTGAGGTGAGATTTTAAACTACAGAGTTTGTGTATTTTCGAACCTTGATCAAACGAAATGTGCGGATACACGACATAAATTTATCGATAAATATCTTATAAAAAAATGTATATGTTGGCTATTTAAAAAAAAAGCCGATTTAATAATTTTTTTAATGAAAACTACTTCATCAGATTTTTTTCTTCGTTTCTGTTTGACTAAACGGTGTATTTTATTCAAATTAGTCTCATTTGAAAGCTAGATAGTTTACCTAGCTAAGACAATTTAAAATCAATTTTTATTTTATTTTTGATCTGTAACTTTAAAACTGGATTATTGAGGTGTACTTTTTTGCATTTTGTATTAAACTTCATAATTTATTCCACAAATCCTCCAAAAAGTATGGATCTACCTCTTTTCGTTGTCATGTTATTCGCCATTTGAATTAGGTACTTTCTGCCTTGTACAAAGATCAACAGGAATCTACATTCTGCACGCTTTGAAAACGGAAGTGATAAACATCAAAAATTATCACAGCACACACATTTCAAATTGGTTAATGGTATCTCAGTTTATTCTTGTAACGATTCCTGAATACGCTAAATTATATTTATAAATTATTTATTAATGACTTCTTCATTGGATGCGTTGTCTGCTCGCGAATTAGCGGATTTTCTTTTTTTGTTTTGCACATTTCGTTTGATCAAGGTTCGAAAATACACATTGTATAGAAATCATAATTGATCCTTATGATATCCTTTCCTTTTTAACGTAATAGTTTAAAAAAGACAATAAACTTTCAGAAAAAGAAGAAATTATACAAAGAAACACAAGTTGCGTCATCAGACGAATCAGTTCTAATGGATAAAAATGATACACACGTGCTAAGAGAAGCATACGGTGAAGCGTGCATGAAAGTGGTTGTAAGAAAATGTTATAAGGTAAACTTAATTCATATGCATCATCATCATCATCTATAATAGTCCACTGCTGGACATAGGCTTCCTCTAATTATTTATAATTTGGGGGTTATTGCCCATAATCTCCACGGTGGGCATGCGGGTTGGGGACCGCATTTCGTAGAAGTTGTTCTGCAGAGGGCGCTGCTGCCCGCCCCCCGGTAAGTCTCGCCCTTAGTAGCCTCTTAAGACACCCACGGCACGAGTTGGGATGTTGAAATTCTATGCCGGCACCACACGGCAAATTTCAAATAACATTACGTTTAAATTGTGGTTTAGCTAATCTATAACTCAAAGCAGAAAATAATAAAATATTTAATTATAAATCATTTTGAATGCCACTTTCACATACTTTTTTTTACCTACGAGTATTTTAATGATGGTGAATTTTAAAGGTAAATTAAAACTCGGTACTCTATTGCCTTGGGTACGCTTGTAAGAATAGAAGTAATCGTGAATAAATACAAATACTTTTAAATAAAACAATACCTTATTTTTTAAATTAGAAAAAATAAAATTGAAGATAACGCGCTATAGTGCTCAACTGCTCATTAAAGGAGGTTGAGCGCAGTTGTGGACGTGGACAAAATAGGCTGATGGTTTATGATACTGTGTTTATCAATACACGAGAAAAAAATTAACAATCTGTTATTTCATTAGTAATGGACTTACAAAATAACAACAATTTTACTGTAGGCCTGCATGAGATCATCGAAAGTTGTATGCAAGCAAACTAAATGCAAGTCCGCTTTGAAGTCAACGTTCAAAGGCCAAGTGAAAACAGCCTGTATAGATAGGTTCACTGCAAAAGATGATCAACAAATAAATACGAAATCGGAACTTATGAATGATGAGGATTTATTCACGGAAAGAAGAGCCCTAAAAGGTATTAATCTCAAAATATTCCTACACTTCAGGATGGTAATATTGACGCTGTTCAATCAAATGATAAGGCTGACTTGTTACGGTACATAACGCAAAAGGTTTGTAAACGTGTGGACGGAATGACTAAAAACGGGCTTTGTGTAACTCTGAATTGTCCAGGGGCGGAATTCTGCTAACATTATCACTATGGCAATGGTATCGTCTCAGATTTGTCCATAGTGAAAGAATCTTTAGATAAGGTGCTATTTGCACGAAGAAATGGGTCCAAACTTGACACATTTGACAAGTTTCGATCTCTAAGTTTTTAATTGGAGGTAAAATGCCAAATTGTGTCATTATGGAGAAGCGATTAGTTATGTGAATTAGAGCTCAGTATTTTATAATTCTAAGTACATTGAAAGACATCTCCCAGTCAGTACTTATTTGGTACCTTGAAATTGAGTATGATAATTATAAGGTTCATAAAGTTCATAAGATACCTAGCTATAAGTAACCCTCGAAATTGAGCACGGTAAAGTGCTAGTATATTCAGTAAGACACTGAAGATTAATAAAAAAAAAATATTTTTCAGAAAACAACAACAATCTGAAAGCCGGCGGTTTTCACGTATGCTTACCTACACTTAGTGTCCCAAAGGTGGGTGATTTTGATCACTTATAACACGTTAAACATCCTGTACGCGTCACACGCAGTATGTATGCAATCAACTAGTTTTTATTAAGAAAATTGGTGGCCATAATACATTGCCAAGTAATTGACGCATATGGTTTGCATGCAACGCGAAATTTACTATATATGTTTCCACTGTGGTGCAAGTAACGTGGCTAGCAGATGGTTAGATGTGTCTATTGTAAACATTTTGTCTACAAATCCATTCCATTCAATTATCCATTAGAAATAAAATATTTATTTTATTTTTATTTTAAGATTATCATCTTAAACGTTTGACTGTATCTTTGGTCGTACATTAATGACGTGAGGCTCGCAAGCGGAATCGAAAGACTATCGAAAAAAAGTCACGAGGTTTCACGAAATTCACGATTGCAAGCTGGTTATTATTTTTCCAAAATTTAGATAACATCTGTATTTTTATTAACTTTGTTGTATCTACAAATATACAAACAATCTTTCCCCCTAAACCACGAATTAACAAAAATGCTAATAAAAATCACGGTATTAAAGGGCGAAAATTTCAGGTCACGACTACTCTAAAAACCGGCAAGAACGAAACAAAATCACCGGGAAGAAATATGACACAGAAAACTGATGAAAAACTAACCTTCAACATCCTCCGTGATAGATTCGAGAAGGCGTGTAAGAAGGTATCCTACGGGAAATGCCGCGATTCATGCAAAAGTTCATGGGAAAAGGCTTGCGCGAAAAACGATTGCACCAAGCGTTTGCAGAGCTTGTATAAGAAGTCTTGTAAGAGAAGCTGCAAGAGCGCTTACGGATTAGTCAAGCATAGTAAGAGTAGCAGTGATAGTAGTAGTGATGATGATAGTAGTAATTCGTCTTAATTCTTTTGTTTTATTTTTGTATCCTTGCAATCGTTGTGTTTAGAATTTATTAACCCTCGACCAGCCACGCCTTCTCACGTCTGTGCTGATTACTTATGCTCATATTAATACTTATATTGAGTTATATACATATATATACTAGCGGTCCGCCCCGGCTTCGCACGGATAATTAACGAAAATTTCAAAAATTATTAACAATACAATACAAAAATGCTTTATTGTACACCAGAAAAAGAACACAACAAAAGACATCACATACAAGTACAATGGGCGGCCTTATCGCTTAGATCTCTTCCAGGCACACTAAAACGTTGTGTTACATTATTGAAGTTTTCATATGGATCCTTAACTTTTTAGCAGCATAGGGCTTTTTAACATTGACTTGCCTCCCGCATCCCAGCGACGAATCAAAAATTAAAAATAAAAGAAGAAAACGTTTATGACATCCCATAACTGACACTGGCAGAGTCGTAGTCAAAAGCAAGCGGCGGAGGCTCCATCTATACTAATATTATAAAGAGGAAAGATTTGATTGTTTGTATGTTTGTTTGTTTGTTTGAATTGAATAGGCTCCGAAACTACTGGACCAATTTGAAAAATTCTTCCACCATAAGAATCCTAAAATTTCCGTGATGAACATAGGCTATAAAATATTTTCAAAAAAGTTAGAGATCCGTATAAAAACTTCTATACTATAATTATAAAGAGGAAAGATTTGATTGTTTGTTTGTTTGTTTGTATGTTTGTTTGTTTGTTTGTTTGAATTAAATAGGCTCCGAAACTACTGGACGAATTTGAAAAATTCTTCCACCATAAGAATCCTAAAATTTCCGTGATGAACATAGGCTATAAAATATTTTCAAAAAAGTTAGAGATCCGTATAAAAACTTCAATAATAAAACCATAGCGCTATACATCAACTTCTTTTTTTTCTTTTTTTGCGCTGTTCCAACGCTGGTCGCTTTTGTTGTGACGTTGTGACTCAACTTCAACTTCTTTTTTTATGGCACCGCTTTTGCTACGACTACTCCGCCAGTGTCAGTTAGGGATTGTCAAAGACATCACAATTCGTTACTGGGGTGCGAGGTGCGAGAGGAAACTCAATGTCAATAAATATAAAAACTTCAAGATTGGAATCATGCGATGTAGGCGATATAGCGGTGCCAGAGAAAAGTCAATGCCAAAAAATAAAGTGTTCCCTGTTTTTCTTTCAAGGAGGTAAAGGTACAATTTTAAAAATGAAGGATTTTATTGTTGTTTGTGGTTTGAATTGAATACGTTCCGAAACTACTAGACCTTTTTGGAAAAAAAAATCATCATTAGAATGATAATCATAGGCTATAGAATATGTTTTAAGTTAGTGATCCCTATGAAAACTTCAATAATAAAGTACCTTAACTAACGTGTGTGTGTAAGAACTTAAAATACTTAAAAATACCCGTGCGAAGCCGGGGCGGGCTGCTAGTAATAAATAAATAAATAAGTAATAAAAATATCAATAATAAAACGGTATTATTATTGATTTTTCATGCGGATCCCTATGTTTTCGAATGTATTCTATACCTCTCCAGTGAAAATGTAGGATTCTAATGGTGAAATAATTTTTCAAACCGGTCCTTAGTTTCTTAGCCTATTCGAATCAAATATACAAAACAATCAAATCTTTCCTCTCTATATTAAAAGTATATCTATAGATTAGTATAGACTCAAGAAAAATAAAACAAAATCACTCACATAATAAATCAGCGCCATATTCGCAGTTCGCGAGATGATCAAACATAGAAGTCAGGATCGGCATGATGACGCCATTAATGTATCCAAGCGAGGTAGATGTCTTCAGGTGTGTACCTCGCAGGTGCGCGTATTTACCCTGCAAGAGTTTAATAGTTATACAGGTTAAAGAATAATTATAGGGTATTTATAGCGTGTGGTGCCGGCATAGGATTTCACGACTGACACTCTTCCCGTGGATGTCGTAAGAGGCGACTAAGGGACACACCGGGGGGCGGGCAGCAGCGCCCTCTGCAGAACAACTCCGCCGAACTGCGATCCCCAACCCGCATGCCCAGCGTGGGGATTATGGGCAATAACCAGATTAAATAACGCCACCTTTGGCGCACATGAGGGGAGGCCTATGTCCAGCAGTGGACTGATATAGGCTGTGGTTGTTGTTGTTGTATCGCGTACCTTTTGTTTTTATTTTCCCCTACGTTTCCATCGCGTTGCAGCGATCGTGGTCACGGGGCACCTGGGTTTTCTGTGAGTAACTGCCAAGGATTGACGGCAGTACCCGATTTAATATGTCAACAAATCGTGAAAGTCTAAAAAGTTTTAGAGGTATAGTATAGGTACAGGGTTATAGGATAATTAATAACCTCTTAAAGGCAAGTTGGGTAGATCAAGACTTTTGTAGTTACCTCTATGGGGTGGGCGAAGGTCCGCCTGTGACGCAAGAGCTTGCGGGTTCGCAATTCCCGCCTCGGGACAAATATTTGTACGATCTGCAGATGTTTGTTCAGGGTGTTCTGGTCGTTTTCTATGTATAATTAAAAAATCTATCTACGTAATAATATTGTATAATGTATATCAGTTATCTAGTACCCATAACACAAGCTCTGCTTAGCTTGGGGCTAGATGATGCTGTGTGGATTGTCCGGCATTATTATTATTATTATTCCATAGCGTGGCGTCAATGGTTGCGGGTAGATTAGTACCCCAGTAGACATTATATTCAGGAGAAAAGAAAGAAGAAAGAAAGAAAATACATTTATTTGAGTTAAGAATCGTGGAGGAAACGTAACTCACATCGTGAGGCGTCAATGGTTGGGGTAGATTAGTACCCCAGTAGAAATATATTCAGGAGAAGGTAGAATCCAGCTGCAAATAACGATAATATAGCAACACTTACATCCTGCAGATTAAAGATGGTATGCCCAAGGTCATCCGCAACGTTGTTGAAGAATGTAAGCATGGAGGTTCGTATGAACTCGGGGCAGTTCTTCACGAGGGATTTGGCGTCGATGCCTTTCACCAGGACTTGCAGGCAGCGGACTGTTATGCGCACGTCTGGGCCGAAAGCTGCCAGTCTGTAATAAATAGGTGGTTGATTCTATTTGTTTTGAGGTTAGTTTTTGAGGCGGTGGCGGTAGAGAAGGATTTATTTATTTAGAAAAGAGTATAACATCGTTACATTACAGGTTGTTTAAACACAAGGCGATGGTATGATTCTATTTGTTCAGAGGTTAGTTTCTATTACTGTGGCGGTCATAGAGCAACGCGGGCCCCCGGCCGGCGGACCGGAGGGGAGTAGCCATACGCAGCTTTCCCCTCTGTCAAAGTACAAGTCCACGCGGACCTACACGTACTATAAAACTAGTTCATTCTGTGACAGAATGTATCAATGTGTGGGTGAATTTGTTAGAGTATTTTTAATTTCGTATGTTTCGTATGTGTGAGATTCATAATTACAGATGATTATGTTTGTGTGCGAATTAAAAAATGAGTGCGCAGCGCAGATTCCCCCCCCCGCCAAAATTGCCTGACGATGTTGAATCGACAAATAACGCTATGGCCACTCCCCTCCGGTCCGCCGGAGGACCGCGTTGCTCTATGGTGGCGGTAGAATATAATTTATTTAGAAAAGAGTATAACATCATTACAGGTTTTTTTAACCTTAAGGCGATGGTATATGTAAGTAAGCAAATACAAATTTAAAAAAATATTTATTAAGGTAAAAAAGTTTACAAAAAGTTTCGTTTAATAGTGCCATAAAGCCTATGTTAGGTTTAGACACAGGGTTCTCGAGGAATTAAAATAATAATATAATTAATATAGCATCGTCTCATCGAAATAACCTCGTAGATGTGAGAGCCGCCTAGTAGACTAAGGAAGGTTATTCCGTTAGTGTTGCCATTCTCCTAGTAGTTACTAGGAGAATGGCATTGTCTTAGTACCGAGTATTTGCGTTGTTACATATTTTAAATTAATTCCATTTTAATCCGTAATAAGGCCTATAAGGTCTATAAGAATAGCTTAGTGAATTATGTCAAGAAATAAACTTTATCTTACACAGAACAGTGACCGTATCTTACCGTCAGTGAAAACCTTTAACAAATAACTGTAATTAATTTATAAAACTTACCTTGACCTCAGCAAGCTAGCCAGCTTACAGAACAGTGCTGCCACCATCTCTTTCTCCTTCAAACTGGCAGCGCCCACGTTATTTGTGGCAGTGGCGACAGCTATGAAGTAGTTGCGATGGGTTGAGAAGTATTTTTCCATGAGAGGTAGGACGACCTGTGCAAAATAGACTTTAGTGAGTTGAGATAGGGTTTGTTTTGCGAGCGACAGCTGGTGAAGTGAGGGGATTTTGTGTTGTAATGGTGAGTAAAGTGTTCAATGGTTTTTCAAGATTGTGTACTGTTGAAATAAATAAAATAAATAATAAGTGTAATTTGAATATGATGGTATATTATTTATTTATTTTAACACTTAATTGCACACATAAAGCATACAAAAGGTGGGCATAATGCCGATGGAATTATCTCCCTGCCAATCATATTGGCTTTAGTTCTAACAATGTCTTGGGTTTGAATGTCGGTGCCGATGATATAGGGTTACCAGACTTGAGGATTTATATGTCATGCATGACAATTCGTTAGCAGTTTCAGGGAGTTTTTACAGAAATCCGATAGTTCATTATGGCAACGGCGACGAATGAATTTCCCATACAAACATTTTGGTATTACCCAAATTGATTTGTAATTTGAGCATATTTTCACCACGATCTGCTATTATTTGTATTAGAATAGTACTATTTAGGTTCCTGCCACAAGCTTTTTTGAAAATACTTGCCTTACACAGATAAAAACGTGATTTTTAATCCGACTTGATCCAATTTTATTTCAGTAACGAATAAAAAATGTGGTTGTAACCCAGATAAAAACAATTTTAATACTGTAATGTATCTATTTAGGTGAGGGAATAATAAGCAGCCATTACTGATTGTAGTTTATTGCGACTGTCCTGGTGCCATCGGCCCGAGCTACCCTCCACCATATTATTATTAATTAGTGTGAAGGTACTTGTGAATACTCCACAAATACAAATAATACCTGATCATGGTGAAAATATGCGCAAACTACAAATCATTTTAGTATAACGTTTGTATATATTTGGGAAATTCATCCTTGTCGCCGGAGCCTTAATATTTTCAGTGATACATCCGATTTCATCTTTCAACTTTATTTATTTATATTTACAAACTAAGACTTAGACACTTAGACAAGTCTGGTATCCCTAAACTGGATGTTTCATTCTTTCTGTAATGTTTCTTTGGTTATTAACCCTAAAAGCACAAATATGGTATCCTGTTTTAAGCGCTTTTTCATCACATTATACTTGATACTGCATATTTGATAATAAGCATTTGCGTAATTTTTTCTTCCCAAATACACCATCAATATAACACGTAATAATCCGTCAATAATTGGTTCTTTTCAAATAAAATATCAATGACACGTGGCGGCAAAACGTATGTATAAATGGAATGAAGTAATTACATGGAAAGACATACAAGGTGTCCTAAAATAAGTATACATAATCTACTTAGATAAAGTGGTTCACAAAGGACCCTGTGATTAAAAAATCTTAAGGCTACGGTGACGGATAAACATATGTACAGTACATGGTGAAAATATGCTGATATTACAAATCATTTTGGTATTACGTTTGTATGGGAAATTCATCCGCCACTTAAGCCTTAAATGATTTTATTAACAACGGTCCGTCATCATCCCCTTTTCTTTAGTACACTTTTGTAGGTTATAATAATGACTTATTACACATAGCGAGAGTTCTGAGAAGCTAAGCTATTCATAAACGAATGCATAACATTAAGCAAGGCATAATCTTGTATTTACTTGTTCCGTATACCTTCTTAAAGTATTTTAGCTCCAACTTTTGTTGCTTGGAATGTAATGAAAAATAGAAAATTAGGTAAAGACAGATGTAAGAAGAATAGAGAAAAGATATAGTGCACTACTCAAGTAAAAAGCTCTGTCATAGGAAGGCCTAATAAGAGAAGGTTCGGTTGTTGCAAAAATAGAAGTTAAATGACAGCCCTGATTCTTTATTTCGATGAACAACACAATAAACGATACCTTTCTAAGGTATCGATTATTGTGTTGTTTTGATTTATGATTTATCCAGCCCATCCCAAGGTTGTTTGAAAGAGATCGCTCATAGCGATAAGGCCGCCCTCTATACTTCCTGTACTTTAAGCATGTATCATTCATGTCTGTTTTTAATGTTTTATTTCTTTGTGTGGTATAATAAAGTATTTAATTCTATCTATCTAAAGGGACGGCAAATTTTTTAGTACAACAACCGAACTCAAACTAGTATTTTGTATTCAAAAACCTGCTCTATTTACCTTAGAAAAGAACTTAATATCCCTCGTACTGGTCTTGAAGCTAGGTCGCCTACTGAAGGTTGTAGAAGGTTTCAGTAACTTCATATTGATAGTCGCTCTGTCTATGTACTGGATGAGTTTCTCTAGCAGGGAGTAAGCGAATCTGAGCTCTATTGCTACGCCGGTAGCGGCTTGTTCTGTGTCGCCGGCTGTTAGCTTGCTGGGCCTGGAAAAGAAGAGTGACAAAAGGACATTAATGTCGCATTTAAAACAGAAATTGGAACACAATAATTTATTTATATTTCATAAACATAGTAACAAAGACAACTACAGTCAAATAACAGATTAATCTATACTAATATTATAAAGAGAAAAGATTTTATTGTTTGTCTGTTTGAATTGAATTGGCTCCGAAACTACTGGACCGATTCGGAAAATTCTTTCACCATTAGATTCCCCTGGAGTGCGGGAGGAAAGTCATTGTCAAAAAATAAAGTGCGAGAGTCAATGTCAAAAAGTACTCCCTATGCAGCTAAAAAGTTAGGGGTCCGTATAAAAACTTCAAACCCAACGTGTTAATGTGCAGAAATGTAAGAATTTCGAATTTTTTTGTGACTACCCGTGCGAAGGCCCCGCTTTGACTGCTAGTTCCAATATAAATACTAGTTTTAATTTGTTTCTGTAAATTTTTATTAACAAACAAAATTACATAACCAAATTAGAACAACTATTAACAATAGAAACAATTGCAGACTGCTGAAAACAACCTACAGGTAGTTCAACTGACCCATATCAATGCCACTCGGAAATGTCTCCAAGACACTGGCTGAATTGCCTCGCTGTATGGCAATGTGATGCGCTGCGCTAGATACTGACCAGCTCTCGGGTCATACGTGTTCATTTTGAGATAGTGGCATGAAATTTGACAAGCAACTTTTTATGGGCTAGTTTCTCTTTTTGATAGTTGATTAGTTTCATTTGTGAAAATCGTTGCGACACAAATCTTTGATCATTTTTAGACTGCCGTTTGACGATGACTGTGGCGCGGTGGGCGAAGGTCCGCCTGCGACGCAAGAGGTTGCGAGTTCGATTCCCGCCTCGGGACAAAATATTTGTGCGATCTGCAGATATTAGTTTAGGGGTCCTGGTCGTTTTCTATGTATAATAAAAAATATCTTAATATTTAATAATATTGTATTATGTATATCAGTCATCTAGTACCCATAACACAATCTCTGCTTAGCTTGGGGCGAGATGATGCTGTGTGGATTGCCCAGCATTATTTATTTATTTATTTACATTCTAGCTCCGCAGATAGTATATATACCTGTGTAGTTTATATCCCTGGTACTGCAAATACTTGAGGAACTCCTGAGAACGTTCTCGATCCTTCTTTTTCTCCTTGTCCGTGAGGAGATCGTAGGGGACCAGCTGCGGGTGGATTCCACCTGAGGAATTAAATCAAAACACATCAATCATTTATTTGCTTACAACTTCTTAAAACTGACGACTTCTGTGGCGCGAAAAATTAGGGTTCCGCATGAATAAATTGTATCCTACATTTTGAAATAAATAAAAATAAATGTAAATTTTGAAAATATTATGTGGCATAAGTTCATCACGGACAATGTAGGATTCTAATGGTAAAAGATTTTTCAAATAGGTCCAGTTTCGGAGCCTATGCAATTCAAACAAACAAATAATCAACTCTTTCCTCTTTATAATATTAGAGATACTGTTATCTCTAATATTATAAAGAGGAAAGAGTTGAACAAATAATCAATAAATCCTACAGAATATTATAAGGAATATAATAATATTATACTTATAAATTTTAGTAGAGAAGAATCTGTTACCATCAAAATATAAGAACAGTGAACTTTATGCACGTTTTGCCAGAGGCAAAGTAACATAAATAAACTATTATCGGCAATGCCTAAATTACCTACCTCCATTAATAACCAGCTCTTCCTTCTTCTTCTTAGCCCAGATATCGTGCGCGTTCTCCGCTAACCTCTCAGCCATGTTCTGCATTTCTCTCGACAGGGTGAGGTTGGTCATGTCCACGGGGTGAGGGTTGTAGTTGAAGGGTGTCGCTGAGTCCGCCTGGAAGAGATTCATTCAGGCACTCAGGGATCGGAATAGGTAGAGTTTTTAAGTACCAAATGACGATTTGCGCTACATTAGGTTAGTATGCCTCATAATCTCAGGAATCATAGTCATAAAGATGATTCATTAGTTCATTACACACAAGTATGTATTGAAACTGTACGAATATGACCTGAGCTGACAGGCCTTGTCGACTCTAATTGGTGATAATAGGTCCAAACGTCCTGTAAGGTCTTAAAAATAAAGCACTTCTACCGGTTATACGTCATTCCCAAGCGACGCCGCGAATAAAGGAACACTTTATTGTACTAAAAATTTAAAATATTAAAAAACACTGGTCGAAAATCGTCCTTATCATTTAGAAGAAATCGGCTAAGCTACATTTGTATAGCAGGCCTAGATAGTGTCTTATGATTATGAGAGAGAAATAGGGACAAGTCATTGTAATATAATCTTGTTCGTTTCGTTACTTATTACAATTTATTTACAAGTTTTCCTTATGTGAATTGAGTTATGTTACGTGCCCAAAAGACCTGTAAGGTCCTAAGAAAATATAGGACTTTGATATTTGATAAACCAAATTATCGGTTTTTTTTTTGGCTTAAGTTAAATCTTACTTTACAGCACATAGAAAAGAAGCTGAAAATTCAATGTTTAATGTATATTGCGATAAAACCTACAGAAAATTTTAAGAAGTTTTAGTAGAGTACAATCTGTTATTTTCAAAGGATAAAAAAATGGCGCTATCCCCTTTTTGCCAGAGGCAAAGTAAACTCTATAGCGCAGAAAATACAAACCAGAAGGATGAGTTTTGGTAATAGCAGATGAAACAAATTTGCCTACAGCGCACATCGCATGCACAGAAAAGGCAAGTTTGTAAGGCAAAGTGAGTTCTACAGCATAGAGAATAGAAGCAAGAAATCATCACAAAAGTGATTAGAACTAAGAATATAGTAAATTCTTGAAAAGACCGAGAAAAGGCAAGTCTGTAAGGCAAAGTGAGTTCTACAACACAGAGAATAGAAGCGAAAATAGCGGCGTAGGGTACCTACCAGTAAGTCTGGGCCGCGCTGCTGTCGTTGGAACGGGGATATGTAAACAATAACACAGTAAATCATCGTGTATTGTGCAATGAATCTTACATGCATATAAATAAAGGGTAAAATGGGTAGGCACGGATTGATCCCTTGACGAAACAATGTTTTAATCGATAAAACTAGCGGTTCGCCCGGGCTTCGCACGGGTACTTAATAAAAAAATCTAAAATTATAACTTTTTACAAGTTGGGTTACATTATATTGAAGTTATGGTTAAAAATATTTATTTCTCAAAGAACATGATTAATTACATTCACTTACAGAGAAATGTGTTTTTCTTAGTATTTAATGTAGGTACTTTTATAACTTATCTATGGTTGAAGTTAGTGCAGTTGTTATAATTTTCGGTTATTCTACAGGAATATTCAAAAACAGAATAAGGAAAACAGTTAAGGTAGCGAATTCGTTAATATATAAGGAGCAAAACAACCTAATAACTTGCCGAAAGCAAGTTCAAATGTTATGTTTTTCTTTCCATAGTTGGTTTTAGGATGGGGTAGTGAAAAGTTTTTTGAAGATCTCAGATAGTATTTGTGCGTTTAGTATTTTTTTTTTAATTTTCGATCGAATCTCTAACTTTTTTGAAAATATTCTATAGCCTGTGGTCATGAGGGTTAGTGTAGAATTCTAATGGTGAAAGAATTTTTCAAATTAGATTTCAATTGATTAGGCTCCGAAACTACTGTTCAGAGCCTATTCAACGCTTCAACTACTTTTGCGTCGCGATTTCAGAACACTTAAAACGACGGATATTCGAGAGTCAAATCCAGTCAAGGGATCAAACCAGTATCTACAAATATAACTCAGAATTATACCGGTATTTGTTCTGCAACTTCTTCCTGTAGCGTGCAACAAAACATTTAAAAACAATCGCATGAGTATTTGAATGGCAGCGACTACACCTCTACAATATAAAGCTTTTTTACATTTATACAGCTGGGATAGTTTAGAAAGTACAAAATTTATTATAGAAAGCTTCCACATTTTATTATTATTATTAAACATAATTTACCATCTTTCCGTGTAAGTAAACTCTCTCAATAAGCAAGGAGGCGTTTACTTATTGTCAAAAAAGGTTCGAATAACAATTTATTCGAAAAAAGTGCCCTCTTTTTAATAAAAGAGGGTGCTTTTTCAATTGCGGTCGTTTCAAGCGGTTTACAAAGTTACATATTCACGGAATGACTGGAGTACTGAACAGGCACCGGCATCTTTTTTACATAATATTTACACATAATGTAATGTATTCAATCTGGATATCAGTTTTTACAGAGACGGAAAAAGCTGTCTCTTATACTCGACCTGACAGAACTATTTGACTCCAATTGATTATTAGTGATTATTGGAAACGTCCAATAGTCCTGTAAGTTCTAAAAAATAAAGCATTGTCACTTTGCTTCTGTCTCTCGCCGAGTGCCGTCGATCACTTCTGTTGGGTCTCTCATTATTTGAGATCTACCCTCCTGGTAGTTGGTTATTCATACGAAATTGGTAACTGGTATATTGAGGTTGGTAATTCCTTTCTTTATAAATAAATAAATCCGCTTCTGCTTTATTTTTGAGTTTTGAGTTATTGAGTCGTATCAATAAACTACTTACGCCTCCAGACTTGGACTGCCGCCTCATCGAACTGCGATTGGTGCTCGGAATGTCCACCTCTGAATGCTCCACCGACCAGCCAATAGCGAGCAACGCTTTCAGTGATTCACGTACTGGTTCCTTGTACCGCTCTTTCTCCTGTTAATTTAAATAATTTAAATTAATACTGGTATAACCTCTAGTAACAAAAAAAAATTACAATTAAATAGCCAAATTTGAACCAGTATTCACAGTTGAAAAAATTGAGCTAACTGCAAACAATCTACGGGTAGCTCAACTGATCTAAATCAATGCCAGTCGGAAGCGTACCCAAGATGCTGGCTGCCTGGCCTCGCTATGTACTGTTTGAGAAAAACAATTTTATAAGGAAAAATAAAATTATAATACTGGGGTATTCACAAAGCATGATAAAACTCTAAACAGCCTAAGCAGACAAATACTAGGCCACAGGGGATCCTACACTACGTTTGCCAAGTCATTGTCTCCACTCAAGCCTAATGTCATCTTTAAATTTCTGTAGTTAATGAATTTCTGTAGTCAATGAATTTAGTTCTCTGTCGCAACGTTTCGTACTTACGTAATCATTCAGCATATTGTAAGGCTTCAGCCTCGGATGACTCTTCTGCCCATCGGAATAAGACTCATTATAGACCCAGGAGTTCTCAATTTTCCTGCTGGCCCAGGCGTCGTGGTAATGTTCAGAGAACTTCTGAACGATCGTGTTCAGGTCATTGTTGAGAGCGACCGAGGTCGTGTTGATAGGCTGGGGGTCGTATTGGGGATTGTCTGCTACTGGAAAACGATAATTCTTTCTCTTAATAGCAAGAAATGCTGAACATTGTAATATCTTTCCAAAAAACAAAAGCTTTTTCAGCTGAGCTCGAGCTCAGCTCAGCTTTTCCTCGCTGTGCGAACAAAAAAAGTCATATTATTATTTTTACTCGTGTGATGATTCGACCCCGCATCCGGTGGCTCGGTTTTAGGTAATATGGCGTTAAAACTTAAATACTCTACCAATGAATTGAGTTGAACTCACCAGTTTGTTCAGAATGTTCTTTCCCGTAGAATTCATCGTCATAGTTCTTGGATAGAGAGTAGTCGGGCGGTAACGCACAACCTGTAATAAAAGAAACATAACATTAGAAGGAAAGAAAATCGTTTACTTGGCTCACTCATGAAAACATAAATAAAAATAACAAATAAAAATTTATTTAGAAATTCAGACAACTTTAGTCTATTTTGTTAGTACACTTAGTTCTAGGTGGTTACTTAATATTAACATACATATTACATAAGTACAAAAATAATGCTTATAATAAATGTAAAAATAAAATAAACCTAAAATTAAGTATATTATTGTACCTACAGCGTATGAACCGAAAAGGCGCCTCAGCACGTTAGCAAATAATGATGGCCAGTCGCGACGTAAAAATTGACCCCTTCGAGCCAGTGGATATTGAAAGAAATACCTAAAGGAAACTATAGCCGAGGAGAAACTACATATTCCCTGTATTTTTACATGTACCAGGCGGATTGGTCGAAGTTATAATATTACAATTATTTAATAAAAAACAAAAGGACGTATTCATTAACGGAGTCTCGTATTTCACCCTGAAATACATACGCTGACGAAGCCTTTCGGGAATACGGTAAGCAAGCGTTCGTAGTTGCCATTAGTGGATACTAATGGCAACTACGAACGCTTGCTTACCGTATTCCCGAAAGAAATATATTTTTTTTCTCACACTGTAAGTGGATACTTACAGTGTGAGAAAAAAAATATATTTACTTTTTGTACGATCAAAAGTCGATTCAAAAGTCTATTTCTTTTCAAAGAAAAAGTGTTAAATTGGTACAAAAAAACACGTAATTTAGCTGTTTTATAAACCAGTTATTTTTACTCCCAGTAAATGTGCAATTAGCGTCGATTATTAAAGCTGTATGTATGTATATGAGTGAATTAAATTGTTTTACTGCTTATTTTGGAAGCTGACAGAAATAAAGTTATTGGAATCTCAATCTGAATTTCGTGTCACACTCGCATACTATTTGACGCATGCGCAGAACAAGACCCTTCATGACCGTTCACCCTCAGATAACTAGATGTCGCGATTAAGTTGCTCCCTTTGCTGAGCATTGAGGACAAAATGCCTTGTTTCTTTTATTATTTCTGCCTTAATCCCAATCGATTTTTGAATAATAAATAAAAAGCAACACCTATACTAGGTAGGAAATGAATAGATTAAAAAATTAAGGCAAAATACATAAAGTAGTATTTTGCTAACCTAACCTTACCGAATCCAATACTTACAAAACCCAAAACAAAGTCCCGTTTCGACCAACGCTTTTAAAATTTTTGCTATATAATTTAATTTTTTGCGAACATGCCAAATCCTTTCGAATAGCTTCGAGCATGAAAGAGGCGATTATTTTGACGCCTCATGTAGCTATAGAAATCACCCGCGGGCAAAATTTACGTATTGTAGCAGTTTTTCGATACACACAAAATGAAAACTCAGCTGTTTCATGTCTCCCGTGACAGACCCTCTTACCCTCACACACACATAGACAGACAGGACCTCCCCGTGTAAACACAGATCTCAGTAGTTCTCCCAAATATAACTAGATGTCGCGATTAATAGTGTACGACGGCTAGATCGCGCTAACGAAGCGTTTCAGGTAACTTCTAAGAGAAAATTTCAATTTCGGGACGCTAACCTTGTTGTGATCTCGTACGGTTCCGCGTATTGTGATTTCAAATTATCGAACCTCAGCTAGTAGCTGTAGGTACTTTTTGAATGGTGTCCCGTATGACACCTTATTATAAACTATCTATACCAATTGATTGTTTGTTTGAATTGAATAGGCTCCGAAACTATTACTATTCGGTGATATACTATTCGTAGCCTATTCAATTGAAACAAACAATCAAATCTTTTGTACCTATGCGAAGCCGGGGCGGACGGCTAGTAAACGATATTTGGGTGTTATTCTGACGGTATGTGTACTGTGAGCAAGACCATATTATACACGCATTTCAGATTTCAATATCTTTCGGCTTACAAAATAAGCATAAGAAGAAATAAATAATGCTGGACAATCCACACAGCATCATCTAGCTAAGAAGAGCTTGTGTTATGGGGTACTAGATGACTGATATACATAAAATATCAAATAGATAATTTTTTTATTATATATGTATAGAAAACGACCAGAACACCCTGAACAAATATATGCAGATCGTATAAACATTTATCGCGAGAAGCGGAAATCAAATCCGCAAATCCTGCGTCGCAGGTGGACCTTCACCCACCGCGCCACAGAGGTCTTCAATTAGCGAGGAGTTTGTTTTGTATAAAGTTTACTAATAAGGTGACAAGATTTGATTGTTTGTTGAGATTGAAAAGGCTCCGAAACTACTGGACCGTTTTAAACAAATGCAATAAAATATAAAAAAAAATTAAGGATTCCTTATGATAACTTCAATAATGTAACCAAAGGTGTGCGTAAAAAGTTAAATTTTAATTTTATCTGGTTGTAAGTACCATCCACGTATTTTAAGGAATATTTCAAAAAATAAAAATCAGCTTCATCGTTCCCGAGATGCGCCTAGTAACAAGTTAACAAGTACTAAACAAGTTTTTAGTGATTCTTTATCATAAATGTTTTGCTTTTAATACCTGAGAATCTTTTTATGTGTTCAGATCGCGTAAATTTAATTACTTTTTTAGCGATGCATATAAATTGTCGAATAATAGTCGAAATTTAGTATACTATTAGCAATCAAGCAGGGCAATTGGTTCATAGTCCATCTTGCTGAGCGAGTCAAAGATGTTTGAGAATAGCATCATGGTGAGACGTTTCTCCTCTGATGACGCGCTATAGATACTTCAGCCGCCAGAACTGCCTAGTATAGATAGTTCTAGAACTTACCAATAGCAATCAAGCAAGGCAGCGCCTTCCCAAACAGCTCCGGTTCATAGTCCATCTTGCTGAGCGAGTCAAAGATGTTTGAGAATAGCATCATGGTGAGACGTTTCTCTTCTGATGACGCGCTATAGATACGTCAGCCGTCAGTACTGCCTAGTATAGATAGTTCTAGAACTTACCAATAGCAATCAAGCAAGGCAGCGCCTTCCCAAACAGCTCCGGTTCATAGTCCATCTTGCTGAGCGAGTCGAAGATGTTTGAGAAGAGCATCATGGTGAGACGCTTCTCCTCGTCTGATGACGCGCCGTAGATACCCTGGCCGCCGGTGCTGCCGTAGTATTTGGCGCAGCGTTCGTAGTGTAAGGTTAGGAGCTGTGGGGAGAGATTAAGATGTTGAGTGACGATTATCATCATCAGCTCATGTTATCTACTGCTGGACATAGACCTCCCCTAATGAGCCCCATATCGCCCTGTCTTGAGCTAGTCATACTTATACAGGTTGCATATATGCAACCTATTTTTGATATTGTACCATATTATTTTTTTACTTTTGCCAGCAGACAGTCTGGATAAGTAAAAAAATAATATCAGCGGTCAGAAAACTTTTGAGTACAGGAACAGTCACTGTACTCTTTAAGGGATAAATACCGTGGTGGAATTCTCTATATACAGTGTGTACGTACCCTCAACGCCACGGTGGTGTACTCAGACAAACGCGACACGTCCACAGTGAGTTTCCTAAGTAGTTTCAGCAGCATAGAAGGTTGCATGGCGGACGTAAGAGCGACCAGGAAGTCTGATACCGCCTCGCGCTGACCCTTGGTTAGCATGCGGTTCTTTGATAACCTGTTAAAAGAAAGAAACTTTATTTTGGCTGTAAAAGGTACAATGTGTAAGTCCTTCAAATTCCTACGTTATTTGTTGTACCTCATTTAAACCTGAATTTATATCCAATTCCTTTAAAGTCCCACGTTTTCATGATATTGTTCCTTAATAAACCTACATTTTTACCTAAATCTAATCAATAAAGCAGTTGCGCAATAATAGCGTTAGAGTTATAATTTTCTAATTCTAATTCTAAGTGGGGGGAACTGAGATCTGCACTGAGGACATCAGGGAGTGTATTGTGCATTATCCCCCTGCCTAAACAGGCAAACCTAACCTAACCAGCCCAGCTCCTTGAAGTACCGGAGCAGCACCTTTGGTGATTCACAGCTTCGTATCAGCTTTTCTGTGGGTATGGATAGGGTTGATCCCTCAACCCCGTTTTACACAACGTGTTCCACAGTCTCTTATTTTTCAAAGCAGCCACGACCTATCATTTCTCTTGTTTACACATGTAATATTATTGCCGTGTGGTGCCGGCATAGAATTTCACCACGCCAACTCTTCCCGTGGGTGTCGTAAGAGGTGACTAAGGGACACACCGGGGGGCGGGCAGCAGCGCCCTCTGGAGAACAACTCCACCGAACTGCGATCCCCAACCCGCATGCCATGGACAATAACCCCCAAATGATAAATAATGCCATCTATGGTGCTCATTAGGGGAGGCCAATGTCCAGCAGTGGACTATTATAGGCTGCCGATGTTGTTGATTTTGCGACACCTGTAACAGCATTGTTTACAAACTTACCTGTAAACAGTATGCAGTGTAGCATCCAACAAACTAGCGTAGTTTTCAGCTTCGTTGTAGAAGTTGGCGTGTTTGATCAGTAGCGGTAGGATGGAGTTGCCGATGTAACGGTTCATTGACAGCGCCATGTCGGATTCACAGCCGTCATTCTGTGAAATAAAGTTATAATTCAGGCCCGGTTTACTAAACACATAAGTTTACATAGACATAATAACCGAGGGTTAGCTGAACCTAGTTCAGTCACAGAGATAGCTGTGCCAAGAATAATCTGTTTCAATAATTAAAAAAAATTTAAACACCGGTTTGTTCCGCGTGTTCTGATCATTTTCTATATGCAGTAAAAAATGGTATACTATAAAAACTTTAAATTGAAAACGAAAAAACAAAAAACAGTGAACTAAGCGGTAGCTTCATTGAATTTATTGTGTATACCTAAAAAAATGCCGTGTGGTGCCGGCATAGAGTTTCACTACTCTAACTCTTTCCGTGGGTGGCGTAAGGGGCGACAAAGGGAGACACACGGGGGGCGGGCAGCAGCGCCCTCTGCAGAACAACTCCACCGAACTGCGATACCAACCCAGCCCAACTGATAAATTAAACCATCTATGGCGCTCATTAGGGGAGGCCTATGTCCAGCAATGGAATATTATAGGCTGGTGATGTGATGATGATGTGACCTAAACATAACACTTACCCTGTCCAACATAGTAGCGGCTCTCAAGTCAGGCAAGAACGCCTCTTCCAGCAGCCTGTAGAACAACTCTTGTGTCTCAATCCCGTAGACTCTTTCCAAGAAGAGTCCAACGCTTTGCTTATGACCGGGTATTAGCCCGGATGGCATGTCTGTAAAGATATGTATTGTTAGATTGAAGTTTGATTAGTAAAGTAATTTGTGTACATGTGTTACAAATACTCGTGCGAAGCCGGGGCGGACCGCTAGTGTATAATAAAAATACCTATCATATATGTATATGTAGTCGTATATTATTAATTATGTATAACGGTCATCTAGTTCCCATAACACAAGCTCTGCTTATCTTAGGGCTAGATAATGTTGTGTCCAGTATTATTTTTTAAAGTATCTGACACCTTTCGGTTCAGAAGAATTGTTGTCTTACCGGATTTAGGTCTTTCTTCGCCGGCCGCGGGGTTGTTAAGAGTGAATCTCAGACTGAGCACACCCTGTAGGTCTTCTAAAGGCACTAGTGATCGCAAGATGGCGCGAGCACGCAGTGATTCATTCTTGCCCTGTGAACAGAATTAATTTAAGATGCTATTTTAAAAAATGTTTTATAAAGAGAGAGTTTATTTATAAAATGTTCAAGAAATTTACGGCTACATTCATAAATAATAAAATCATAAAGGTTCTGAATGCTACTCAAGGGTACGGCGACGGATGAATTTCCCATAGAAACGTAACACCAAATGATTTGTATTTTGAGAATATTCTCACCGTGATCTGCTATTATTTGTATTCAAAAACTATTTATTTTAACTTTAACTATTTATTTAACGTTCTTGGCACAAGGTTTTTTTGACATATTTACTATCTACACGTATACATGTATTTATGGGCTAAAAACAAAATATCTAGCGTATAACATATATTTATACATTACATTATATTTACAATTGAAACAATTGAGCTAACTGCAGACTGTTGCGAACAAACTACAGGTAGCTAACATTATATTTTAGTACCTAACTCTTCCCCAAATCGGAAGTGACATGATTTAGTTTTGTAAATAAAAATCTTTAGACAAATAAATCATGTCTGTGCTGATTTATTTGTCTAAAGATTTTTATAATCATCATCTCAATTAAAATCTATCCGAAATCCGTAAAACACTTACCCAAGCAATTTCAGAAGCACCGCGTAACCTCCCAGCAAATATAACAGCGTACACTAGGAATTCAAGATGGCGGCGCCCGTTTAACATAGACACGGGCGCCGCCATCTTGAATTTCTACTGCAGTGTCCGTCTTCTTAGATCCTCGTAGCCGAGCTGACGACCTCTGTGGCGCGGTGGGCGATGGTCCGCCTGCGACGCAGGAGGTTGAGGGTTCGATTCCCGCCTCGGGACAAATATTTGTACGATCTGCAGATATTTGTTCAGGGTTTTCTGGTCGTTTTGTATGTATAATACAAAATATCTATCTACGTAATAATATTGTATTATGTATATCAGTCATTAGTACCCATAACACAAGCTCTGCATAGCTTGGGGCTAAATGATGCTGTGTGGATTACCCGGCATTATTAATTTATTAAAATAAATCTGAAAGTGGGTGGATAAAATGGTGCAACTTACCAAAGCTATAACAGACGCCTCTGGCGCGCACCGTCCCAGCAAATCTACCAGCGTACAGTAGAAATTTAAGATGGCAGCACCAGTGTCAATGTAATCTTCGTCTTCATCGGATTCCGGGAGCGGGTGGCTGAACTGAAAGCGATGAAGAAGTCTATCAACAATATAGTTCAATATAATGTTCCAGGTGAGATACGGTAGGTACTCAAGATATCTGTCAGAGTTCAGAAATTTCTTCGGACGCTAGAATAAAAGTATAGCGAGTGTACATGGGGATAAACTACATTTACTTAATCATGTGGTTTAGCGTTTCAAAGTAGATCTTTATCTCCAAGATCTCGTGGTATATCGGTTCCGAGGTGTTTCTCGCTATTAGGGTAGATTTTTTCCAGATCAGTAGGCCAAGCACGGGGATTGTTCTCTAGGGTAGAATAGACAATAATGACATCGCATCACCATACATTGCGTACATTATTGAAGTTGAAGAAATTAATTTCAAATAATTTACGCATTCGACGACAACGTGACGTTATTTTTTTCTATTCTACCTTAGACAAGAAAGCCCATGCTTGCCCTACAGCTTCAATATAAACCATGTTTATACTGACGAAATGGACGACTTTAGATAGTAACACTTCTGAATTTACGATGCCTACGAGGGGGAAAATAACTTAAAACGACTGCTGGGAGCAGTCGTTTTCGGCATTTCAGATATGTTTTTGAAGACTTACTAACATATCAATACAAAAATATTATTCACATTCATATTTCATATTTGTCTATACTATTTTATTCAACCATGTTTTTTATGTTTGTATTTTGTATGAGTCCATTCCATAAACAAAGCACTGCTGGCGAGCAGAGCGAGCCACAAACATTAGCAACTTTGTTAAATCCAGAAGTGTGTTTAATTACTATTAAGTTTTCTTTTACTTACTCAACCGACATAAACTTTTTTGTTAAAAGGTTGTAAAACTGTGAATGAAAAAACAACTAACACTCATATCGCCGTCCTGCTCCATCTCCCTCAGTTTCCGTCTATCGGCTATCTTCTCGCTCATCTTATTCGCGTCCACTATCGCCTTCAGCAGGCCTTCGCCCTCGCCTCGCAAGGCCGGCCCGAGGCACTCTGGTCGACGGATCAGGAGGCGGATTACTAGGTTCGCGTTTTCTTCTACACTTTCGCCGTTTACCTGGGAATATGAATTACTTTACATAATAATGAAAAAACCAGACGCTATCGAAAAAATTGTATAAATGTTCACGGGTATATATCGCGTTGATATTAATAGCAATGTGTACAGATATACGCGATCTGTACACATTGCTATTAATATCATATTATAGTTTAGAAAACTATAACGAAAACAAAATGGAAAGCTCGCTTATTTATCGTAGTAAGCGCTGTGAATCCAGAACTAAATTAATCACTTATCACGCTTAATTTATTTCATGATATCATATTACATTCCGAGAGGTATAAGTCGCGTTTAAACTTCCGATCGTTACAGTTTGGCGAGCGAAGTGAGTCACAAATATATACTCACTAATCTATTAGTGAGTAACAAAACTAAGATCTATTAGTGTAAAAAACTAGGCTAGAGCCTACACGATGTTTTTTTAACGCCAAACCTTTTTCATCTAGACATAAGACAAGAAATAGTATTCCGTAAGTATTGCATACCCAGACACAGAACCGCAGGAAGTCTAGATACCGCTCGCCCTCGACGGGGTCCCAGCCTAGATCGGGGTATCCTTTCTCTACAAGCTCGGAGTTGCTTTGCAGCCCGCAGCGGGATAGATACACTGCAATTTTTTCTAGGTAGTGCTCTCTGGAAGAAAGTGTAGAAAGATTAGCGAGATGGAGTTTTATGTATGACTTCTGTGGCACGAAGGTCGAAGGTCCGCCTGCAACGCAGGAGATTGCGGGTTCGATTCCCGCCTCGGAACAAATATTTGTACGATCTGCAGATATTTGTTCAGGATGTTAGCCATAACACAAGCTCTGCTTGCACAAGCTTAGCTTGGGGCTAGATGATACTGTGTGGATTGTCCGACATTATTTATTTATTTATTTTACACATAGGCCGAGTTGCAGGATTTCATTTATAAGTAACGTAACTAAGTATTCAAATAACTCACCTCAGTGCCAACGCCAATTCAGTATTCTCCATCAAACTAGAATAAGCGACATCGAGCGGCGTGGATCCTCTCAAAGACGGTCTCGACAGCAGAATGTTGGAGTTCTCCAGCAGAAAGTCGAAATGATCGAACATAGCCTTCTGGTTCTGTCGCCCGGTGCGGCAGAAGTAGCAGAGGAAACGGCAGCAAGCTACCACCATCTCGTGGGATGTGTCCTGGAAAAAACCACAAAAATATTTAAAATAAACAAGCACCAAAAGCTTCCACCCCCCTTTTCACGGGACTTCTCTTTTATTAGTTGTTAATAATAGTAAAAAAAAAAACATCAGAAAATTGCAACTGTCTATCTGTTACGGTTCAAGAGATTGCAACAGCTTGCTGACAGACGGACGAAAATACACCGGAAGCTTAGCGGTTCTGTTGACACGCTTTGGGTATAGAACCCCAAAAACGCGTTGTATATGTACTTTAATTATCACATCATCACCAGCCTTTATATGATATAGGCCTCCCCTAATGAGCGCCATAGATAACTTTATTTATCATATGGGGATTATTGCCCATAATCCACGCTGGGCATGCGGGTTGGAGATCGCAGTTCGGTGTAGTTGTTCTGCAGAGGGCGCTGCTGCCCGCCCCTCGGTGTGTGTCCCTTAGTCGCCTCTTACGACATCTCTTACGAAATTCTATGCCGGCACCACACGGGTACCTATAGAATGCAATAAATGATTGAGTATAGAGTAGCTATGTTGTAGTTTCTGGCTATCGCATACCTTTTCTTTAGCATTATCCTCGGTGGGCTGAGGCGAGGCCGGCTGTGCGTCGGATTGCGCTTGAGCTCGCCTTCCGAGAGTGTTCATCATCACCGCCATAACGTTTTCGTGGACACGTAGAACTCTGGAAAACGTCTTATATTATAACTTCTTCACGATTAAGGCGCTTAAGGAGTAGCCTTAGCCTGGCACCTTAAATAATGAACGCTATTAATGGTCCAGGACTTACCTAATAAGATCTGGATGTTGGAAAAACGTGTGATTGTTTACTAGTTTCCTGAAAAAAAAAAAAAAGAATGTAAATATATAAAATAAACTTTGTTATTGCTTAAGCCCTCGAACTCAGAGTTATCTCTCAGAAATTAAATAATATCTGTAATAAATTATCATGAAATCACTACATAGTATAAAACAAAGTCGCTTCCCGCGGTTTGTCTGTTAGTCCCTATGTATGCTTAGATCTTTAAAACTACGAAACGGATTTTGATGCATTTTTTTAAACAGATAGTGATTCAAGGGGAAAGTTTTTATATTACAATTGGAACCGGGCGAAGCCGGCGCGGGTCCCTATTAATGAATAAATGTTAGCTTCAGTAACACAGGAATGTTATCTCTTCTTTTTCTCTATTGCGAACCAAATCACACCATCTCTTACCATAATCTCTTCCTCATGAGTTCCTCTTCTTCTTGACTCATCTGTACCGGCAGCAAAGCCCTGATTTGACTCAGTCCGACCCACATTTCTGCGACGTCTAACTTCGTCTTGGCGTTGATGACGTAGGTCTTCTCTAGTGCCCGAATTAATTCACCCACTGCGTCATATTGACGAACTAAAAGACTGAAAAAAATAGTTTTATTAAAAATTAATAATTCGATTAGATTCGATGTATATTTATATGAAGGAAAACCAGAGGCTTATAATTTATAAAGAATTTGTAACTAACACGATAAAAAAACAATTACACATGGTTAAAACATAACAAAATAAATCAAATTTTGAACTTTCAAATGTTGAATATTAATATAATAAAAAGTGGCGGCACTAATTTGGGCCTTAACTTTACACACTTACATAAGTTAAGTTATGTTATGTAACTCCATAATAAAACTTATTTCAAAAACTTTGACTAATATATTGTATTGGAGGAGTCTTGACACTTACCTAAACATTTCTCTGACAAGTTTAGGCGTTTCAATCTGCGACTCCTCGGCCCAGTTCACAATAGTGCCGATGAGCACTTTGCGGAACTTTTCTTCAGGCGTTTTCTTTGGAGGTTCTTCTATTGCCTGTAACCGTACCGTTATGTACAACAAGATTAGGTTCTAAATATATCTATTACTAGCGGTTGTTGTTGTTGTTGTCTATTGAAATTGATTAAATAATGAAATTTTCACATCCAAAAATTTATCACGCCGGCGCGCGGCGCCTCTCAGGATCGACCACCCACCCTTAATACTCAAAGTCTGAAACTACTTGTATGTGACGCGGTCTGGACATCAGGGAAAATTCAGGATTCTAATGGTAAAATAATTTTTCAAATAGCTCACTCCTCAGTAGTTATGGAGTCTATTCAATTCAAACAAACAATCAAATCTTTCCTCTTTATAATATTAGTATAGATAAAATGAATAGTTCTCACCTTAGCTTCTTCTTCCAACTCTTTCACAGTATTGATGAGGCTGTAGAGTTTGCCGAATGGTCCTGGTTTCGTTTCGGGTTCCGTTGACTCCTACAACCAAAAATTAATTTATTACTCCTTCGAGGGCCAGAATAGTATTCATATATAGTATTGATAGTATTGAAAACAAATTTTTTTCAATACACTTCACTGAAAAGTAATTAAACCAAATCGGATTTTTTCAAAGAAAACACGTTTGCTTATTATTTGGACCAATATTTGCAAAAAAGCTCGTGGTAGGAACCTAGATAAATACTATTCTAATACAAATAATAGCATTATATAGTGAGAATATGCTCAAATTACAAATCTTTTGGTATTACGTTGGTATAGTAAGTTCATCCGTCACAGGAACCTCAAGTGCAGTGAATCTTAAGCATTACCATTAAGAAACAAATAAATGAAATTGAAACTCAGCATTATGCTGAGTGCACACTAATGTGTCCCAGCGCTGGTTTCCAGTAAAGACCAGAATGCTGATAAGTACCTCAGCTATTGAAACTCAGCATTATGCTGGGTGCACACTAATGTGTCCCAGCGCTGGTTTTCAGTGAAGACCAGAATGCTGATAAGTACCTCAGTATTATGCTGGGTGCTAGTGATGTGTCCCAGCGCTGGTTTCAGCGACCAGAGTTGTAATTACCTCGGCGAGTGGTTCCGTGAGTGCGTTCAGAGAGACGTGCACCATCAGTCCATCATGGAACTGCAGCATCCGCGCGATCAGGTCCTCGCCGCACGGACAGTTCTCCTTCCACGACTCTTCTTCTTGGTCCATGTGCTTGAAACCTGGGGGAAGATAAGAAGATAATATCTGTTAAAGGGATTCAAAGATTTTTATTTGAAGCTTGGCTTAGTGCCTCACCTCACTTTTTTTTCAAAATAGCGGAGTACGAGCTTGGAATATTGAAAATGCCAATTTCAGAAAATGAGATCGCTGAGATTTCAAAATCCTCAAAGCTTGCACTTGTATATACGGCAATTCGTGTGTCATGCATGGTGTAAGATGCTTAGTTGAGTCCCCTATAAAGAGAAATATACCCCATCTCTTGTTTTGATTCGATTAGATTTTAGCGGTGCTTCACAGCCCTGACTGTATAAACCCGTCCGATGGGTCGGCTATCATCATCAGCCTATAATAGTCCACTGCTGGACCTCTAGGCCTCCCCTAACGAATCCATAGATAGCATTATTAATGATTTGAGGTTTATTGCCCATAATACCCACGCTGCGCATGCGGGTTGGGGATCGCTGTTCAGTGGAGTTGTTCTGCAGAGGGCGCTGCTGCCCGCCCCCCGGTGTGTTTCCCTTAGTCGCCTCTTACGACACCCACGGAAAGAGTGGAGGTGGTGAAATTCGATGCGGGTACCACACGGCAAATCGGCTATGTATTTGTAGAATTTGACGCGAGCACGGAGTGCGCCTAGCCTACCTGACCACTTATATAGAGTACTTATATAAGACTTAGATGAAACACTTTCAAGATCACAGATTTAATCTTACCCAGGATAGCGTTCATCTGTTCTCTCGGCGGACAGCGGAACTCTCTGGTTTTCTTCGCAGCTACTGCGCTGGGCAGGTCTGACTGTTTGATCTCTTGGTACCGTCTGAAATAATAACATTCTATTGAGTCTTGTGAATTGTATACCCAAAGAGGGGAACAAAATAATGAGATTGTAAAACCTATTGTATGTAATCATGTTGTTATGTATATCAATCATTTAGCACCCATAACACAAGCTCTGCTTAACTTGGGGCTAGATGATGCTGTGTAGATTCTCCAGCATTATTTATTTATTGCATTGGATATGTTAGGTTAGAAGTGCGTCCCTAAACTATATTATACCGGTATAAAAAGTATCCTATGTCCTTTCTCCCGATCTAGCAAACGTCTATAATATTTTTTATCAAAATCGATTCAGTAGTCTATGCGTGAAAGACGCATAGACAGACAGAGAGAGGGACTGGTAGGTTAGGTTACTTTAACTTTTTCAACCCAGACTTATCAAAATTGTATTTAATATTTACTAATTTGAACTGCACAAAATCCGGACCGTTGTTTTGTTTACTCCTTATTTTTTTACTATTTATTCATAAGTGAAAATTATCCGCAACGACAAAAAATGGCTCTACCGGAAGACCAGCGTTGCTTGCTTACTAGCAAGAGGCCATTTTGTGGCTTTCGGGCTTACTTTTTATTACATGTTTTTTTGGTTTTTAATTGCCTACTATTAAGCCACCACAAATAAATTATTTACTTTATTCAAGAATTGTTTTTTCGCCGCTAGAGAGCTCTGATAAATATGTGAGATCGCTGCTAATCAATAGATAGATATTTTGTATCCACAAATATCTGCAGATCGTATAAACATTTGTCCCGAGGCGGAAATCGATTAAAGATAATGAAATTATGTAGTGATCAAGAACACTATATACAATGAACTCGCTTAAAATAAACTTCTCGGATATAAAACAATAATAATTTATCTTATCATAAGTCAAGCAGATACAATCAAAGTACTAACACGATTATGAAATTATTATATTTCATTAGGTTAGGCTTTAAAGAACTTTATTTCTCATAAAAAAAATTACAGTTTACTTAAAATGAGATAAATCTGAACAGTAATTATGTACTATATCTAATTTTAAATAAGTAGGTAAATAACTCCTGGGCTCTGAGGCTTAACTAAAGGTATTGGGTATAATTATAATGGGTAAATGTATATAAATGTATAATTCTTACCTCAACTGATCAGTCTGCAAGTCCCCCACAAAGTCGTAAGCGAACATAATGATGGCCTCGACTCTGTGCCTCAGTTGTATGTCGTTCAGATGTTGCAGTAAGTAGCACATTTGTAGTTTAGCTCCTTCTGCCATTTTCATGTGGAGGAGTCCTTTTCTGTGCTCGTCTTTGCCTTCTGAGGATATTATATTAGGATTTTTATATTTGTTTTTGTTGGCGTGTGTTTTGGAAATCATTATCGCTAAAGTTTAATTCGCTTAAGTTTAACCTACTTAGTAGTTGTGCCTACTAACATAGTATAAGTTTGTACTAACAATAATATGGATCTGTGTCTGAAATAAAAACATTTATTTTTTATTTTTTTTATTTTAACTGGGTTTTTGCTTTGCTTATAAAAATAAAATTTATTCAAAGAAACTCGTAAATAGAAAAAACTCATATGTTTTTTCTAAAACAATATAGCCTGAACTAGGTAGTCCTGTGTTTCAGGCGACATGAGTGTTATTAAATAAAATAATCACTTACAAAAGCCATATAGTAATATATCAACAACATTTCGCTGACAAAACTACATCCTTACCCTTATCAAAAGTATAAGCTATACACACACACATCCTTGCCCTTGTCAAAAGTATAAGCTATACACACACACACACATTCTTACCCTTATCAAAAGTTTAACCTATACACGCACACATCCTTACCCTTGTCAAAAGTATAACCTATACACACACATCCTTACCCTTGTCAAAAGTAGGGTCCCACGTTTCAGGGTTGATCATGATGAGTAGCTTCTCAACGTCTTCATCTCGCATCATCCCAACCAGAAGGAGACGGTCCACCAGCTTTATTAGAGGTCTATGACATACAAATATAATATTGAGTTTACAAGCTTTTATAAAGGGTGAGTTTTTATTCAGGGCTACAATAGGGAAGTCTGAAACCGTGAGATTCAGATTCAGATTCAATAACTTTATTTCTTTAGGCTTACAAAATAAGCACATAGAAGTCAAATTTCATACAGTTAATTATTATAACAAAAAAGGAATAAGTTGTTATTGATTTCTCTTCACTTCAATTTTTTGTGCACTAGTGGAAGAAGTGAAAAAGAAGCTATCGAAAAGTCATGAATAGAGTTACATGAATAAAAAAACTCCTTTTGTAACTGTCTTTTAATCAACACCTGTCCTATAGACCGAAAGACTGAAAACCTCTAGATATTAATAGGCATGAGCAGTTTTATAAGGTTGTACTCACAAGAAAAGGTTTTCATTGGTCCCTCCCACAGGATCCCTATTGTGTACTTGGTTGGTCGTGACGGCGTCCGCTAAAGCCTGCATCACGAACTCTCTCACGACCTCTAGCGGGAAGTATGGAGAGTAAAGATTGCTGATTTCTGTTATGCTTTCACTGGAACAAAGGTAGTATCAATAAGTTAAAAAACATATACAAGAAGCCATTTTTTATATTAGTATATATGATAGATGTCCACATAAAAACACAGCTACAAAACTTTATCCAAAGACTAGATCAAAAGGCGAAAAAATGCAGGTCTTGACAGAGCTTACGCATTTACTCCACTTGGAGTTGACACCCTAGGTCTGTCAGGTAAGTACTGCGGCTCTACTGGTTTTTAAAAAAAATCTGAGCATCTGGTCGGAGCGAAGTGTGACCCGAGAGCTGGTCAGTAATAACATTTTCATCTGTGGCAGCACTCTAGGTCTGTAAAGAGCATATGCTATGACCCATCTCCGGATCCTAGTATAGTCTTTAGTCGATCAATAGGATCTCAGATACATGACGTGATAGCCCCATGACGCGATATTCGCAGCATGTGGAAAGGTGATACTCACGTGATATCAGTCATCTTCATCTGCGGCCGCACACTCTCGGTTTGCAAAGAACGCAAGCTGTGCCCCATTTCCGGATCTTCGTACAACGCCTTTAGTTCCGGGCCCAGGGGGATTACGAACTCGTTCTTGCAGGTTTCCCTGGAATATATTATGATAAGGTTAGTAATAATAATTAAAAGAGAAGTATTTTTCTGAGTAACGTGTTTTTGTTTTTCCGTGATACTATGTTCTTCTTAAGTCGCACAGTTATCGATGATGCGTTTTTATAATGTTATCTGTAATACCATTTTGATGTTCATGATGGTATTAGTTATATTTATTTATTATTTGTTTCCAAGTATTCATGATATGGTATTAATAATATACCTATTTTTACTTATCATTGGAACACCCCCTCCCTTTCTTAAATGCAAATAATTCATTTCATTCAAATGTTGCCTGGAAGAGATCGATAGCAATAAAACCACCACTTGTCTTATGTAATGTATTTTGTTGTGTTCTTTTTCTGGTGTACAATAAAGCATTTTTGTATTGTATTGTATGATGATGATGATGATGTCCAAGTCAATGTTAACTAAGACTTCAGCTATCAAGTCGTTAGTTTTCTACCAATTTCTGCGCTGTTATAGGATTTATAATACTCACATAGTAGTGGCGTGCGACTCTAAATGCAGCGCGATGAGTAAATCGTAGAACCCTTGTCGCAGCGGTCCCGACATATACTGTGATTGGATCGCGTAGAGAAGCTGCTTTTGATCTACGTGCTGACATAATGCGTGGGCGGCTCTGAAATAACAATAGTAGGATTATCTTCTTTAAAATTTTACTTTTAATAATACCAAAACCAGCCAGATACAAATAGTAAATAATAATAATAGTCTGATATACATAATAATGATTTTGATATTTTGTATTATACATAGAAAACGACCAGAACACCTTAACAAATATTTGAAGGTCGTAGTTATAAAAAAAACTTATACCTACTCTATAAAGATAAAAGATTTGATTCTTTGTTTGTTTGTTTGTGTTAACTAAATAGAATCCGAAGCAGACTGTTGCGAACAAACTAGTTAGGTCAACTGATCCATATTAATACCAGTTGGAAGTGTAAGAACCTACCCAAGATGCTGGCTGCATTGCCAGATATTGACCAACTCTCTAGAGAATTTTTTGAAAACCCTATTAAAATTAAGTTTAATAAGATTTTATTTAAACTTATATATATTAAATAGAAATGTAAGTAATGTTACCTGTAGTTACTCTGGTAACACAGAGCGGCGTATAGAGTGAGCGTGTGTGAGTGGAAGCTCAGGAGTTTGTCCATCTCTATCAGCTCGAGGATGTCGATACAGCGGTCTTCCTCTGAAACCACATGCCACATATAAACTTCATGAATTTAGTTTGAAAAATCTGTAGGCCAAGCACGGGAAATATTCTCTAGGGTAGAATAGACAATAATGGCATCGCGTCGATATACACGGCGTACATTATTGAAGTTGAAGAAATTAATTTCAAATGATTTACGCATTGGATGACAAAGTGACATAATTTTTCTCAAATCTACATAAGACAAGAAAGCATGTGCTTGCCCTACTGGTATTTCCTGATATCAATAACTTGTGCGGGGGGTAGGGGTAAATCCCTACCCCTACCCCCCGCACATGTTATTGATAAATTGGAATAAGTTATATATTTTGCCGCCAATAATGATAAAAAGGGACTTACCTGGTATATGCAAAGCTAGCATGGATATAGCATCTTCGCACAGCATCGACCAGCCCCTGATGTCTGACAGCTTCAAGGCGTGCACTTGCAGAGATTGATTTGGTACCTGGTGAAAAAATTAATAATACTAAGAATCAAGTTAAAATAAATAATGCTGGACAATGCACACAGCATCATCTAGCTCCAAGCTATGCAGAGCTTGTGTTATGGGTACTAGATAACTGATATACATATTATTATACAAGTATATGGATAGATATTATTATACGTTCATTATTGTTATTCATACATTGATTGTAGTTAAAAACATGATTTGGTTATTTAATAGTAATTTACTTTGTGAAATAACTATTTACCCTCTGCTATGCTAAACCTAGTGGTACAGTATAAGTTATACTGTACCACTGTACTGTAATACTAATATAATGTACTAGCGGCCCGCCCCGGCTTCGCACGGGTATTAAACAAAAATTTCAGAAATTATACACAATAACACGATGGGTTTCAAAGTTTTCATACGGATCCCTTACTTTTTCTAACAGCACTGGGATTTTTGACATTGATTGACTCGACACTCCATAACTGACACTGGCCGTAGACAAAAAGCAAGCACAGTGCGCTATATATTCAACCTCTTTTTCTATTCTGACGCGCCATAATAGAAAAAGAGTTTGAATATACAGCGCACGGTTCAATTATTGAATTTTTCATGCGGATCCCTAACTTTTTTGAAAATATTATATAGCCTATGTTCATCACGGAAAATTTAGGATTCTAATGGTGAAAGAATTTTTCAAATTGGACCAGTAGTTTCGGAGCCTATTCAATTCAAACAAACAAACAAACATACAAACAATCAAATCTTTCCTCTTTATAATATTAGTATAGATAACAGTATCACTCACCCTGGCCCACTGATGCGGCTTCAAACACTGCACCTTGAGCCTCGGCGGGAACTGAGGTATCACGTGTTTGTCGCTAGTTGGCAGCACTGCGGCGCTCAGAGGCAGACTGACCGCGGACCTGCCCAGCTCTATCTGAAGGATCTCCTTCGAGGTCGCCTCTACGAAGATCGCGGGAAAGAGTTTGGTTTCTGGTTCCATCTGGAAGGGAATTAAGTAAATAATGCCACAGTATCATCTAGCCCTAAGCTAAGCAGAGTTTGTGTAATGGGTACTAGATGACTAGTAAAGTTAAAATTTTAGACTAAACTAAAGAAAATTTTAAATCAAAATCATAGTGCTATAAATATTTTTAAACTTACGCGATCTGAACACATAATTATAAGTACTATTATACGGCTATTTATCGCGTGCTAAGCTGTGGTCGTGTGCGTGGTCAGGACCACGATAGTATGTAAACATGTTGAAACGTGGAGGATAAAAAAAACGCGATAATAACCCGTTTTTAATACAAATACAAATAACAAAGTACTTTATTTCCTTAAGACCTCACAGGACTCTTGTACACATCACAAAATACAAACATAAGACATAATAAAACTGCAATTAATCACAATTAAAATATAATTTATTTTTATAAATGTCCTGTAACGAAATTATACCTCGAAGTAAACCATATCTTCATCAGCCAATTATGATGGGTCCTTTAAAAATAAAGAGACCCCTTTATAGTATTTATTGAACATCTCCAGATTTCATTATGAATGTAAGCGGGTTAACTACGAACCTATTTTGTGTTGTAAGAACACCAACGTTCATAATGAATTCGTCAAACTACGATAGTTTTTAAAGTAAAATCTCCAGATTTACCTGGTATTGCCCACTTAACTTGACTTCTGTACCTTGAATTCTATACACACCTTTCACTGTCAGCTAATCGTACCTTGAACTGTCGGCTAGTTTCCTTCCCCTCGCAAGTAAAGCTGACACTGCCAGTCGATGTATCTACGGAGCACCCGATGAACATGCCCTGCGAAGCGCCCTTGGCAGTCGCTTCCGCCATCACCTCGTTGTATAGCTCATCAGCGCGTACCATGTAGCAGGATTGGCGGTTCACACTGGGGAATTAAAGTATGTTTTGATATAAAAGTATGTTAGATAATTAAGGTTTGAACTGTTTAGATTAAGGGCTGTTGATTTTGTTAAAACAATAAATAAAAGAATCCTAATGAATTCGGACATCAAGTTCGAATGGTTTTTCCTTTCGGAAGTTCAAACTAAAAAATAGTATTACAAGGCCTGTGTCGACTAATAACAAATAGCTTGGTTTATAGTTTCTAATAATAAATAAATGTAAGGACGTATAGAAGAAAAACACAGTCAATTTCTGATAAAAATAAAAAGATTATTAATATTTTTTAGAATATAAATTCGATTAAATTTCTTTCTTCTCTCTCTGAGTATGATTATCGTTTCTCATCAATCCAGTTCGAAGGTAAATACAGGGTTTTCTCCTTATCTAAAATGCCTCATTTACCTATGTTTTGTGGTCTGTGGTCTAAAGCTAAAGATCAAAAAAAAACTTTTAAAAACTTGAAAAAATGAAAATAAAAAACCGTTTTAATGCTCACCTCTCCACGACCCTGTCATAATCATCAGTGATGATGACAGATGACTGCATGACCTTGTTCTGGTTGAAGTCCTTGGAATGCAGGTGGTACTGCGTGGTCACCCACCCCACGTACACGTGTGTGGGGTCTTGACCGGGGTATATTCTGGAAAAGATGGAATATTTGATTGAGTACTTGTTGAGGTCTTTTAGTCAACACACTGTTTGAGACTTGTCGTTGATCTTTTGTTTACAATTTTCATCAATACATATAATAAAAGTTGATAACAAAACATTAAAATTATCCTCATATTATCTAAATGGGTACCAACGGGAACTATTAAATTAACCTAATAGTGGATAAAAACCTGCTCAATTATGAGAATAAGATCGTATCCTCAACTATAAAAGGTCTAAACTCGCTTACCTAACACCATAGAAGTATTCATTGATGAGCTTCAAACACTCCCCGTCGAATATCTCGTTGCCGACCGTTTCAGTGCCCGAAGCCGCTAGATTTGTGGTCGTCATCTGCTTACGATCTTGAGTGGGTGTTTGCATCTGCTTGAATAAAATAGATAGATAGGAAATTCTTTATTGCTTACTTAACAAAACAAATAAAAAATAAAATTACAAGAGATTATGACAATTGGCGGTTTTATCGCTAAAGAGCGATCTCTACTGAACAACCGTGAATGGATAGGATCGTTGGATTAAATAATATCTACATAGAATTAATAAAGTAATACTGGACAATCCACACATCATCACCTAGTCCCAAGTTTATCAGAGCTTGTGTTATGGGTACTAGATGACTGATATACGTAATACAATATATTCAATAAATCGTTTTTTTTAAATAAAATCATTATAATAGATTTCAATAACTTTATTTATTTAGATGTACAAAATAAGCACTCATACAAGTAAAATGTGTTAGGGATATTCAACTTCACATCATAATCTTTCGCCTTCGTTATATTAGTGTGAACAAAGAAGGTTAGTGTAGAAACATCACACAATGGTATGTAGAAACTGCGTACCTATCGAATGGAATTGAGAATAATGTCAACTCTTATGCTATCCTGCTCAGTTAGAGTCAGATCAGAGCGGGAAAGCACTCATGGTGACGTCATCTTGACAGCAGTGTTCAACCTTAACTTCTCAATACCAAAATTTTGTTATTACAATGCGTAGCCATCGCTCTCGGGATAATCTCTAAGAAAGTCACCCCGAGTTAATTTTTTTTGGGTTATTATACAAGTATGAGGATTGGCAGGAAACTGCGCAGGACAGAGAAAAATGGCGACTTCTCTTATCAGAGACCAAGACACACTTCGGATCGCTGAGCCACTGGAGTATGTAAGTATATTATTAAAATTCCCAATACCATTCTATAGTACGCAGGTTGTAAATGAACTTACGTTAAGACCAGTGAGGCTCCCGTTTAGGTTGGACCTACTGGCACGCGGTGCGCCGTTATGCTTTTGATTCGCCTTTGGAGAAAACAGACAGTCAGTGTGTTTGTACAGTGCGTTGGTAAGGTTGTAAGTGAAGTGGTAAAATTGTAAGTGAAATGGTAAATTGTAAATGAAAATTTGTAAAGCGGAATGGTAGTTTGGAAGATAGCTTCCAACCATAGAGTTATGAACACTAAACCCATAAGAACGGGAATTTTACCATAACTTGCGGTGTTTAACCGCAAGTTATGGTAAAATTACCATAACGGGAATTTTAACACACCGGGGGGCGGGCAGTAGCGCCCTCTGCAGAATAACTCCATCGAACTGCGATCCCCAACCCGCATGCCCAGCGTGGGGATTATGGGCAATAACCACCAAATGATAATGCCATCTGTGGCGCTCATTAGGGGAGGCCTATGTCCAGCAGTGGACTATTATAGGCTGGTGATGTTGTTGTTGATGTTGCGGTGTTCTGAGTTTTTCCGTTATAAAATGTTCAACTGTTGAAATATACGGACTGATTTATATTCCAATAAAAGTTCTTCTAATGGATTGGAAGAGTTGTTCAGTGCAATAATAAAGTAGTGATAATAACTAAGTAATGATAATGGAATTTACACACAGACCATCGGCTGGTGGGAGATAGGTTGATAAAATACATACAATTTTTATAAAGTAAAATATCACACCAACCCACCGAGTTCGGTGTATAGCATCCATAAGGTTGTAAAGAGTAGAAAAGTTGTGACCACAGAACTATTTGTGTTTAGCACTGTTTATATGTAGGTACAGTGCGATGGTAAATTTGTTCTGTACAGTGGACAAATCGTGCAAAAAATTATACAGCGCAATGGTAAATTTCTAGTTACTTTATAATGTTTTGTGTGGAATGTTTAAGCGAAATAATGGAATGTAGATCTATGTTCTGTATAGATACAAAATAATGAGTGAATTAAAATAAAATAAGTGCAAATGTCCTTCATGAATGACGCTATTTACTGTGCTATAAAATAAACCACAAAATTTTATCAATCTTCTAACTTGAATAAGACACCTTTACAGAAAATTTGGTACGTCCTAATAACTATAGCAATGTAATCTAACAGGTTGCCAATAAAAAATCAACCTTCCTTTTAAAATAATAAGGTACAAACCTGTGAAACCTTGATCTGGGGGTTGGGCCTCTTAGCGCTGCGTTCGGGTGAGACCTCGGTATCACTGAAAGGATCCGGAGTCTTCGATTTACGGGACTTCGCGCGGTCGCCACTCTCACCGCGTTTACTGCGGAAGAATCTGTTGGACAAAGACGTTCAAGAATATTTATCGGGTATTTATCGCGTACCTTTTGTTTTATTTTCCCCTACGTTTCCATTGCGTTGCTCGATCGTATAGATGCATCAGTCTCCCCGTGACCACAATCGCGGCAACGATGCAACAACCAAAACTTTAGTTCGGTTGTTGGATCGTTTTTGAAGAATACTTATCGTTACCCTTTGTAAGCGATAAATATTCTTTAATATGTCAACAAATCGTAAAAGTTTTAAAGACATTCTATTTATTACGAAAAACCGGCGCTATTGCATGATCTGATCTACCATAGCATAGTGAAGTGCGATTTTGTCTCTCTCATCTTTTTATGTATAATCTGACAAAATAAATATATTTTACTTTCACATTACATACTTTAGTTACATTGGTAAAATATATACATTCGCTAAAAATCATCTTGGGACAATCCGATTTTGTTAGGTTTCCTCTTAGTTTAAGCTTTATTTTGTTATGTACGAGTACCTCTATAATCTGATCAAATAAATATATTTTGCTTTTAAATTACATACTTTAATTATAATATTGGTAGAATTATATAGATTGAACGTACTTGAAAGGCGAACGCCCACGTTTGTCTTTCTTCTCATCAGGGCTCAAGCTTTGAGCTTCGTATTTTGCCATCTCAGCCTCACTTGTCGAACGATGCATGCCGTTTTGTTGACCTGGAATTTGAGTTTTATTGTTAGGGTTGCAGAGGTGTTTATTCTGTTGAAAAGTTAGTTTAGAGAGTCGATTTGTTTATGATATTTAAATAGTGCCAATCCACGGAGGACTTATAGAATTTGTTAGGTAGAATATTTGTGTTAGTGCAATTTAGTTTCGAAATTTAGATTCAAACGAATTACTGAATTTAGTTGAAAATGTTATGAGATCAATTATTATTTGCAGATTGAAAATTTGGAAATGGTATTTCAATATTTTCAACTAACGGGCAGACTTACAGAATTTGCTACGTAGAATATTTGTTTTAGTGCAATTTAGTTTCGAGAAATTTAGATTCAAACGAATTACTGAATTTCTTTGAAGAATGTTATAATATCATTATTTGCAGATTGAAAATGTTGAAATGGTATTTTAATATTACCAATTAACGGCAGACTTAGAAAATTTGCTTCGTAGAATGTTTGTGTTAGTGCAATTTAGTTTCAAGAAATTTAGATTCAAACGGATTACTGAATTTCGTTGAAGAATGTTTAGGATCGATTATTTGCAGATTGAAAATGCGGAAATGGTATTTTAATATTTTCAATTAACGGCAGACTTACAAAATTTGCCACGTAGAATGTTTGTGTTAGTGCAATTTAGTTTCGAGTAATTTAAATTCAAACCGATTACTGAATTTCGTTGAAAATTGTTATAAGACCATTATTAGCAGATTTAAAATGTGGAAATGTGCCTGACTGAATATTATTCGTAAGGAGCCGATTGGTTTTTTTTTTCATATTTGTGAGTAAATGTCATCTGTTAACGCTTTCACTGCCGTTCTATAGCGGTGCAACCGCGACGCTGTTTATGACAATATCAGCTATGGGTGAGAAAAGTGCGTCATTACGTGAATCAAACTAGATCTTTCTTATGACATTAACGCACGAAACTTATTTAACGCTTGATTATGAGCCTGTAAGGTTTGAAATAAAGCACAAAAAACAAGCAAAAGCAAAAACAGCTATCCACAAAGCAAATGAACAACCTGGCTGCAAGTTATATCCACCTCTAGGGATCGAGGTTTTCCGCGGGGGGCGGGAGGGCAGGCGTTTTATCTTAGAGCTTGAAGGCATCTCTTCCTGGTTCTCGTCGTAGTGTAGACCTTAGGGTTGGGGAAATAAGGTTCAAAATAATGCAATGGGTAAGGCGGTAAAATATAAATGGGAGCTTTTGGATAAGATGTCATTTATACGGGTAAAAAACAAACATAACATATTATATCGGGCATTAGGTATATCTATAGAGTTTAACATAACAGAGGTTAAAATCTAGATGCAATCTAAAAATGGCCTATATTGCATAGGCCATAATATGGCCTATGCATAGGCCATAATATGGCCTATGCATAGGCCATAATAAGGCCTATGCAAGGCGGTAAAATATAAGTAGAAAGCTTTGTTGGATAAGAAGGTCAAACATAACAATCTTTGTCATCAAATATCTAGATTTTAACAAAATCATTGTTAAATAGGTATTTAAACTCAATGCAGTCTAAAGCAACACATATTGCATATGCCAAAAAATATAACACGACTGGACGGCAGTATCCCATAAGGAGCGCTGTAACGTTTCTGCTGTTCTCAGCGTTAGCCAGCAATCACTTGCTGGTCATCATTCCACCTGCTGACAGATTACGCTAGGAAACACTATCTCATAATGACATTTGAAATCCAATAATAACTTTTCGAATGGTCTTCGTAATTTGAAATTCTTTGATGAAGGCCATTGAAACTTTGTAAGCCCATTGAAAGGGCATTCAAATGTCAATAAACGATGTGTGGTTTTAGCGTAATCAGTCTGCTGCAATTTAATTTACATTGGGATATTCCAGGGGGAATAAAATAATGTTTCATTGGGCACGCCACCAAACCCCGCTGTCAAAAATGACGAATTACTGGCACGGCAACGGCTGATTGATTCACTTTACACAAATTTTGAACGGTACGTAGGCTATAAGCCAAGCCAAAATGTCAACAGATTCGGTACATAACGTTGCCATACCACATCGAGTACGTTCCCAGTATAGGCGCCATACTAAAACCGCGCATCTACTGATTTACGTCCGTGTTTTAGCACTTACATATTTAGAAAAAAAAACATACGAAGTAGAGAGACAATTATGTAGAGTTGAAATGTCTGATAATTTGTTGAAAAAATATTCTGCCAAAAATTACACACTAATAACAAGTAGCACATGTTCTGATTGGCCGAAACTACTGGATACGTACTCGATGAGTCATATGCACTTACCCTTAATATCGCTGATGGTGAAGCCGCTCCTCATAATCTGGTCGATGTGCGCCGGCATCTGCGCTTCTGTTGCATTCTTCATCAGCATCTGTTGCCGTTGCTTTATCTCGACCCAGCGACGCGCTTTCTCGCGCTCACTGAAATACACATTTATTATGTTACATATTCAATAATATTTATCGAGTATTTATCGCGTACCATTTGTGTTATTTTCCTCTACGTTGTCTTACTGTGTAAATATTCTATAAAATGTCTACAAATCGTGAAAGTATAATAAGATTTATTATTTTGTTATATTCGGATTTTCTGTTATTTCATCATCATCAGGCTATGTTAGACCACTGCTGGACATAGGCCTCCCCTAATGAGCGTTATATAGCTCTGTCTTCAGCTTGTCGCATCCATTATCTTGTGGATAATACCGAAATAGATAAATTTTATACCCAGTATAGGTATATCTATAAATAGTGAACCACAGCGGTCGCCGATTGGTCAGAAATAAATTAATAAATAATGCTGGACAATCTACACAACATCATCTAGCCCCGGCCTAAGCAGAGCTTGTTATGGGTTCTAGATCACTGATATACTTAATACATATTATATAATATTTATGATAGATATTTTTTAATATACATAGAAAACGACCAGAACACCCGGAACAAATATCTGAAGTTCGTAGATATTTGTCCCGAGGCAGGAATCGAACCCGCAACCTCTGGTATCGCAGGCGGACCCTCGCCCACCGCGCCACAGAGGTTGTTAAACGGTAAACTACATAAGTTTAATTTGTGTACAATTCAATTCAATATTTTTTTCAATTCAATATTTATTTATTCAAGTAAAGGTCTTATAAATTAAACAATGTATTTTTACTACTAGTATAAATATGGCGTACTATTATATAGACCCATTTCACTTATTAGTTTCGACACTTCGCTCTAACTAAGTTCAAGACTTGTGATGTAGACGCGAAGGTTCTCTACCTCGGTAAATAGGTTTACACTATTTTACACTCACATATTATTTGAAAAATCTTTATGTAGGTACATGTTTTTTTTTTTTTTTTTTTTTTTTTTTTTTTTGTTAATACTAAATTAAAGTTAGGCCAGAAGCAAAATACAGTGTGTAGGTGTGAGTGTATGTGTGTGTGAGTGAGTAAGAGGAGTATGTGTTAACTGAGTGTTTAACTTATTGTTTTCAACAGGCTTTCTGTTTTATCGTAGTTTAGGTTCAATAAATATGATTTTATCTTATTTTTGCATTGTCGGTAGCTTAAATCTTTTATATCTATATATTTGCTTATGTTGTTATACATGTATGGGCCTAAAAAAGGAAAATGTCTATGTGCAAGTGTCGTATTACAGTTACCTGTTTTATATATTCGGTCTTTTCGTCGTTTGTTTTTTAATTGCGAGTTTTGGTTGGAGGTCATACTGTGTTGTTTTAGTAATATTTGCTGGATACATAGTTGTCTTACTGTAAGTAATTGAGTGTCTGCATATAGTTGTGTTGTTGGGAACCGGTATGGTTTTGAGTATGCTACCTTAAGAATCGCTCTCTGTGCTCTCTCTAGATGCAGTAAGTGAGTTTTAGCGGCGCCACCCCACGTTGTAGAGCAATATGTAATTATGGACTGACAGAGAGCGTAATAAATTTGTAAAATATGAGATTCAGTCGTGGCATGCTTAATTTTTTTGAATATTGCAATTAGTTTTCTTAATCGGGTTTTCAATAAATTTATGTGTGGTCCGTATGTCATCCTTGAGTCTATAATTATACCCAGGTATTTTATAGTGTCGCAGGATTCGAGGACTGGACAGTCTGTACAGTTTATGGCATTTGATGATAGACAGAGTGCGTTATGAGCTTTAATTTGGTAGGCTGTGTTATTGGGGTTAGGTTTGGTAGATTTATTCAAGTAGAATGCTAAGTATTTGGTTTTATCGGAGTTTAAAGTAAGTATGTTGTTATATAAGTTTCGGTTGATAGTATCAAAACCCTGTTGTGCCTGATTGTATACATTTTCCCAGTTATCCTCTTGAAACAAAAGTACTGTGTCATCCGCAAAGGAGATTATCTTACCAGAGGGTATTTCCATTTGGCAGATACTATTGATATATGCGAGGAACAGCGTTGGACCCAAGATACTTCCTTGGGGAATGCCAAAAGTGACTCTACATTTGCTAGATATGTAATTTCCAATTTTCACACTTTGATAACGGTCTTCTAGATAGCTGTTTATTAGGTCTAGTTGTTTTCCACGTATTCCAAGAGCATTAAGCTTCCTCAAAAGTAGTGGTATCGACACCGTGTCGAACGCCTTTGCTAGATCAAGGAAGATGGCAAGACATTTTTTACGTTTATCGAGTGAGTCAATGACAAAATTATTAAGTTCCAACACAGCATCTGCAGTTGATCTACCCTTCCTAAATCCATGCTGATTGTTGGAAAGCAAATTGTATTTCTCTAAGTAATTTACTAATCGAGCATTAATGGCTTTCTCTAGAATTTTTGAGAGAGCAGGAAGTATGGATATTGGTCTATAATTGGTGGTGCTAGTTTTGTCTCCGTTCTTATAGATTGGTCTTATAATTGATGTTTTAAAAACCTTCGGGAAAACTGCTGTCGAGAAACTTAGGTTACATATATAAGTGATGGGTTTTATCAGTATAGATTTATTTTCTTTGATTACACGTGATGAAATTTCATCCCACCCAACAGAACAATCGGTTTTTAATGAGTTTATTATAGAATTTACTTCCTCTTCAGTTACGTCAGTTAATCCAAACGAATTTAAAATTTCCGAGCTGCTCTTTATTTCAGCATAAATTTGATTTGAAATGATTTTCTCCGCCATTGTTTTACCTACTTTTGCAAATGTTTCATTGACAGAGTTTAATGTTGTAAGTGGATCTTTATCTCTTATAAGGTCTTGTGTTAAGTTTGGCTTTGATTTAAAGTTTGTGATGTTATTAATTACTTGCCATGTCTTCTTCATATTTTTCCCAGCTCTACTAAGTTGATCCTTTTCATAAGATTGTTTAAGTTTTTTTAATAATTTGTTACAAAAATTCCGATACCTTGTATACGTAATTTTTAGATTTTCATTTTCTGGGGATTTGCGTACCTTACTATGTAGGTTATCTCTATGTTTCAAGCAACGTATGAGACCAGTTGTTATCCAGGGCTTGAGCGGTGTTTGTCTATAAGGTCGATTAATATAAGTTGTGTTTCTTTTTATTATGTTTTTTATTATATTGACAAACTCCTCTGTAGCTAAATCGCAGTTTGTGTTGCTAATTATTGTACTAAAATCCGTCGTCTGCAATTCGTTTGATATACGTGCGTAGTTTATTTTCGTGACTGTATTGGTATGATTTTGATTCATTGAGTCATTTGTGTGGTTTTTCAGGATCAATAGCACAGAGTTGTGATCAGTTACGCTATTTTCCAATACAATAGTTGTAGCAGATAGGTTTGTCTTTATGAAGCAATGATCAAGACAGTTTTCTAGTCTAGTTGGAAAAGTATGGGATGGTAGTAAGCCGTGGAAAGCCATGAGGTCAAGGTATTCAGATGTCTTTCGGTCAGGTAACGTATTTGCAATATTTATGTTAATATCTCCTACTATTATAATATTTTTATATTTAGATAATGAAGTCAATAGCGTATTTAATGAGTTGAAAAATCTATCTAAACAGTTATAGGCTGGTGATCGGTATATTGATAAGAGGACTAAGTCATTATTTATAAATGTGAGTAGACAATTTCCATCATCGAAGGGTGGCTCTACATGATTGTATTTCATATTATTTCTTATGTAAGTCACTACACCGTCATTTTGGAGGTTATTATTACAAGTGTACGCAAAGTCATATCCGTCCAGTGATGGGATATTATAATTTTTCTTTAACCAACATTCGGTTAAAACTATGATATGTGGTTTTATCTTTGCCCGTTCAATCAAAATACTAAAGTCGTAAAAGTTCTTTGCTATACTCCGAATGTTTTGTGATATTATCTGTAAATGTTTATTTGATTTGGGAACAAAAGAGGGGCAGTTTTGAGCATCAGTGCAGTATGAATCTGAAACCTTAACATTATCTATGTTAGTACATAGTTCTTCTATAATACTACACATAATAATTCTTTTATTATATATTTTGAGTGTTTACTCGAAACACTCGTAATTTTTGTAGTCGGTATAGTTTCATAGAGTAATGATAATGGTTTCGATTTGCTTTTGCCTCTGAGTTTTAACTTATTTTTAGATGTTTTATATGTTGTCCCAAAGCGAGTTGTTGTATGTGTATGTGTCTGTGTATGATTATTTAGAAACGGTGTAAATCTATATGCATTAGATTTTTGGCTGGCTAACTTAATTTTAAATATTAATGAAATACTAGGTAGGTCTCTTAAATCTAAAATAAAGTAGTGTGAGATATATAACTGGTACTTAGTTTCTATAACATATATATAAATAATTTCCTGCAGTCATATCTTCTGTGCCAAAGCTATAAGTTGCTCTTCGTCTCGGATCCAGATGCTCTTTGTACCCTCCTTTTCACGCAGTTGTACCTGCCCATTAGAGGTCCAGCAAAACGCATAATTATTTTCTTTGGCGAATTCGCGTGCTTTGTAGAAAAGAGTTTTGCCTCGGGGGGTAAGATGATCACCTATATACACTGGTTTTGAAGTGCTGTCCGATTCCATTTCTGTTAAATGTGAAGTAGTCAATTTCCCCTTGCTATTCATCCTGTTGTAGTTTTTATATTCTTGTATAATAGTTTTCTTTATTTTCATAGTTGCCAGGTCCAGGAGAATAGTTCTAGGCATATTCGGCTTGGCCGGAAGTCTTCTTGCTTGGCGAATGTCCGTAGGAAGTATTTCTACGTTCAAGGTTTTCATTATGTTGGAAATAAGCATCTGCAGATCTTGTTCCGATTCCTTTATTTTAGATGGAACGTTTCTGATCTCTATTTTAAAAGAGCAGGATTGACGATTGAGATCCTCAAGTTTATTTTCCAGCTGCATTATTTTTGATGTACTGGTTTCTAGTTCTGTCAAGAGTTTTGTATTTATTGCACTTACCTCCTTGCATTGCTTGTCTAGTATCTCTAATCTACTTTCTGTCTGAATTTTGAACGTTTTGAATTCCTTAAGATCCTGCTTGATAGCATTCAAGTCAGATATCAAAGCGGAGAACTTTTCATCTTGGTTTTTCTGGAAAGCTGAGAATAGTTCAGTCATGTGTTCAGTTATACCTATTTTGAAGGAGTTTAGTGTACCCTCGAGTTTAAAGGAATTAATTAACTCAGGGCTACGTAACGCTCGTCTTTTTATTCGACGGTTAGTGATATTGTCTTCATATTCATCGGTTTCTGACTGGCTTGGAACAGCTTTGGTCGTGACTGTTGGAGTATCACGTGGCGGGGAATGTTGCATCATTTCTAAGGTACTCGCTGATAAGCTGTTCGACTTTCGAAGAAACTTGGTAGCGTAGCTCCTAGTCTTGTTTAAAAGTAAACTTAGTGGTTGCTTTTATAAGAACTGCAGGCACAGTAAGATATATTTTGTTAATTTCGAGCAGGCAGTCACTACCACTGTAGCTCTGTGGTCAATAACGCCGACTGAGACGCGGACAGCACCTGGTTCGAATCTCCGGAAAGTGCACTTTTTCCAAGTTTTTCCGTCCAACAAAACATTCACTCACTCAGGTAAGCACGAGTGTGGGAGCTCCAGGAGACGAGGGTCCGCAACAGGCCGCAGACTTCCAATCCTGTCTTACGCTTGAGGGCGCAGTCTTCAAAACTTTTAATATTATTTGAGAGATATTTCTTAAGCACGTCCACTCACTACGAAAGCCGCGAGGCGAGAGGACGCGAGGCGAGGAGACAATGCTATAAGGCGGCTCCGCTAATTCTGGCATCGTATCAGAGCCATGTCCAGCAGTGGACATATATATATATATATATATACAGCTATACATATATATAGCTTATAAGATGATGAGTAAAAATTACACTTACTCAATGAATTCCGAATGACAGATGACTGGAAGGGATAACCTCAAAAACTCCCAGTTAGCCTTCTCCATGGTTTCGAAGGTGTTATGCGAGATTTTAAGGCACGGTGGTGTATCTAAAAAAAAGATTTATTATTTAGATCTGTGTTGTGTTTAAATATGTGATCTATTGGTGGAAGTTTTAATTTTTATTATATATTATATTATAGGGTTTAATTGTATCCAACCTGGATACAAAATACAGCCAGGTACGGCCGTTTCAAAAGAGAAAAATTTGGATACTAGGTGACCGATTATTATACAACGTGTATCAAAATATTAAGTGGGAATTTCCACTCCCCTAGGGAACTTATCTTCTTTTACTTTACTAATTTCGATTAGTATCTCTGAAAAACCTGCAATAAAGATTCAACATGGACAGCTGATTAGATACCTATATATTTTTTTAATTATACTGGGTGTCCCAAAACTCAACGTCAAGCGGAAAACGTAGGACAGGTTTTTCTGGGTCGTCATGAACCCACCTTTCCTTCGTTTTCGGCTTGACGTTGAGTATCCGGACACTCTATGTATAGAAAACAACCATAACTCCCAGAACAAATGCGTTGCAGGCGGACCACCGCCCACTGCGTCACAGAGTTCTTCAAAGAGTTCTCACCTGATCCAGCAGGTATCCTAGTAACATCGATCCTGGTATCCGGCATTTCATCCGTGTTTTCGAAGATCGGCTGGTCTTTCGTGTACCAGTGGGTCACGTCACGGTTCATATTGCTGTAATAAAAAATAAATAACAATAATAATTCATTTATTTCAGGCAACATTCGTCTAGTACAGGTTGGAAAATACTTAAAAACTACGGGCCATATAAAATATATACCTTAATATAACATACATAAAATAAACCTAATTACTAAACTTAATTATAAAAACTCACAGATTATCTGTAATAGGTACCTATTTACGTAATGGTTTCGACGGAAGATCAGCGTTGTAATAGCTGGCTGTAGCTATCATAACATATGCTGAGTCGACGCCATTTTGTAGCTTTAATGTATTTTTTATAGTTTCTAATGTGTTGGTAATTTTAATATGAAAATGGTATCTTATGCTTTGCTTTGTAATAAACACATTTTAGTAGATTTATATACCTACCCATTAGTTTTACTTACACACAGAACGGTTCGTAGCCCTCCTGAAGACCACAGGTGGTAAAGTATTTCAGGGTGTTCACATCTTGACCGTACGTCAACCTACAAAAAAAAAAGAACATTTATTATACTAAAGAAACAAAATCCACACCACTTAATTCTAAATCATACAGAACTTATAAAGTTACCTACAGCCGAAAATAATTTAAATTTTACAGAATTAATCTTAAATTGACTGTGGATGACTGTGTATGAATTAGGAACGGTATTTTATAACTTTTTTATTTATGAATTTTTACAAAAATACGAAATGTTTGCTGTCTAAAATTTTCAAAGATGTTGGAATTAAATTTCCTATGTTTATTTATAGCAACATATTTGCACGGCACTGTTTGTTTGTTATTCTTGATTCTTCATTGGAAGATAAGTATATAATAACACATTTGGATATAAAATAATGGCAAAGGCGAGCTTAACCCTGAAAACAGCAATTAATGTTCTTCTTCTAAAAAAGTATAAATGTAACAATGTGGTAATTAATAAATTTAGTATAGAATTCTATTTATTTTCAACTCATACAAAGATATTCTAAAATAAAAAAATCTCCAACTATGTCTTACCTAGCCTTCTGCCCAACTCCCAACGTGCAGGCCGGCACAAAGTTATCACCCTGTACATCAGCAAACGTGGTTTCACCGCCGAGTGCGTCCATAAGCAGCTCGCCATTTAGTGAGAAACCTGGATTGGTAGGAAACGGAATTAGTTGGGGGTCTTTCTAAACTAGTTGATCAACTTGCTAGAGCTAAAAATTTTATAGACGATTACTTAGAAGATCGTTGGAAAACTTTCGTTTTTCGGTACGATATGTAACTAATTGTGAATATCAGCCCATAAAAATTTTGATAGACTGTTTCTTGGCAAGATGTTTCTCGGTAGGATATATATATTTTTTACATTCATGTAAATTACAAGTTACATTTTAATAGTTAAATCTAATGTTGCTTTTGCAAAACCTTTACATGGTTCATCCATGTAAAAGTTCTGCAATAGCAACATTCTGAGTTCTTAGTTTGAAAATTTGATATACATGTATTTATTGTATTTATTCCTTCCATATATGTAAAGTAAAGCATTCTTATTATCAGCTCGTTTGTACAAACTGCTGGGTAGGGCATACATTTTTAAAGACAATTTTTTTGGCCATACCTTTCTCGGTTTGATATAATTCATATTCATTTTCTGCCTGTCTGTAGGCACTAACTGCTGGGTGATGTTAGGAATCTCCCATTCTATACTACTAATTTGGGGCATCGGGAATTCTTGTTGCCATTTGCAAAAGCATACGAACAGGTTACATCAGACAAATTTAGAGCTTCGCTTTATAGAATTTGTCCTATGTATATTTACGAAGCTTAATAGAATAATACACTAATATTTTAGTATATTATTCTATGAAGGCTCGCAGATGAGCACCTCAAATGCGATACATTACAAAAATCAAAAGGTACTTACGTTAATTACAATATTTTAAATTTGGTTTCTATCAAAAAAACTAGGTATTAAGAGGCACGCACACGTCCTATATGCTTTGATTCAGTTAATATGTACAGAAACAACAGAAAAACAAACTATGTTAATTAACATGTACATGTTAATGTTAGTAACATAGAGACAGGCAAGGAGCTAGCAAAAGAAAAGACTAGAATAGGTAGTATGTACAAAGTTATTAACAATCTAACTAATCTATACAATCTATATTAGCCCAGGTTTTTGTGTTGCAGGGAAACTGAGCTAGAGATGTATATAATAACATTTTACCTAAGTTTCAGGGTAGCTCAGATGATTGATAATTATCTCTATAAGTGACTGATGATTGGTAATTATCTAATAAATCTCTGAGATATTCGCTATGGGAACTAATAAAAACTACCTAAAACCATTCTGGTAGAGGTCAGACTTTTTGGTTTAAGTCTGTTCAAAACGGCAGTCTAAAAATTGGACTAAAACCAGTATTTTTTATACTAGATTAATCCCAAAATATAATTCGTAAGGTGCAAATCGTGGATCTGATGATTAAATCATCATCGACAATACAAGCAAGTAGCGATGCAATGCGTGTTTCAGTCGTATTGATTCACAAGCATATTTTGAAGCGTGGGCATGATTGGTCCAATTTTGGTACTGTGGCAAGAACATCCTTCTATTTTTCAATATTTTTATTTAAATATTTACAATCGAATTATTATTTACTTAAATATTGTTTTTTTAGTGTTAAAATAATTGTGCTATAAGACTACAACTTCTATAAGCACGGCATTTTAAGTTTTTCGCAATCAAATTAAAGGTTAATTATACTACAATTTCCAATGAAACCCAAAACTGTTATTAAACGTCAGATTAAAGTAAAACTAAAAATTCACCGCAAAAATGCAAAAAAAAATCAGAGAAATCGGGCTACTTTTGACAAGCAATGTTACGTTGCATGAAAAATGTTTCTGCCACTAAAAGCTATGCTCAAATCGTGAATTCCAAACGTATTTACTTATCGTCTTATCGATTAGGTCGAGAAATACGCCGACCACGTCTCCGACTGCCCATTGCTTCCCGAACGACTCTGTGCTACCGCTGTATACCTTTTCCTCCTTGAAATGAAAGAAATGCGCTGTAGACTTTATAACCCAACACTAGTTTTGAACGTAATAAATTTCGACGGAAAAAAAGACAAAAAATTTGGAGGAGATGGCTACATTTTTCCTATATTTCGGTGTGTTGGTATGTAACTAATAATTTAGAAAACATAGGTTCAAACAAATTTAACGAAATTTTTTTTATATTCTAAACATAGGGAACTACTCACTAAAAGCACTAACAATTAGATTATATTTATACATTTATTTAAAAGTTTTAAGGGGAAAACAGAGACAGAAAGTAAAACAATGAGAGAAAAGATTTACTTTACAGAAATTGTTATATCACCAGTTATCCACAACACCGAAAAATCACCTACAGTTTGGTGCTACTCTGATTATTGGATCTAATTTTGGAACTCACAATAAATAATGTAAAGCTTAACTCTATAAACAAACTAAATTTTCAAGATCAGAGTTTTCCATTGAAAATTTACAGGCACAATAATCCGGCTAGAGAATTTCTATTTAAAGTACTGTAAGAAAGTCATGATCAATATTGTGGTAATTGATGCCACAAAATTGAAATACTGATCAAACTTTTGAAAGATTGTGATATTAGAAACATTTTTTCAAGCTTTCAATGGTTTTTAATCAACAATTGTATCCTCAACTTATCATAAAAGGTTACTTTTATTCTCAACCAATAAGAACCCAAATCAAAAAGTTACTTCAAACATTGAGCTTCAAAGCAAAACCAACCCTATTTAGCAAGCATTAGGCCATCAATCAGAGCAGCACCATCCTCGCGACTCACTAATCGTTTGATCGATGACATCTAGGAAGCAGCCGACGATATCACCAATTTTCAACTGAACGCCGAAGGAATCCGTTCCACCGCCGTGCGCTTTTATCGACTAATAGTATATTTATCATTATTTCATCTTTATTATATCTAAACACCGCTACGTACAAGAATAAGTATCTATATTTACCTAGAATTGATAAGTTTTGTAAGGTATTTTACTCTGTAGTAGATATAGTGTAATTAAAAATATTTACTCTCTTTCATCATAATCACGGGGTTCGCATAGCAATTTTCTTTCATCATTCACTTCTAACAACCATCATCTCAGTACTCAATCCTTTTTTACTCAAAAACATAATGCTGAGTCGGACGCCAATTTGTAGCTCTTTATCTTAAGATTATTAGAATAAGCAAAATTGTATACCTCTTGTTGCTACAAATAAAGTTTTCTTTATCTTTAAAATGTATTATATGAAAACAATTTAAGACGCACTTTAAAAAATACACTGAACCGTCACGTTCGGTTTAGTTACGCCGAATCGGGTGTACTCGGCTCTAGTCGGCTAGTTTACACTTCTATCATGTAGTTATTTACTATCACATTGCCTCTGCAAGGCCTCTCTTTTCCCGCGAAATGATATCTTAGTATTTATTTCCCTTTTGAACAACCATCTTAGTCGTTTAAAATGGATTTAAATACAAAGATGGCCTTGGAAATGTATATAACTATAAATAAATAGTGCGGCACAATTTAATTAGTATCATTTAGCCCCAATATTTAGCTCGCTTTTGAAATTCCTGGATCCATATTAACAAAATATCCTATGTTAAATTGACAAAACAAACTTACATTGTATCCATCAAAAGCCCAGGAGTTCTCATCCTGACCCAGCATCATGCCTGGAGGCATATCAGCGTGAGCCCAGCCGACCTGCAAAACCAAATCATCATGGTATACTAAATTCATAAAAAGAGTTTGATTGCAAATAAAAAGACAATGGTTCAAATCATCAGAGTTTAGCTGTTAAGATGAGCGACGAAACTGACTTAGCTATGATGTATTTCAACCGCTATCATCCAACTTGCACCGGCTTTCTTATAAACATAGCACTATGGTACAGATCTTACACAGCCACTCACAAAATCCACAGGTGATCGGAGCGCTGGTTTTTATTTCGGTCGACAATTAAGTGTCGTCATCCGACGTGAGAATACTGCCAGCATTCGACACTCTGCTTTCTGGTGACGGCTTAGATTTTTGGAAATAGATATGAGTGTTGTTATGTATGTATGTGCGCCCCCTCAAATAAACCAGTGAGCCAATGACCGTCTTTTAGTTAACACCTGTAACACCGTATACAGCGCATGTGTATATACTAGTTCTAATTGTTTTATGTTGTTATCTATTGTAAAGTTCCTTTGTAAAAAATAATATTTCTGTTAAAATACTAGGCACTTGGCACAAATGTTTCTTCAATAGGAACCTATATTATTCCTAAGTCTTAAAGACTACTTTATCTAGGTACTACAAAACGTGAAGACGCGACCAGAAGCTTTTAGGCTTTAACTTTACACCAGCCTTTACCCCCCGTTGAACCTATAAAAAAACAGTGACTCACCCTCATAGGCCCAGCCGTGAGTATCTCAAACTCGAAGTACCATTTCCCAGAACTGACTGCGTAGTTCTTCTCAGCTCTGTAGGTTCTGAAGTCCGCTTGCTTCTGTTTTGATGCTTCCAGCAGTAATGCTGGGGAAATAAGGATAATTATTATATTAATAAATTTGCTAAAAAGCTTAATAAATTAATAAATAAATTTGAGAAAAATTATTACTCTGCGTTATCATACCAATCGAAAGGATTCATCAAAAGGATTTTTTTTGCTAAATAACTGTGGGACGATTTTTTATTATAACTACATAGAAAACGACCACAACACCCTGCACAGATCGTATTTGCCTCGAGGCGGTTATCAAACCGCAACCTGCATCGCAGGCTGACCTTCGCCCACTACGCCACAGAGGTCGTTACCTTCATGCTGCTCCCCCGTCGGCGGGTCCAAGTTGTATCCGTACACGAGTAGGGTCCGCACAGTTTCAGACGCCGTGTCTCGGTTCGCTTTCTTGATAGCCTCGTCCACTTTGGGGTACGGCACTAGATGGGGCGAACGGTGCATGTCGGGGTCCTGAAGAATATAAATATAATAAAATAAATAAATAATGTTGAACAATTCGGGGAGGCCTATGTCCAGCAGTGGACTATTATAGGCTGGTGATGATGATGATGATGATGAACAATTCACACAGCATTATCTAGTCACGAGATAAGCAGAGCTTGTGTTATGGGTACCAGATAGCTAATATACATAATATAATATACTAATCCTAATTTACCCTGATGCTATAGAATATTTTCAAAAAGTTAGAGATCCGCATGAAATTAAATTTTCTTAGATACGCCTTGCGAAGCTGATTAATAGTATTCCCTATGTTTATCAGGGAAAATTTATGATTCTAATGAATGAAATAATTTTTAAAATCGGCCCAGTAGTATCGGAGCCAATTCACACAAAGAAACAAACAATCAAACTTTTCCTCTTTATAATATAAGTATAGATGTCATTGATTACATAGCGGTGATCATAGACTATAGTCAAAATAATTAGATGCCTAAATTATAGTCTATAATCAAAATCAATAGACTTATACCTCGTTAAGTCCATAAGTCCAGCCCTGCTGTATCCGCTCTCGAGCCCACAGATTGTGCGTATTCTCAGCGAGTTGATCCACAAGTTCGTAGAGCCCAATACCTACCTACCTAAATTATAGTCTATAATCAAAATCAATAGACTTATACCTCGTTGAGTCCATAAGTCCAGCCTTGCTGTATCCGCTCTCGAGCCCACAGATTGTGCGTGTTCTCAGCGAGTTGATCCACAAGTTCGTAGAGCCAATACCTACCTACCTAAATTATAGTCTATAATCAAAATCAATAGACTTATACCTCGTTGAGTCCATAAGTCCAGCCTTGCTGTATCCGCTCTCGAGCCCACAGATTGTGCGTGTTCTCAGCGAGTTGGTCCACAAGTTCATCCATCTTCGGAGTCAAAGTCACGGCGCCGAGGTCTAAAGGCGCTGGTTTGTAGCCGTTTGACTGTGGATAAAATAGATATTACTGATATTTATTTATTCGAATAATATCATGCTTGAGTAATAAGGCCGCCTATTGTACGTTTTTTATATAATTTAGATATCATCATCATCATCATCACCAGCCTATATTAGTCCACTGCTGGACATAGGCCTCCCCTAATGAGCGCCATAGATGGCATCATTATTTGGGCCCATAATCCCCACGCTGGGCATGCGGGTTGGGGATCGCAGTTCGGTGTAGTTGTTCTGCAGAAGGCGCTGCTGCCCGCCCCCCGGTGTGTTTCCCTTAGTCGCCTCTTACGACACCCACGGGAAGAGTTAGGGTGGTGAAATTATATGCCGGCACCACACGGCAATTTAGATATAAGATTATGTAACTATTTATTTATAGCAAATGTAGGTAAATAAAGTGTTCATTCATTCATCCATTAATGAATTGCACAATGAATGCATCATGCTATTCACTAGAATATATTAACGTAGGATGAAATTTTATATTTGTACTTGTAAATCTGTTAATTTTATGCATTAAAGTAAAATTAAAGAAATACATAACCGCGCCCTTACAGGATAACAAAAATTTAAGAACTATAATGCGATAACGACACGTTATTAGTATTAAAGCAGCAAATCAATACAAGGCGGAGAGACACGGACTACCACTTCTTGAATGCAAAGAATATAGCTTCGCTTCATAGAAATTTTAGTAAATGCCTACAAAAAAGAAACAATGCTTGACACAACTTCGTCTAGCCCCAAGCTACACTGAAAAAAATATTTAGCCAAACTACTTCGGCTATTTGAGAAATAACCAAAGTTTGACCAGACTCTAACGAAGTTAGTTTAATTTAACAAAACTGGTGTATTTATATCTGACAAAACAGCTTAAGTTATTTCAAGTTTAGCTAATAGCAACAAATTCTTTGTTTAGATATAAACATACTGAAGTAAACAAACCTAAGTATTTACAGGTAATCTAACGGGTTTATCTATATTTACGCATTGATTTTAGTTACTTATAACAGAAGTTGTTATTTCCCTTTCAGCCAAGGTAGTTGTTGTGATACAGCTTAATAATAATTTACTATTCATTAACGAATAACAGTCAATAATAGACAAACTATTTTGCAGAGCATAACGAAACTACAGGTCACAATATATAATTTAATTTTTATTTAAACGGTGTCTTATTTCGTTTACGTTTAAATCGACAATTTGATTGCGTGTAATGGAACGAAGCGGGAACGAACGAAGCTGTAGCGCTCCGCCCGCGCCCCGCAGCCGGAATTTTTTTGTACTTGTCTGTTCATGTTCTACTGCGCGTGATTTTCTTATTTCAGTTTGATATATTCATACGACTTACGTTACATTTTACATTACTGTGCATGTTTCAACACGTGAATACACCTGTATACGTTCAGTACCTAAGAGATTAAAAAAAATAATCGTAATAAAACGCCAATGGCTGAACAAGACCCGGACCCGCTAGAAAATTATCTGCGCCAGTGGGGGCTTGCATTATGTCATGGTAGCAAAACTGTTATGTAGCGTATATCATAGGTATCTGTTGAATAGGACTCGCATACATGAAGGATACCTTAATATTATCGCCACTTTTTTAAATAACGTTCCTCGCATGTGAATGTCTAATACATGAAATGTCATGTCACATGACATGAATGCGATATTCATGTCGTCATTCATGTGATATGTCATGAATGTGAGGTACGTTAGTTAAAAATACATGGCGATGAGATTAAGGTATGCTACAGGTATGTACCTAAGCCCTATTCTACAGGTACTTAATATGTTATATGCTACATAACAGTTCTTCTACATGCAAAATAACAGTATAATTAGATGCAACACAACAATTTTACTATATGTCACACAACTGTTTTACTATTTACCAAACATCAGTTTAGCTACATGCAATACAACAATTTGACTATATGCATAGTTATATAACACAATAGTTTTACTGTACACTATATAAAAGTTTTGCTTAATGCAATATATAGTTCAGCTAAAAGTAAACCAACATTTTCTTTAGACTTAGCAAAAACTGCTATGCAATGTACAACGAAAATAATTTGTTAGGAAAATAAGCGAACTGCTTTTGGTTACGTGTAGCAACAGTTCGGTGGTCACTTTTTCTGTGTTGTAGGTAAACGAAATTTTGTAAAATTATAACTCAACTTTTTTTTCAGTGTAAGCAGAGCTTTTGTTATGGGTACTAGATAACTGATATACTTAATACAATATATAATAGTATTTTTGTTTCTATTTATTCTCTATGATTATGGGTCTTTTATTTTTTATTATGTACCTGAAATAAATGATTACTATTATACAATAAATAAAGAGATTCACTATTAAATCTTTCCTTTTACATATTTCCTTTTTCTTATTATAGAAACACACCTGCATAAATGGCTCGTTGGGAAGGCGCACGTTGCGAATTCGCGCTGGCGGCTTGTCTAAAGTTATGTAGTAACCGAGCGCTAGGATTGTCCTGAAACAAAAAAAGTTTATGTTGGAAATCGAATTACATTCATTTATATTTGCACGCAGCAAGCTGCCATTTTATTTTGACTTAGGGCTGTTGGGCTCTCTAAGGCCTATCCACATACTGGCTGAGTCTTCACAAACATAGTCATAGACCAAGTAAAATTGTATATGGTATAGTAGTGCCATCATTACGATGGTTTCAGTATACTAATATTATAGAGAGGAAAGATTTGATAGTTTGTTGGAATTGAATGGGCTCCGAAACTACTGGACCGATATGAAAAATTATTTCACCATTTGAATCCTAAATTTCCCGTCATAAACATAGGCTATAGAATATTTTCAAAAAAGTTAGAGATCCGCATGAAAAATCCAATTTTGCGCAGCCGGGGCGGACCGCTAGTATATACAATACTAACTTGAGAGTCTGCACCGCTAGTTGAATGTCGTATCGTTTCTCAGCAGCGGGCAAACGCTCGAATGGAACCAAACAGGGGTGTATCTTGTGTAGGTCATCGCGTTGATCGCCGTACATCCACCCAGCTTCGATCTATAAAATAAATAATGCCGGACAATCCACACAGCATCATCTTGCTACGGTTCGGATTCTTATAATATTAAAGCTTTCCTCTTTGTCAATAGAGGTGAAATTTCCACAAACATTGATAGATTAAATAGAGAGAGAGACATTTATTGAACAAACTCATTTACAGCACAGAACAAAAATAGTTATAATTATACAGATCAACAAATTAATACTTCTTTATTCTAGTTAATTTAAGTCTTAAATTAACTAGAATAAAGGAACCAACCTTGTTCATCGCCCACATTTCGTGTATGTTTTCAGCTAGTTTGTCTCGAATTTGCTCGATGTACGACGAGAGCGTAATCTGAAATTAAACCGTATTATGTGATTTTCATTAGAAAGTTCCTTATGGGGCTAAAAATACAAATTAGAAATCATTTTGGTACGTTTGTAATATTTCGGACATTTATCCGTGTCGTCGGAGCCTTAAGCAGTAAATGTCATATGTAACATGACATCTGAAATTAATAGAAAACATTTCTATCATATCCTTTAATTTATTAAAATTTTCGAAATGTGTTACATTGATTAAAATAATGGACACGATGTAAAGACAGCTTTCTATAATAAAATACCTAAATTAATAAAAGATCTTGACGACAAAATTTTTAGGACTAAATTAATAATAAGCAAAGCTTGTGTTAAGGTTACTAGATAACTAATATAAATCATCATCATCATCATCATCATTACCAGCCTATAACAGTCCACTGCTGGACATAGGCCTCCCCTAATGAGCGCCATAGATGGCATAATTCAACATTTGGGGTTTATTGCCCATAATCCCCACGCTGGGCATGCGGGTTGGGGATCGCAGTTCGATGGAGTGGTTCTGCAGAGGGCGCTGCTGCCCGCTCCCCGGTGTGTGTCCCTTAGTCGCCTCTTACGACACCCACGGGAAGAGTTGGGGTGGTGAAATTCTATGCCGGCACCACACGGCACTGATATAAATACGAGTACACAGATAAATATTTTTAACTATACATAAACTTACCGTGGTAGTATCAACAGGTGTAGGCACGAACGCAGTATCATCTTGCACCAACGCCGGACCGGCTAACGCTCGTTTGTTGAGGTTCCCGAAGTAGAAGCAAGGCTCTAGTGCTAACACTTGCTGGGGGAGTAGTGATTCTACGAGCGGGGAATACCCTTCGGGGGCTGCGTAGCGGAGGCGGCCGTGTTCCCCGCCTAGCAGGAAACGGCAACTGTGGGGAATGTTGGATTATTAAAACTTTTGCAACTATCATGGTTAGTTACAAGTCATTTATAACGGGATATTTAACATGATTTGAGTTTTGATTTTTCCAATATTTCGGCACAGTTTCATGCGCCATGATCACGGTACAACTGAAGGTCACTGCGAGTTATATTTTATTGGCAGAAATACCGATCTATTCTTTGTCTTTTGCTACGAATGTTGCCACTACCATCGGTTTGAAAACTCAACTCTAATCATGGTAAATATTCCGCTATAAATGACTTAAATGTTGGATTATTCAATTATTATCTACTTTTTATACAGGGCTATACCCAAGTCGTATTTAAAACGTTATTGATCATAGGTAGATGATCCCTCTTAAAGGCGACTTGGGTACATCGAGACTGACAACTTTTGTTCTATGACTTTATCTAAATCAACAGTTATTCAATGATGTTTTTCCATACAATAAAATAAATCAGTAAACCAGTTCTGATCTTCTTAGATGTACCGGTCACCGATTAAAGACAATACGAACGCAGCACAAGCCAGTAACAGATTAAGACAAGTCGATACATGACGAGGCACGCGGCGGCGATTGTGTAGTAGATATGGTAGATAAACTAATAACCTCTTTTAGGCGTCTTGTGTACATCAAGACTGACAACTATTGTTGTATAATACCTATTGCCAGAACGTAATACAACACAACCCCTATATAGGAAAAAATCACAAAGTTATCCCTAAATGAAACTTTAAATGATCAGTGTGAATAGAGAAATGAATAAAATTACACAAAATGTATACAAAAATTGCTAACATTATTATGCAGTGCACTAGAAAATATTTTTATATGCCATACAAATATTTTTCTAAACATTAATTATCTACGAAATCGTGGTCGGCTGCCTGCGCGCTGTCTCGCTCACACTCGCCGAGGCGCCACAGAGAGCTCATGTCGGGAATCCTCGCCTTAATTGATCAGTAGAATTTATACTAACCTTAATTTACTAGAACAGCTGATAGCAGGGAAGAACATCCCTTCCAGATTGAAGTTAGTGAAGGAACCGGTGACCCTTATTCCGTTGAACATAAAGTTGATTATCGGTACTGTGAGATCTAGAGCACAGCCGATCACATCACCTGAAAATAGAAAGAGAAATGAGTTTAAACTAAATTCTATAAGTGTGAGTCAAAATGACATAATAATTAGAATAAGTAAATAAATAATGCTGGATAATCAACACAGCTTTATCTAGCCACAAGCTAAGCAGAGCTTGTGTTATGGGTAGGAGCCTACTAGATGACTGATATACATAATAATATACGAGTACATAAATAGTCTTAGAATTTTATATTATAAGTACATTGAAAACGAATAAAGAAAGAGAGACAAAACTACCTTTGAGAAGCCAGTTGTAGATAATGGTAACGGTCTATGCATCCTGCCGACGGAGTTATGTGTTTTTTTAGTAAGTTTGAACAGATCGTTAGATAATTGGAAACCTACTTGAAGCTCTTTATCCAAACTTTTCGGTGACCACCTATCCGAGGGGAAAAGATTTAAAAAATCAGCGCCGTGTTTTTGCATGCAGCGCAATGCTGATGATAGATTCGTGTACATTCATAAATAACTTAAAATAACTTGAATCTTATACAAGTTTGTTTTGCCTATCAAAATTTTATTTTAAATTGATTTCGATACATGTCAATAATTATTTAAATAGGTACCTAAACCTAAAGCTAAGCACCACATTCAATTTATTACATACTAGCGGCCCGCCCCGGCTTCGCACGGGTATAAAACAACAATTTCAGAAATTATACACACTAACACGATGGGCTTCACAGTTTTCATACGGACCCCTTACTTTTTCTTACAGCATTGGGATTTTTGACATTGACTCGACACTCCATTACTGACACTGGCCATAGAGAAAAAGCAAGCACCGTGCGCTATACAACCTCTTTTTCTATTCTGATGCTATGTTCACATGCGCGCGTTCAACTCGACATTCAACGTGCACGTTCACGTTCACGAGCGTGTGAACAGTACGCCCGAGCCCGTAAACGCGCCCGTGAACGTGAATGCCGCGAACCAAATGCACTGACTGACACGGACGGCGTGCGTGTGAACAGCTTGAATTGTCGCCGGCCTGGGACGGGCTGCATGCCGCGCAGCCCGCCAGGCAGCCCGCCAGGCAGCCCGCCGGGCTGCACGGCGCGCATGTGAACGTACAATGACGCGCCATAATAGAAAAAGAGGTTGAATATACAGCCCACGGTTCAATTATTGAATTTTTCATGCGGATCCCTAACTTTTTTGAAAATATTATATAGCCTATGTTCATCACGGAAAATTAAGGATTCTAATGGTGAAAGAATTTTTTAACTCGGTCAAGTAGTTTCGGAGCCTATTCAATTCAAACAAACAAACATACAAACAATCAAATCTTTCCTCTTTATAATATTAGTATAGACTATTGTCGGTGTATTATTATTTTTTACATACTTTTTGTTTAGTTTAGGTTAAGTAAGGAATGAGCATTAAATTATTTTTTCTTTCTTTAAATATCTCTCACCTTTCCTAATATAGGGTTCCTCAGCATGCGTGCGATTCACAGGCGTCTTGCGTCCACCGGACCATAGATACGCGCCGTCGAAACCAAACGAGTAAAGGTCATCGCCGACTCCGTTACCGCCCCACTTTTCTCCACCACCCGGGTATGGCACATATCTGAAATATGGACGATATTATGTGAAATTCATTTCTCTTTATATTCCAACAAAAAAAAAACAGTTTTACTAAAGTTCTTAGATTTTTTGTAAATAGACATAAGTGTGAATACTAGTTCTAGTTGTATATTATTAAAAATAAGGAAATTTAAAGAAAAAGAAAAATGACAGCTAAATTGATTACAATAAGTACTATAAGCTTAGTCTTGTCTTGAAGTTGCCTAACGTTTATTATCCTGCTCCTATAGCAAATGTATTTAAATAAATAAGTAATGCTGGACAATCCACACAGCATCATCTAGCCCCAAGCTCAGCAGAGCTTGTGTTATGGTTATTAGATGACTGATACACTTAATACAATATTATTAAATTAGTATGAATTATTAAAGAGCTCTAGTGTCCTAATTTAGGATTTAAGACTCCACTTAACATAAAAAAAATTCTTTCTTTCAATATCCACTATTATTTTTAATGATCACTTAATTCTGATACGAAACCACTAAAACTAAATAATGAGAGGGCCTTAGATAATGCCGGACAATCCACACTGCATCATCTAGCCCCAAGCTAATAGGAGCTTGTGTTATGGGTACTAGATGACTGATACACATAATACAATATTATTACATAGATAGATATTTTTTATTATACATAGAAAACGACCAGAACGCCCTGAACAAATATCTGCAGATCGTACAAATATTTGTCCCGATTACCCCATAATATCAATATACTAACCATGTAAGTCCTTTATATTAATAAACTATAATTATTATTATTATTTAAGTTAGAAATAAAACTGTTTGCTCTCCAAATAAACCAAAATGACCCTTACCCCGAAGTGTTGGCCCACCCAATCCTCAGATGCGGCATCATATGCGTTGTCTTCTCGATGTGGTCCATCGTCACCTCAAAGTACCACTTGCGATACACCGCCGAGCCCTCCACCCGACCCACGAATATGTTGGGGCGGACACTGCAGTGGTTAAAACAGTATTGGTATCATCATCATCATCATCATCATCATCACCAGCCTATAATAGTCCACTGCTGGACATAGGCCTCCCCTAATGAGCGCCACAGATGGCATTATCATTTGGGGGTTATTGCCCAAACCCCCACGCTGGGCATGCGGGTTGGGGATCGCAGTTCGATGGGGTTATTCTGCAGAGGGCGCTGCTGCCCGCCCCCCGGTGTGTTTCCCTTAGTCGCCTCTTACGACACCCACGGGAAGAGTTGGGGTGGTGAAATTCTATTCCGGCACCACACGGCATTGGTATATGGTAGGAATAATAAAAGGTTACTCTGCTTCCAAGACCCTGCGCCGAAATAGGGGTTGGTTCAGCGTGTGCTGAACTTTTCATACTCAGCGCTGTTTTTCAGCAAATTTTGTGGCAATTTGGTGGTATAATATTAAAGTAAGTACACGAATTCTACGAAAATAATAAAATTAAAATAGATATTCAAGTCAAAGTTCCTAATATCCTATAAATTCGGACGAAAATATTCTATATAGCCTATGTTTATCAGGGAAAATTTAGGATTCTAATGGTGAAAGAATTTTTCGATCGGTCCAGTAGTTTCGGAGCCTATTCAATTCAAACAGGCAATCAAATCTTTCCTCATTATAATATTAAATTAGTATAGATAAAACTCGAGTACAAATGTACCAATTAATGCTTCTATCTGAAGTACCAAATACTGTACAAATGTACCAATTAATGCTTCTATCTGTACCTAGAGACGTGGTCCACAAGTTGCGTCTGCAGTAGTAGATTCTTCCCGGGCAGTAGGTAGTCGCAGATGTTGTTCTGCGACGAACGCACCGCTACGCCATTACCGACGCATAGGGAACATAGCACGTCGAGGACTTTGGGGTCGCGGCCGTGCTTTTCGAGTAGGGAGATGATTACTTTTATGTGTTCATCCTGGAAATCATTAAATTGTTCAGATTATTTACTGGCAACATAGCTGCAGGTCTCAATTTAAATATACATTGTGGCATAAAGTATTAAATTTAACTAAGTACATTACATTTGTTTTATCAATAATAATTAAACTTAATGTAAGTAGTTGTTAAATTTTCAAACGAAGAACTCAGAATGTTGCAACGCCCTTACAGGGTTCATGTAAATTCTACCTACCTTGTAATGGACATGAGTGCCTAAAAAAACGTACTTATGTCACATAACAAATCCGCTAGTGCCGCAAACAATAGGATTATATGTATATAAATAAAACTGAAAATTAATAAAAATAAAAATTAATAAATATTATATATTTAATCGATGAATATTTAATCAAAGCATTAATCTCAATTTCCCGCAAAACAGTTTAGTGCGGGGAGTATGGGAATATGTAACGACATTCTGGTAAATATGTTTTTATATTTTGTAATGTAAAAGTGCAGTGCTCGGATTATTTCCGAAGATAAATAGTGTGTCGCAATGACGTCATGTGAAGATTCAGTTTCAGCTTTATTTCTTTAGGCTTACAAAATAAGCACCTAGACAAGTCAAATTTACAGTCAATTATTATACAAAAATTTTAAGTGATTTCTCTTCGGCTGTATTAATTTATCGATTATCAGAAAGGTAACTCACCCTCATCATATTAAGCGCTTCAGGCGAGTCGATCAACACACAATGCAATACATCCAACATGCCCGTGCCTTCACCAGACGCTTGCGAGCCGAGCCGAGAGAACAACCAGTTAAGGCGGTTCGAGTTAGCGAACTGAGCGCAGTTGGTGTGGTTGCCTTTGATTATGGCGGCTGTGGAGTAAAAAACCAAATAAGAATTGGTAATGTTGCTAGAATTACCGATCTCAACTTGCAAATTTAAGTATGAGGAATAAATGTATCAAATTTTCAAACTAAGATCTCAATGTTGCAACGCCCTAACAGGGTTCATGTAGATTCCACCTATTAAAATGCATGTTCTGCGTGTTTAATTATGATTATGATTACTGTATTTCTCTATAAGTGAATGTACCTATATTCTTTTGAGGAAATCCGTAAATTGTAACTGCATTCATGTCCATTACAACCTTTTAATGGACATAAATGCAATAAATAAATCAAAACGTGATCCGATCGAGCGCATTGAAAGGTTACGGGCAACGTGAGCCGCAATCACCCTGATGAAGTCCCTCGTAAAGGGTGTTCTTTCAACACAAAATAGGTTCGTAGTTAACCCGCTTCCATTCACAATGAATTAAATGTAATGTAAAGTGCCTGTCCATTTAGGTTATTACCATAAATAATAATACCAAAAGATAAGCTGCATCGATTTAAAATACTTATACTCGAAGCTATGAAAATTTTGGATAATATACAGAAAAATAAACTAAATCTACTGATCTATAATTAGTCTTACCCAGCAACTGGTAAAGGTACGCAGATATCAGCTCCCAGCTCTGGCCACTCTCCTCTCCCGCTAAAAAGCCCGCAAGGAATCCTTGCGACGTGATCACATTGATCTTATCTATCGCTTCGAGGATCAGGTTCAGGATGCCTTCCTCCTGGAACAGGTCCTGACGGTTGCGCAGGGCGCGGAAACGATTCTGCTTCTCTTCGTGTTCTGGAGAAAATTTTATTATGAAACTTCTACCAGCGTAATTAATTACACAAACTACGGTAGGCAAAATGTTTTTGCAAGTGGACTTATGGCCAGTTTTCTAACTTATTGCGTTATTACTGTGTTATCTAAAATGTGTTTTGGTACTTAGTAACATATAGCCAAAACGTGTTTTTGCTTTATTACTGTGTTAGCTAAGATGTTGTTTTGTACATGGACTTAGGGGCAATTTTCTAACATCTAGTGTCATTACTGTGATGGCTAAAATGTGTTTGTACGTGGACTTAGGTTCATTACTGTGATAGCTAAAACGTATTTAGTACGTGGACTTATGTGCACTTTTCTAACTTATTGCGTTATTACTGCGTTAGATAAAATGTTTTTGTACGTGGACTTAGGTTCATTACTGTGATAGCTAAAACGTATTTTGTACGTGGACCTAGGTATGTCACTTTTCTAACTTATTGCGTTATTACTGCGTTAGATAAAATGTGTTTGTACGTGGACTTAGGTTCATGACTGTAATAGCTAAAACGTATTTAGTACGTGGACTTATGTGCACTTTTCTAACTTATTGCGTTATTACTGTGTTACATAAAATGTTTTTGTACGTGGACTAAGGTGCACTTTTCTTGTTTTTCCGTCTTGTCGCGGATTTACGAACGTGCGGATCTGATCTGCATTATCAGCAAATCAATCCAACCAAATATGGCTTTAATAGCATGGAGATTCTTTTGGTTGGATTTGACACATTTATTTCCTTAGCTAAGCCTAGATCTAGCGGAAAAGCGTATATAAACTCATGAACAATATGTATGTTGATTTTGATATGTGTTGAAAGCAGTGTAGTTTTTTACGAGCTCAAAGACTTATATAGCCATCAAAAACTATTCATCGGGTATTCATCGCGCACCTTTTTCGAAAACAGTTAGTTCAAAAGGTACGCGATAATTACCAGACTAATAATCTTATGTTGAAAAATCGCGAAGGATTAAGAAGTTTTAATAAAGCCACTTATGTCATGTCACCCTAAGGGCATAAATCTGGATGACTATTAATATTGCACTACTTATAACGCACGATTCCGCTTGCAAATGGCATGCAAACTAGTGAATATTGAATAGTTGTATATACCTCTCAAACTTCTAGCCTGTCCTAAGTAGTTTTGCAGTTGTGTGGGGAAAAAAAAACACATTGAAATCATGTTTCTAAGTCGATTAAGACTAGAGGAAGATATATGCTTCCTTTCTTTATTTAGGTATGCCTTTTTAAGAAATTATTTAGTGGACAATAGCTTTGATTAATTTTTCTTGTTGAGCTACAAGTATTTTGTTCGCAACAGTCTGCAGTTAGCTCAATTGTTTCAATTGTAAATACTAGTTTTTATTTCGATAATTGTATATTTCTTTGTAAAGAAATGCTTTTTGCCCCACTAAAAATAAATTTTATAATGAAGCATTCATTGTAAAGCATTCTCTTGTTATTTTCGAAACTAAAACAAACCCGCTTGACACCTAAAGATTCACACCTTGGTGGTTATAGCAACCCCTTTCAAAATTAATATAAAGTTAATATTTTCGCACAATCGTTATCAAAAATAGATTTACAATATTTGAGTACAAGTACAAAAGGTAGATAATTAAATTAACCAAAACTTCAAAGTAAAAAACAAATTCCACTCACCCATATCCTCATCAGGCTGTGCGAAGTAATTGATCAGATCCTCGAGGCACATCACCATCTCGCCGAGGTTTACTGACGCGAAGAACATCGAATGACGTCTGTTCTCTTGTAGGGTTTCTAGGCCGCTATAGGATTGATTGTATTTTGTTAATATAAATTATCTATGTAGGCAGATTCTTGCACAAAAAGGTACCCAGTGAATACTGAGTAGAAATGTTATGTGATTTTCATGTAATATACCTATTGTAATAAGTATAACAGTCATCTAGTACCCATAACAGAAGCTCTGTTTAACTTGGGGCTGGATGATGATGTGTGTATTGTCCGGCATTATATTATTTATTCATTTATTTAACTATAACTTTGCCGTGTGGTGCCGGCATAGAATTTCACCACCTCACTCTTCCCGTGGGTGTCGTAAGAGGCGACTAAGGGAGACACACCGGGGGGCGGGCAGCAGCGCCCTCTGCAGAACAACTACACCGAACTGCGATCCCCAACCCGCATGCCCAGCGTGGGGATTATGGGCAATAACCCTCAAATGATAAATAATGCCATCTATGATGCTCATTAGGGGAGGCCTATGTCCAGCAGTGGATTATTATATGATGATGATGATAACTTTACATATTACCTACGTATTAAGAATGAGAAGTACTTTCGCGTAACTATTCGAAGTTTCCTGTTTCGAAACCGAGGTATCATGTAAGGATAAAAACGTATTCCCCAGTAACTAGTTACGAACGAAACGAAATTTCCGTTACCGTAGCCAGTTACGAACTTGCGGTTTCGTACGCCGAAGGGAAATCTACTTACGTGATAAACTTCGTGAAAAGCGAGGAACACTTTCTTATAACCCTCGCGGTTCTGGATTCTTCCTCTTGAGACCTAGAAAAGTCCAATCCATCGTCCATTTTCCCTTCCTCGTGCAGTATTGCCTGTTTCTCTTCTACTTTACCAACGCCTTTCTTCTTGGTTTCGTATGACTAATGACAAAGAAAACATAGATTATTAGGGAATATAAAGGGCATCAACTCACAATCACATGCATGCGGATGTTTGGAAGAATGATATTTACGTGCTTTCCTGTACCTGCGTGCGAGGCCCGAAGGCAACACCGAAAACTTACAGACTCCGGGCTACAATGAATGTATTCTTGTTAGAAAAGTAAAGACTTTACCTTAATAAATTAAAATATCAATGTATGTAATAATATTGTATTATAATCAGTCATCTAGTAGCCATAACACAAGCTCTGCTTAGCTTGGGGCTAGTTGATGATGTGTGGATTGTCCGGCCTTATTTATTTATTTTAATGTTTAGGGGTTCCTATAGTTATAGCTTACGTTTATATTTTAATAGTTAGAGGGAATGATAAAGTACGAAATCCTCTTTTGCAAGTTTGACATTTATGCAATATTTGTCTGAGCAGTGAACGTGTTAATGATCATTACCTTGTAAGAAAGCCACAGATTGGTCTCCGAATGCTGCATGATGACGGTGGAGTCTCCGTACTTAATGATCGGCGCTCCGATGACCTCCAGGTCTTTGTCTTCTAACACCTGCTTCTGATCGTCTTTCTCTTGGCGGAGGCAGAATGCGCAGGAGGATGTTGTAGCTTCCTCTCTGTTGATGATGATGGGAATCATTGAAAATGGTGATGATAAAAAGGGTTCGAGTGTTCGAAGCCTGGCTTAGGGCCCCGCCGCCATTTTTTTTTTGTCAAAATCCGCCGCATTTGATTTTGCCTGATGTTCATAGGATGCAGCCAGTTAATTTAATCTTTAGCGAATATGCTTGTTGACATCTAACCATCATCCTCATTATCAGCCCATGCTAGTCCACTGCTGGACATAGGTCATAGCGTCCTGTCTTCAACTTGTCGCATCCAGCATCTGCCTGCAGTCTTTCGTAGATCTAAACACTAAGTTCGCCGAGTCGCGGTTCGTGGAGTTGTTAGCATCTATAGTCACTCGAATTTAAACTCACCTGCTAACTAAATAGAGTTCATTCTGGTCGTTCACCCCCAGATATCTGCCGGTAGTGATATGCCTGATTCTCATTGGATGCAGCCAGTTGATAAAGCCGCCCGCCCACTTGGTTCTAGCGAGCTCTAGACGCCACAGCGAGCGAGCTTGGGACATCACTGATCCGCCTTCATAGACTACGATACTGAAAGATGGAAAAAATATCAGCTGTGTTCGGTATTTTAATGATGGCAACATTTAAAAACTCTTTTATAATAATAATAACAACTAAGACTGTGTATCTTTTATAATTGAATAAAACATTATTATTATATTTTATTCATAGTGTTCTGCTAACTCTGACTTATATCAATGGAGAATGAGAAATACCAATGCCTGTATATTAAAAGAAAGTCGTGTTAGTTACACTATATATTACAACAATAATTTTATTGAAATATACTTATAGTAAAAACGTCTAGCACTTTTTAATTAGATCACCATAAGCTTAGCAATTTTGGTTCAAAATATTCCTAATCAATAGTGTAAATAGTAGTTAAAATAACCCCTTTATTTATCAATAATCTGCCTAAATTAAAATAAAATAAATAAATTAATTAAAATAGTGTTCTTTAAACCACTAAGGTGGCAAACTAGCATACGGCCAGCTTCTTGGGAAGCGGACAGAAAGTTTACTTACTTCTGCCCCCCTTCCTCTGACCAAGTGCTAGGTATGGTCAAACACTCGTCACCTCCGTGGAAGAACCGCAACACATCCCCTCCAAACACGTATCCCACATACTTCATACGCGATATACCGGTACCGTACGGTTGGACCGACCAGTGCGTCACGTGAAACGACGCGTTTACTATTGATACCTCGTTCTCTTTTGTTGTGTGCTGGAAAGGAATAAAGAAATAAACGTTTGAAAATAAATATAGCTTTATAATAAAAAAAAGTTTAGATTATTTATAAACATGCACTTCTATCCTAAAGTGACTCCCAATGCAATAGCTAGACTACCTCTTACATTCTAGTCTACTACAACAACAACATCAGCCTATATAGTCCACTGCTGGACAGAGGCCTCCCCTAATGAGTGCCATATGTGGCATTATTCATCATTTGGGGGTTATTGCCCATAATACCCACGCTGGGCATGCGGGTTGGGGATCGCAGTTCGGTGGAATTGTTCTACAGAGGGCGCTGCTGCCCGCTCTCGGTGTTTCCCTTAGTCGCCTCTTACGACACCCACGGGAAGAGTTGGGGTGGTGCAATTCTATGCCGGCACCACACGGCTCTAGTCTACTATTTAATATAATATAATGTAATTATAAAATTAAAGTTATGTTTGAATGATAGTATATATGCTAATAGCCCGAAATATTCCCGAAATGTAATCTACATGTATGGTTTTGGCTACAGATAAATTGTGACCGATTTTCTCAAACATAAATGTCGAAATTAGGGAAAACGAATGATACATAAATTGAATATTACAAACCACTCTACAATATCATACATTGAAAAAAATCACAGTTTTACAAATGCTCATGAAAATGTGAATGGGACAAAAATATGATTAAATTAACTTTTTTGACTTTTCTAAAACCATCTAATAAACAAGTGGACGACTTCTAAAAAACATATTTGTCATGTTATGGCACAATTTGACCCAAAATCACAGATGATTTTTATTTGAATTACCGATGATGACTAAAAACAAGTAGATTTTATAACATTTAATGATAGATAGAAATATAAACTTACACAAAGGTACATAAGATTTATTACAGTTTGTTAAAACTTCACATAATGTATGATTTCTTTCACAGACATTTAACATAGACACCTCACCGACAGTAGAAATATGTACGCCTTATTTTGTCTCTGCAGTAACGTCTCGCTTTTCAAAGCCAGCTTTCCCTATATTTAATTAAGTAAATTGTTAAAATCTAAATAACACTACACTGGCAAACGTTTAAAGCCTAACTTCCTTATTCATCATGGTCCACTAACTTAAAACAGTTGGTGATTTGACTTATGTCAACGTAAGAAGACCGATCTGGGCAGTTATAGCAGCTTATAGGCTAAGTTATGGATAAGAGGGCATTTATAGAAAACGTATTAGGTAATCAACGAGACGTTATGTAGTTTGTTTTCCCATAGCCATAGCCATTTGTAAATTTCCTGTCTTGACTATATCATTTGAGGGTTCGGCGACGGATTAATTTCCCGTACAAAGGTAATACCAAAATTATTTGTAATTTGAGCATATTTCCACCATGATCTGCTATTATTTGTATTACAATAGTATTTATCTACGTTCCTACCTCAAGCTTTTTTGAAAATACTTATACAAATAATAAGAAAACGTGTTTTGTTTGAAAAAATCCGATTTAATTAATTTCAATTCAGTAATGCATTGAAAATAAAATTGTGGTAGGGACCTAGATCAATACAATTTTTTACAAATAATAGTAGATCATAGTAAAAATATGCTCAAATTTCAAATTTTCGGTATTCATCATCACCAGCCTATAATAGTCCACTGCTGGACATAGGCCTCCCCTAATGACGCCATAGATGGCATCATTATTTGGGGGTTATTGCCCATAACCCCACGCTGGGCATGCGGGTTGGGGATCGCAGTTCGGTGTAGTTGTTCTGCAGAGGGCGCTGCTGCCCGCCCCCCGCAGTGTTTCCCTTAGTCGCCTCTTACGACACCCACGGGAAGAGTTGGGGTGGTGAAATTCTATGCCGGCACCACACGGCAAGTTTCAAATTTTCGGTATTACGTTTGTATATATATATTTGGGAAATTCATCCGTGTCGCCGGAGTATTAAAAGCAAAACGCTGGCTGCATTGCCACGCTGTATGGAAATGATGCATTGATATTGACCAGCTCTCGGATTTCACTTTTTGTTAATAAAGGTACCTTAATTATTATTGTTTACATATTAAACAATGTAAACATCAACTTACCAAGTATCTTTCAGTAGCGACCGACACGAGAATCAAATCATCACCAACTCGAACTTTCTCACCCTCGGATCTGAAAGTTTAATGCACTTGAATAAATAAACAAGATTCGTCAAGTGCGAGTGTAACTCGCGCACCGAGGGTTTTGTACACTTGTCGTATACAATATACTTTATGTATATATACTTTATTAGTTACTTCAGAGATTAGGGATTAGCAAAGGCTCTAAAAAGTATGACACTTAGACCATTTCAAAAATATTGTAGATGCTCAAATCTGTACCTCTGATTTGATATCTCAATTGACTGATTTAAAATATACTTACACCATTAGAATTGTACGTAATCCCTTAAAAACATAGACAATAAAATATTTAAATAAATTAGGACCCTAATTTTTACGCAAATTTCGAAAATATAGGTAACCCAAACCTTGTATTGAAATACCCTTGTAAAGCCGGGGCGGACACCTAGTATTCTAACTACACTAGTATATATTCCAGTCTAAATATTCCGGAGATTAATATAACAGACCTTTGTTTACTAGCCGGGTGCAGGGTCCACCAACAAGCCTCCCCCTGGGAATGCTCCTGAAGACCCACGTCGAAGGCCAGCTTGTCTTGTGATGATGAAGTGGACAGGCAGGCCAGGTACTGAAGTGTCAAGAACACAAGCGTAAAGAAAGATAAACGAAGATTCAAGAAAGGTGAGAAATATTTCGAGCAACCATATAGCCTATGTCTAGCAGTGGACTAGCATAGGCTGATGATGTTGATGATATAGATTTATTCCCGCGAGGTCTAGACTAGTGCGGGGACCATGGGTAATGATTGTTCACATCTAAAATCACAAACAAATATCTGTTGTTATTAAGGACCTATATTAATAAAAATTTAATGAAAAATCAAAATCAAAGTGCTTTATTTCCTTTAGGCCTTACAGGACACGCCACAAAATACAAATTACCTAAGTATTACTGGGATATAGAGTGATCACTTTGATTCATTGTTCACTATAATCTTTTTGAGGTAAAGTAAAGAAGCGAACAACCTTTACCTTGTTAGATTGTTAGTTTTCGATTTGGAGCAAAACTCGTAAAACGTGTAGTCTTAGAATCAATCACTTTAAATATCATCAGAATTAACAGCTTGGGCTAACTGCTGGGTGTAGGTACCCTTACTCTGTGCAAGTTGCATTGAGTTGAGATCAATTTACTTACCATATCACTGTTGAGATGTCGGAGTAGGATTGCATTTCCGTAAAGCAAAGTCCTGTGGCCCGACCCTGTTCCTTTACCCTGCAAAAATACAGAAATACACGCTCGATTGAACGATACCACTCGAGAAATTTGTGTAATCAATTTGAAATTTAGTTACGTAATTTTTAAGAAAAATTTACTTTAAATGTCTACAGCTACCTTTAAACGTATAATAATGCTTTTGGGCCAGTCAAGGCAATAAAAAAAATGGGATTACTTAAATTATATACAATACTTAAGAAAATTTTATAATCATGAGAATAGCTTTATCAGATAAAGATAATAAAATGGTATCTGCAGAGATGCAAAAATAATCAAAGGGGACATCTGTTAGTATCGGATAAGCCTAAAACTTCTACTCTACTAAAGCATCACGCCGAAAATTAGATATATTAGTATATAGTAAGCATAAATATAATAAAATGGCATTATAAGAGAGCGAGGCGAAAATTTTAAATTTCGTCTTTGTTTTCACATTTTTTTATACCACAGTGTCCTGTCGTCAATGTAATGTTATACCAATGAAATTATGATTTGTTACTAATGCTTCATTTCAGTTAAATCGGAGAATCAAGACAAAAGTGAAAAGGGTTCCTGGTCTCAAACACTCTGTTTTTCTTAATTTTACTTTCCCTTTAGTGACTACTTGAAATTTACGCATTTTAAATAGACATATTAAAGTTTGACAAAGTTGCTAGAAGTGATAATGAAACACTCGGCTTTTCTTAATTTCATTTGCCCTTTAGTGACTTTTTACGTATTTCAAATGGTCGTATAAAATTTTAACATCAAAAAGCTAGAAGATAATTATTTGAGACCACGATAGAAACCAAAGTGAATCGGCAAGATTAAATTAGTAAATCTTAAACTTCGGCAAATTTAGAGTGGCCAATAAGTTCACCAATTAGAAATTTAATATGAAAATGATCGCATGCAAGTTTACCGATTCCATAATACTCACTAAATTGTTTGGCCCCTGCAACATTTAGACACGAAACAGATATGAAAATAACAGAATTATTCACAAATTTTGAATTTTAAATGTTAAACATAGATGCGAAGTTGCCAATTGCAATCGTATGTGATATACACATTGTGATTTAGTCATAAATATATTGAAAATTATAGATAGGGTGAGACAGATATATTTTAGGGAAATTTTTTGGTTAATTTCACAGGTTTCAATGTTTCTAACTATTTATCTATACAGGATTGGGTATTTTGTATACTTACAGTTTCAGAGCCAGCTGCGGTGACCAGTTCTTGCAATGCTCGCACTGACAAAGCCTGTAAAATATCATCATCATCATCATCAGCCTATGTTAGTCCACTGCTGGACATAGGACTGTAAAATATATGTTATACTAAAATAACATAGAATATACTCTGATTGTTTTGAAAAAACTAAAAACCGACATAGATCCCTCAATTTACACTGCTTTTAAGTTTTGCAGGATAATTCTAATGCCTCGGCTATAGCCTTAGTATAATTATCTATAGAATACTGAAAGAATCATAAATTTTAAAAATAATTTAGTAATTGTCGGACAAATTCACGAATAACAGAAAGAAACATACATACAGCGTACCATAGAATCTCCCACTTTTTTCGAAGTCTGATAAAACAGATCAATTTCAAACTTTTTGAAATACTTTCCTTCCATTTACGCTTGACAGTAATCGGAATAAATAACTAGGCAAAACCATTTACTGCCCAAATTTTCGGAATAACATCGAACCAGTGTGTTTTAGGTCTTGTTGATTAGAAATCGTCTCCCCGAAAACAATTTTTCAGTAGATTTCCGACCAAAACTTCCTTCTCTTAACGATCGTATTCTATTCTACCATATAAAAACCAACGATCCATCATTATAGCAGCATAAAGGAGTCCCGGCGTGAAGACAACAAAAACTCTGCCCTACTTTAGGGGAGCTCCATCAATTGATCTAGTTATTCTGTTTTTGTCAGACGCTGTCGGTGTTTTTGTAAGACGTAACTAGAAGTCTTGAGTTATTGTTATATTATGATGAGAGAAGTAAGACTTTTACGAGGTCGCAAATCGCAATTATCGTAATACAAAATAATGTTGCAGAAAAGTTCAGTCGTTTTGTACCGAAAAAGAAAAGTTAGAACTTTATTTAATTCTTCAATTAATCTGTGTCCGCAGACATAAGTCTACGGAATTTTCGCTGTCATGTCAATATCAGTCCATGTTGGATGAGTTGGTTGAACCCTTGCCAATATTGCTTGGAGTCTGGGGTAAAGTGTTGTCCCTGAACCTGGTAAGAGCCATAAGTCGATGGACTCTGGGGTAAACTTTTGTCATTGGTGAGATCTCTTAGTCGATTTTTTACTCGGGGAGGCTGGTTAGTTAGATACATACTTGTAAGACATCAGACTTAGATATTTCCTGTTTTTATGTTGGAATTTGTCTCCTTTTGGCAGACCCGAAAGAAAAACGTGTTTTCGCGGTGTTGAGTGTCTACAATCTCGGAATCTTCAAAACCCTAGTGAATTATTCCTTCATCTTAGAAAGATGGTGGTGGAACACTTTATCATTTCCTATACAATCATCAAAATCAGCCTATGCTAGTCCACTGTTGGACATAGGCCTCCCCTAATGAGTGCCATAGCGCCCTGTCTTATCTCATCCAGCATCTGCCGGCAGTCTTTCGCAGATCGTCATCCCACTTGGCAGGCGTTCTACACTACGTTTACCGAGTCGCGGTTTCCACTCAAGAACACGTTTACCCCAGCGGTTATCGGTTCTTTACGAAATATGGCCGGCCCACTGCCACTTCAGTTTTCTAATTCTCTGAGCTATGTCGATAACTTTGGTTTTCTGTCTCCTTTAGAGAAACTCCGAGCATAGCTTTTTCCATATCTCGCGGAGCTACTTTGAACTGTTGGATTTCCTAGAATCATCATCATCATCACCAGCCTATAATAGTCCACTGCTGGACATAGGCCTCCCCTAATGAGCGCCATAGATGGCATTATCATTTGGGGGTTATTGCCCATAATCCCCTCGCTGTACATGCGGGTTGGGGATCGCAGTTCGGTGGAGTTGTTCTGCAGAGGGCGCTGCTGCCCGCCCCCCGGTGTGATTCCCTTAGTCGCCTCTTACGACATCCACGGGAAGAGTTGGGGTGGTGAATTTCTATGCCGGCACCACACGGCCCTAGAATAACCTATCTTAATATACCATGATCCCACGATTACTCACCTGCTCAATAACAAACACACACTGCGACAGATCCGGCGGTATGTTCTTATCGGCGATGTTCTCCAGGAAACAATGCCGGTTGCCGAAGCCCTCTGCTGCCAGGCAGACTCGCTCGCCGGTCGCCGTGCATGACAGGCAGACCATGTCTTCCTGCAAGGAGAAGATGATTTAGCAATCACATTAGGTAGATCGCGTGTATACATAGCGTGTCATACAGCTAGAACAAAAGACGGTGACACCGCTTTGCCTGTATACGTAACTGTCACAGGGACTGTAGTATACACAAGTAAATACATTATAAGTAGATGCCTGAAGCACGAAGGCTTCTGTTGTTTAGGAGTGGCGTGGACGAAACTCATGGTAGGCTGGACGGATCACTTCCTTATCCGTGGCCGGTGATAGACGTTCCACGACACCAGCGAACTAATATTTTAATTTCGTGTTATCGGTTATTATTTCCCTCATATAATACGGGACAATAGTGTACACTACAGGGACTACGCGTGTTTATACAACAAACATTATTCCTGAGGGGGAATCAAACCAAAACCTCATGCGTCGCAGGACGTGCGTGCCTTTCGCCCACCGCGCCACAAAGGTCGTCAATTATCTTTCCTTCATTTATAAAACAATACGCGAAAACATTTCAAAGTACGTAACGGAAAATTTGAGATGGTAACAAACAGGTCCTTGTAAAATAACATAACAGTTAAGTTAACAGTCCTTCTGGGTTCTTATAAAGGGCATGTTTACGAGCACCCTTTGTAACTAGGCTTTATAAAGATTAAGTTAAACGAGTCTACAGGGTTTGTTTCAGCCTGTAAAAATTATTTATTATCTTTTTCCGAGCGACTATTTAAAAAGACAAAACATATTTCAGAAATTACGATCGACGATGATGAATGACGATCATTACGAAGAAGATGACGAATCTTGAGGATGCCCGAGACTTGATGATTGGTCAATCCTAATTATTATTTTTTTTGTTAAAAAACAATTTCATTGCACATAAACTTTGATACCAGAACACCCTGAACAAGAAATTGCAGATCGTACAAATATTTGTCCCGAGGCGGGAATCGAACCCGCAACCTCCAGCGTCGCAGGCAGACCTTCGGCCACCGCGCCGCAGAGTTGTCAAGTAGGGTACGATGATGTAGGTGCATCGTAAATGACGACGATTTTAACCTCGTGGGACGTTGGGAATAGGTGCGTCTCCCGTGAGATGATATCAACAACCCTATCTCAACAGCCCTATTGGTAACAACAGCCCTATTGGTAACAATAACAACAGCCCTATTGGTAACAACAGCCCTGGCAACCCTAGCTGTTGCTAAGCGCCAGCAACCAATTACCGGCTCCATTCAAGTGAAAATCTCTTTCATTTTAAGCGTCGCTTTTTCCTGGGGAATTTTATTGTGCTTAAGTTTGATCGTCACGGGTTGGCGCGAGATTTAAATATTATCGTAGTATTTTTTTTCTGTGTACTACAAGGAATAAAACCCCGGAAAAATAATTTGCCGTAAACCGTAAACCATTTTCTGTAAAAAAATCATGATGGACAATCCAGCACATCACAGCATCATCTAGCCGCAAGCGAAGCAGAGCTTGTACGAGTATTATGGATACTAGATGACTGATATAAGTAATATACCTAATAAATTATATATATGTCGTACGTATAAATATCCAGAACAAATATTTGCAATCGTACCAAAATTTGACCCTAGGCGGGAAACGTACCCACGCAACCTCTGCGTCGCAGGCATTCGCCCGCCGCGCAACATCGGTCATCAAATATACATGAAGTCTAGTTTACATATCAAGTGACCTAGAGCTATAAATAACCTATGCTTGATAACCCTGCATAGAGCAGAAATTATTACCTACAGAATTTGCAGCGTCATAGCAACCCTAACCTGCATTGCTTAACAGGTAGATAATGCCATGGCATTGAGCCCAATTTGTATCAAATATCATCAGCGTATATCAAAGTGCTTTATTTCCTTTACGATCTTACAGGACTCTTGGATACGTTATAAAATATATAGGTATAAAATTACAAAAGTAAACCTGTGGAATAAACTGACCACTGTGTTTGTGATAATAATATAAATATTCTAGCTATGATGCCTTTATCAACAAGGACTATTAAATTACAGAACCAAACTATATTAGATATTATTTGGTTCTGTAATTTAATTGTGTGTTAAATTGTATATTATGAGACGCGGTGCGTAAGTCTGCAGTAGTTAGCCAGAAGTTACGAGTATGGTATGTTCACATGCGCGCCGTGCAGCCCGGCGGGCTGCCTGGCGGGCTGCGCGGCATGCAGCCCGTCCCAGGCCGGCTAAAATTCAAGCTGTTCACACGCACGCCGCGCGCCGTCCTGTCAGTCAGTGCCAGCATGGCGGGCATTCACGTTCACAGGCGCGTTTACGGGCTCGGGCGTACCGTTCACACGCTCGTGAATGTGAATGTGCACGTTGAATGTCGAGTTGAACGCGCGCATGTGAACATACCATTAGACTACAATTATTACAACTGAATTAACAATCTGCAGGTAGTTCAACTTATCCATATCGATCCATAGCGTATGGACTCTCACAAATGACTTCGACATTACAACACTTCGATAACAATACCAGTGCCAATTTACTAGGCGAGTCAACACAGACACCCACAAATAGATATCGTTAATTACTAAGACAATTAATTGGGGACAAGAATTCCGCTGATTTACTCCCTCGCGAGCGTCGTGAAGTTGCGAAGTCGTGAGCGACATTGATTATTTTATTTTTAGGTCTTCGATTATTTACGAGAAGCAAACAGGACGGGGTGGAAAGATATAGTGGAAAGAGACGTGACAGAGTGTGAAGCTTCCGAAGACAAGTGCCTTATTCTCTACTAGCGGTTCGCCCCGGCTTCGCACCGGTATTAAACGAAAATTGATTTTTTCATGCGCATCCCTAACTTTTTTGAAAATATTCTGTAGCTTATGTTCATCAGGGAAAATTTAGAATAGAAATAGAATAGATAAACAAACAAATCACTAGATAAATATTAGTATAGATAGCGTAAAGATTCCTTTCCCAAACCGTTCACGTGTTCTAAATTCAGTTTTATCGGATTCCACGCCGCTGTCTTATCGTTTATGTGTTACGCGTTTAGATTTGCAATAGATTCATGATTCATCATAAAGGACCTGACCATGATAGATTTCCTCATCTTCGCGCACAATGAAATCTCAATGCTGACCCCAACTTCATATGGCATGCATGCCTAGGTGGGAAAATAAAGAGAAGTAGCAGGCTCGTAAATTGTGGTAGCAACTTCATTTTATGCCATGCATGGTAGCTGATTTATTGGTTAAAAGATACGCAACTTCATTATATGCCATGGTAACTGATTTATGGGTTAAAAGATACTTTGTGTTATCTGAATCCCATGGCAACGGATTTGTGGGTTAAAAGATAGCTTATGTGTTATCTCAATCCCATGGCAACGGATTTGTGGGTTTAAAGATAGCTTATGTGTTATATCTATGCCAAATTTCAGCACGGTTCAGTCGTTTTGGCGCAGAGAAGGAGCAATCATCCGTCCATATAATCCAAACATTCGCATTTGTAATTATAGTGTAACCACTCGTGATAAAACAAATTTGAAACCTTTATTAAACAAGGTTAAAATTATAAAACCAAATAAGAACTAGTATTAACAATTGAGGTAACTGCAGTAGTTATTACACTAACTACGTATCAGTAAATAAATTTTGATAGCTGTCGACCCATCGAGTAAAAACCAAGGGGTTCGTGGCTTAGGCCCCCAGTGGTCGACGCACCTGTGGTCGACGCCCCCGATTCTAGTAATTGTATTATTATTATGATTTGCACTTTTGCACTTAGTACAGTAAATATGAAAACCAAACCAAACCAAGAACGTAGTAATTTTGACGTTGAAATAACCTCCACTAAGTGCCCATTTGGTTCTCGCCGTAAAAAGGCGGCCGGTAAAGCTGTACCCACAAATTATAGCAGTTAACTTTTATACATCGAGCTCTTAAAATTCGAAGCAAATGTTTACACAATTTTTGGAACTATGTGGACACACATGTTATGGTCGCTGCTTTGTTTCCGACAGCATCTTAAATCTAAATCACGTCACACATATTTGAAACAACTAGTAAAAGCCAAGATTTGATGAAATCTGTGGCGCGGTGGGCGAAGGTCCGCCTGTGACGCAGAAGGTTGCAGGTCCGATTCCCGCTTCGGGAAAAATATTTGTACGATCTGCAAATATTTGTTCAGGGTGTTCTGTTTGTTTTATATCTATATCTATACTAATATTATAAAGAGATTGATTGAGAGATTTGATTGTTTGTTTGTTTGTTTGTTTGAATTGAATAGGCTCCGAAACTACTGGACCGATTTGAAAAATTATTTCACCATTAGAATCTTAAATTTTCCGTGATGAACATAGGCTATATAATATTTTCAAAAAAGTTAGGGATCCGCATGAAAAATCAAAATCAATAATTGAACCGCACGCTGTATATTCAACCTCTTTTTCTATTATGGCGCGTCAGAATAGAAAAATAGGTTGAATATATAGCGCACGCTGCTTGCTTTTTCTTTACGGCCAGTGTCAGTTAAGAAGTGTCGAGTCAATGTCAAAAACCCCAATGCTGTTAAAAAAAGTAAGGGATCCGTATGAAAACTGTGAAACCCATCGTGTTAGTGTGTATAATTTCTGAAATTTTTGTTTAATACCCGTGCGAAGCCGGGGCGGACCGCTAGTGTATAATAAATATATATCAATGTAATCTTTTATATTATGTACATATATCAGTCATCTAGTACCTATAACACAAGCTCTGGCTTAGCTTGGGGCTAGATAATGCTATGTAATTAATTGTCCACCGTTATTCAGATTATTAACTTAAAAAATCCTTGCCTAAACTAACAAAATAACTCAGTAGGGCTTTGATAAAATGGCGTGTAATTACAATCAAGGTCTATTGTGATGTCATTTTGTCACTGGGGAGTTATTTTGTTGTATTAATTACTAAAAGCTTTTGTGGTGTCAGTAACTTGACCTTTTGATAGTCTTTATTACACTTCCACAGCACACATAACATCTATAAAGAGGAAAGATTTGATTGTTTGTTTGAATTTAATAGGGTCCGAAACTACTGGACCAATTTGAAAAAATCTTTCACCATTAGAATCCTAGATTATCCCCAATAAACATATTTTCAAAAAAGTTAGAGATCCGTATGAAAACTTCAATAATGTAAACCAACGTGTATGTGTGTGTAATTTTTTTTGAAATTCTGTCAAGTACCCGCGCTAAGCCGGGGCGGACTGCTAGTAAAATATAAAGATAAACGGACTATAAGCAGATAAGTCGGGAAACACAAACATACAAACAAACAAACAATCAAATCTTTCCTCTTTATAATATTAGTATAGATATAGATATAGATAACATATATTGATAAGGTTTAGTTTAACGTGAAAACTTCTATCAAAAACGTTAATTTAAATGTAATTGCCCTTTAACAGAGGTTTCTTTTTGTTATGTGTAAACTCCGAGAGTGCTGATTCTATTCTAATAATTTTTGCAGAGACGTTAATAAGATGAAAAATTAATATAATAAAAGAAATAAAAAAGTCATAATAAGAGACGTAATTAAATCCAATGCCTCATCAATCCAAGACTCCGAAGACATTTATTTCTCTTTAAGCTAAGCAGAATTTATAACGATCGTTTTATTACGAAACGAATAATTTATGCAATTTGAGAAATTGTCTTTTAAAACTTTGTAAGTCATTTTATAAGAGTTTGAATTATAATACAATTTTACTTTTGGCTTCCTCGTTTTTTCCCGGTTCTTAGTAGTCCTCGTTGGAGTGTTATATGTATATTTATTTTATGCTTCGAGTAATGCCATACATGATTCTTATACTAATATTTTTTTCTTGTAATGAGCTAGTTAAGTATAATATAATTAGTTTTATGTGTAAGAAGTATCTGGTATTTCTGGTAACCCAGATTTTTTGATAATTAAACTATTGTGTAAATAGCTAGAACTATCTGTAGAACTATATACATATTGCCGTGCATAGGGCTCATATTGTTCTGAAACTTATAATTTATAAGAACTTTCGTAAACATATCTTACACATAATATGTCTGCAATAAACATAATATGTCTATACTAATATTATAAAGAGGAAAGATTTGATTGTTTGTTTGTTTGTATGTTTGTTTGTTTGAATTGAATAGGCTCCGAAACTACTGGACCGAGTTAAAAAATTCTTTCACCATAAGAATCGTTAATTTTCCGTGATGAACATAGGCTATATAATATTTTCAAAAAAGTTAGGGATCCGCATGAAAAATTCAATAATTGAACCGTGGGCTGTATATTCAACCTCTTTTTCTATTATGGCGCGTCAGAATAGAAAAAGAGGTTGTATAGCGCACGGTGCTTTCTTTTTCTCTACGGCCAGTGTCAGTTTTGGAATGTCGAGTCAATGTCAAAAACCCCAATGCTGTTAAAAAAAGTAAAGATCCGTATGAAAACTGTGAAACCCATCGTTTTAGTGGGTATAATTTCTGAAATTTTTGTTTAATACCCGTGCGAAGCCGGGGCGGGCCGCTAGTCTGCAATAAACAGTTTGATGCAATGATTTTATTTTAAAGCTTATTTTCCATATGAAACTTACTGAATAACTTTATATAAGTAGGTATCAAAGTAAAACAGCACGGCAGATTGGCTCTTGAGCCTGTAATATGTAAATAAGGCACTTTCTGAAAGAAAGAGTTTCTATCATGCGATACAATAAAGTTTTATAAAGTCTTACTATGGATATAAAAAAAGGAACTATAAAGGCAAGAATGTATTGTAGTTCTACTTATCTAGCGAATACTTTTCTATACTAATATAAATCATAGAAAAGAAAAATTAATCGTTTGTTTATTTGAATCTGAAACTACTGGACCGATTTGAAAAATACTTTCACCATTAGAATCGATATATTCCCATCCGCCCCATTATCATCCCCATCAATGGGGCAGTTGGGAAAAAAAATCCCATCTGCCCCATCATTCAAGTCAATGGGGTGGATGGGATTTTTTGCCCCATTGACTTTTTAATAATATAAACATTATACCTGATGAACAGGCATTATAATATTTTCAAAAAAGTTTGAAATTTTTGTTTACCGTCAGTTCTGTATGCACTGTATAACTTATTTACACCCTAATTTTTGTGCTAGCCACAAAAATTGTTTCAATCTATAAGATTAGCTATAGACAACTTCAATAGGTAGGTACTTACAATAATACTAAAGTAAATAAGGTAATTAAATAACTGAATGAATAGACCGATAAGTTGCCTTTAAGAAATTGATTGAAACAATAATGCCGCTACTGTAAGTTTTTAATTTAAATTAAATACAAGATAGTATTTTTTTGTTTTTCGTAGATGTTTTAATTCAGTCATTCCGATTATTTTTAAAACAACACCTTTATAAATTCACTTACCGTACGCAAGAATGAAACATCATCTTGCTCGCTTGCACCCCCTTCCGCTTCCGCCATCTTGGTTTTCTATCTCACTTTTCAGACTAATGTTTTATTTCGTCGGAGATGCATAACTGTAAAATAAATAAATCGTATTAGATAAAAACACACAAACTTAAACTTTGCTGGTGAGTGTACCAAGGCGATTTTCAGATAAAAAAAATCTATACCTATTACTTTTTTTATGAATCGTTAGGTGTTCATTTTCTTTGGCTTCTGTTCTTGGAATAGCAACGGGCGTGATAAAATTGAATAGGTTACATCACCGAAGGCGGTCATAAATGTCGAGTTTAGTTAATAATTTATTATTAGTAGAGTTTACTTATATTAGTACTAGCTGGTAAGGAAGAATAAAACTCTCTGTATTTTGTTTGACTTTATGAGAGGGCTTTGGTGATTTTTAAGGTAGGTAGGTAGATAATTACAAAATAAATAACCTCTAATTTGATTGTCTAGTATTTAAAATTAAAACAATTGAGCTAACAGACTGTAGACTGTTGCAGAAAAACAAAGCAGGTCAACAAACAAACTAACAGGTACCTAGCATATTAATACCAGTCGGAAGCATACCCAAGACGCTGGCTGCATTGCCTGTATGGCAATGCTAATGCGCTGTGCTAGATATTGAACAGCTCTCGGGTCACACGTTGTCGCTACCTTTTGAGTGTCGTTAACTATCGCTATTTTGTGGTTCATAATATTGTTGTTATATTAGAGCATAACACGAATTCCAAGTTCTTTCATCTGTTGACCGTTCTAAAACTAAACTATAATTTTAGTACATATTGTTGGTATTTTATGAACGAACCATTCGGATCATTTATCATGACCCAAACACTATATCAGTAAATAAACTAGATAATGCTGTGTGAATAGTCCATCATTATTTATTTAGTTATATAATATAGGAAAGTTTGAATGTATGTTATAGGATGCGGTTTTGGCGACAACGCGAGCAGTTTTAGAGCAGTTTTGCCAGTTTTCAGTAGTGCCCAGTGGAACGTTTCCACGTTACTATTATACGACAGTTTGCATGTATGTTAGGATACGGCTTTAGCCACAACGCGAGCACATTTTGCCAGTTTTCAGAGCCCAGTGTACGATTTCTCTCTTCTGAAGTTTTCCCGCTTGTGTCTTTTAAATATTTCTATTCGTTACTCTGGGCACACATGCGTTTTTGGATGAGGGAACAAACCGGACCAAAGGGACTCCTAGCTTTGTTCAGCATTCCAACAATCATGAACAGCCAGGAATCCGATTGCCTATACTATCGAGAGATGATTGGAACGTCTAATTTTTGTATATATTTGTGCGATAAAGGCGCTGTACATACCAGGACATGGCATAAATCAGTCAAATCGTATTTGTAGTGGCGTTCATTATTAGCTGACTCCCCTGGCAGAGACTCCTCTCGAAGCAACACTAGGTTTAGTTTAAATTTGTTGCTTTTATTGTAAAAAGGCATTCTATCTTCATTTAACTCAAATTCTACTTTTCAAATACTTTAAAACTTTAATACTCATAAAACATAATGTTTGAAGTCAATATCTATGTTCGATTTATATTCTAGTTATTGCAAGGTAAGCAAACAATTAAGCCACTGTACATACGTTAAAGGTGAGTCGATTTGTGCGAAATAATACTTTAATTCAGATTTGAATATTTTCTACATTAATTTAATGTTAGTGATGACTGAAGATAATAAGGCTTTGGCCAGCAAGGGATGACCGGAACCAAAAATATTTTTATCCTGGAGAAGAATCATGATAATAACTATCAAATCTCTCAACAAAGCTACCATTTCCCCAGGAAAAAGTGCATAGCTGCGGGCAAAATCTAGTAGTTTCCTGTAAGAAAATCGAGTAAACAATAGGAGGAATAGAGGAGACACCTACGAAATGATAGGGGGTGGGGAACACCGCATCGAATATCGAATACGTGTTCTGTATGTGAGAATATCGAATATCTATTAAGACATGGTTATATCATTTTCTGGCGAATAAATCACTTAACATAATAAAAATGCAAAGTGCTTATGTAAATAAGATAAGATACATTTATTGACCTCCACAAGAACAGCACAGACATACATTAAGATATACATAGGAATTTGGTATAAACAGTTCAATTCAGATTCATTTATTCCATTCGATTACAAAAGTAAAACTTGGAAAAGACAGACAAATACAACGACGATGTAGAATTAAATAATTGCAGGTATTATACATTCACATTCTATGGATTAAAGTCATCAGCAAGAGCTTCGTCAAGATGAGACACGAGTAGTTTGATATTGACAAGTGCGGCAATACAAGAAATATAGATACAGAGAATACAAATTAATAACTGATAAATGCAAGTTGCAAGTTAATTTCGATTATTATTTGAGATGCTTTGTGTAAAATTTAAGATGAATTATATACATCAGATATATGTTTTGATGCTTTGTGGAATATTCTGCATTATCTAATATCGGATAAACGGATGCTGTGTATAAAAAAATCTGGTATCAAGCTATTTATTTAAAATATCTTCGGTCGAACCTTACTGAGTTAATTAAAAATCTGAATTTCTACAGCAGAAATCCCGCGAATAATTATGATATCCTAAGTTTTTGAGGCTGAACATGTAAATTTACTAGTCTACTGTAGGTACTAGTAGGATTTTCGCATGGCTTGAACCTCCTACATAGTCATGAAACTGCAGCTGACTCAATTATCCCACTGGGACACGACCCGCTTATGTTTCTGACCTCGTCTGCATCTGTGGCGATGAGCGACGCTCCACTGACGCAGGACTATTTTATGTAGGGCTTTTTTTATTTATTTATCAACTTTAAAATTATATGACTAAGAAAACTTATAATAATAACACTGAGTAAACCACAGAGTTGTAAGGAAGTGCTATTAGCGAGTCATCGGAGTAACTATCCGATAGGTACAAATTATATTGCTGGATTCCCGCCTCGGGGCAAATGTTTTTAGCTTTTGCTAATGTAACCAATGGTCTATAATAATATTATAAAGATGTTTGTTTATTTGGATTGAATAGGCTCCGAAGATACAGGACCGATATCAAAAATTATTACACCATAAGAATCCTACACTATCGCTGATGAACATAGGTTATTATAAATTTTCAATAAAGTTAGGGATTCTTATGAAAACCTAAATAACCCTAGGTTGTTAAGTGTGTAAAATTTTTATTTTTTGTAAAATACCCGTTCGATAGTTAAATATAAAGAAATACTATTTATTCCACAAAATAAATAACCCGAAACCATTCAGCAATTTCAAGTCTATATTTTCTCAACCAACGACGCAAATTGTTATTTATTACGCAAAAAAACACTCAAACATTCATAAAATAATCTCGCGTTAGATATTACCTGACGTACCCCTAAATCATACAAAGCACTCATAAATCCTACAGTTAAATATGAACCGTATCACCACTGACACAGGATTCAAATCAAATTATGAAAGCTAACTCGGTGGATCGTTCAGAATACCGCGCGCGAATAACTAAGGGATAAGGCCAAATGAATAGAGAATTCACCAACAGGTTGTGGCTAGATGATTAATGACTGTTTCGTGTAAAATGTAGCGGTGGGTTAGTAGCTTTACTTCTGTGGCGCTGTGGGTCACTAGCTAGCCTTTTCCACAGATTATAATTGTATTAATGCCTGAACTGTCTGTTTTCATGCTCCATTTAATGGAGACATGGAGACTTTGCTGGTGCTTAGTGTTATTTTAGTAGTTTTTTGGGCTTAGTTTATAATTATGTTGATATAACTGTTTGGTTAACAAATAAAATAAAACAAATACTGTAAAAAAATAATCTGAAATATTTGAGCTTTGTGCAAACCGTTGCAGTTTTTTATTAGACAAGCAGTTTTGGTTGACTTGTTTACATAATATCCCAATTTTTTTCGATTTCAAAGGTACTTGAATCCTCGATGTTCCCTCATAATAACTAAAATATTTTGATTAAATGTATGTACTTTCAGTAAATCACAATACAAAGTAAAGGAGACCAAACTACTTTTCGTCCATCTAGAAGTGCTACAGAATGACAAATTATACCAAGACACTGACAAAGTGATCCTTTTAGATCTATTGTTATTTCTTGCGATTTCTTTGTCTTTAAACAATCTAAAGGATAGAAGATATTAGGTTGAGTTTAGCTCAGCAATGAACTAGCAATAGCAATACTTCGCCATAGATCATGGTCGTCGGAATCCATGAATGCTCACCGCGATTATTTTCAGTAACACAAATAAGATTCGTAAATATCGTAATAAATCCGCACACAAAAACAAACCGCGAGTGTGTAATACCGCGAATAATTTAGAATCCAAACCGTTGGTCAGCATGTCTAACTAAAACCCATTTCTCTAATCGAGTACATAAAAGTAAATAAATAATATTATGATTTGAACTGCATCATCGTTAAATCTTTCAATCCCAAAATAATCAGATATCAATTACTTTTATTTTTAACCCTTACCCCTAAACAAGATAGGTTAAACTACAAATTATTATCTATACTAGTATTATAAAGAAGAAGGATTTCATTGTTTGTTGTTGAATTAAATAGGCTCTGAAACTACTAGACCGATTTGAAAAAAATGTTTCACCATTAGAATCCTACATTTTCCCTGATGTACATAGGCTATAGAATATTTTCAAAAAGTTAGGTTAAATGTTAAATATTATGCGAAGCCGGTGCGGACCGCTAGTAACAAAATAAGGTGATCATTGATTTCCTCCTCACTTGTAACCTTCGCTCAGTGCTGTTCATGCGTGACAGAAAGCTGGTTGATACACTTAGTCCACTTAGTAGAAAAATATCTGCAGATCCTTGAAAAAATGGTATAAACTTTATAAAAAAAACAATTAAATCACAGAACCAAATTTTAACTCGTAAAGTCGTTCATTGAATATCATATGTAACTATGCAGTCAATTAATTATATTTTGCTACGACTTCTCGTAGCAATTATCGTAGACCCTCTACGCTACCGGCGTAGCACCCGCTACGAAACATTCGTACGGAAGGTCCTTTTGTCATTCCCACCATTTCTAAGCAAATGTGTTTGGAGAAAACATTCGGTGCGTGTTATTTCAAGTATTTAGATTGTGTATTTGTATTTTGGAATGTTTCAATTAACATTTGTGTCGTAAAGGTCATGCATGAGCGAAGAATGTCCACAAGAATGAAGCCACAGGCCCACTGCTGCGTACGATGAAGCCACGCACGGTTGTCTAGCTTCACTTTGCAAGAATAGGTAAGTATGTATTTACTATGGAGGGACCTATTTCCTTGATAGATTTATCTTCAGCTTCTAAACTTAGCAACACAGTGCATTATTACTTATTGTATGACCCGTTATCTATTTCTTGTCTATGCATATGTGTGATATGGACCTATTGTATTCCGATATAAAACATTTTTTATGACTACACGCATATTGCCTTATGGCGGTCACGCATCTCAGCCTTATACACCCACGCGTCCGAAATTTCAATAAGGAAGTGGGTCTGCAATATCTGGCTTCGATACAGTTGTAAATAGTCGTGGGTTAATTTTCATGTGCCTACCTAGTGTGTGCTTCAGTGGAAATGTAGACTCACGTCGTCAAATAAACGAACCCGCAGCGAACATTTGTAGCCAGGCCGTGCACAGCGTTAGTAACATAGTGAAAATGCCTCAAATTTTGTAAATATTTTACATAATTTTCGAGCTTTGCATAAATTTTTTGAGAAATTATTCAAAAAAGAATTAAGTTAATTTATTTGAAAAGTTTTTGTTAAATATCACAAAGTTACATATAAAGAAGAATATTGAATAGCGAAAACCATGAATTACATTGTGCTAAGAGATGCTAAATATAAGTTATTTAAAAAATATCTGAGCCTCTGGTCGAAGCGACGTGTGTCCCAAGAGCTGGTCAGTATCTGGCGCATCAGCATTGCCCTACAGCGAGGCAATGCAGCCAGCGCGTCTTGGAGACGCTTCAGATTGGTATTGATATGGATCGTTTGAGCTACCTGTAGTTTGTTTGCAACAGTCTGCAATTAGCTCAATTGTTTCAATTGTAACATTAGAGGTTTAACCTAAAAAACATTATAAATATAAAGAAAATTAAAACCTAGTCGAAGTTTCTTTGTATTACCTCGGTCAAAATTCTTTGTTCGAAATTCACGTAGACGTTGAGCTACGTTCTCTACGTAACTACGTTACTTGCTAAGACATTGCACTAACGACTCTGTGCTACGTGACTTGTAATTTAATTATTGAAATAGTCTATTAGTGGTGGCTTGAAATAAATTGGAGTTTTTAACTAGCTTTGGACTTAGGCACAGACCGCGTTACGTACAACTTGTGTAGATATTTTATATTTTTTTAAATGTTTCGGTATTCTACATTATTTTATATAATCAGAAATATCTAAGTAAAGCCGAGGCGGACCGCTATTAATGAGAAAAAAGAGATACCAATGCAAGTGTGTGTAGTTAGTAGTCGAGATAGCGCCTTAACAAAGAGTTTTTAACAAAGCCTGTGCCAAAGAATTTTCAATTACAATCCCCAAAAGCATTAGGAAGGCAGCGTGGAATTCCGAAGGCTTCTTTTATTAAAAAGGACATTTTGTTATTCAAAATAGGAGTTTTGGGGATATCGGAGAATTTTTTTTTAATTGCTTTCTGGTATTTCATCTACTGACATGTAAAAATTTGGGATATATTACCCGAGCTGACTGATGGAGCGATATTTATTTATTTATTGAATAAAGACACAACAACAGCTATATCTTAAATAAGGTAAAACAGTTACGTTATATATGTATTAAAATATAAAGATACAAGCTGCGTAGCGCGGCGTTATCCGCGGTTTATTGAAGTAGGTGATAGTTGGTAGTTTTACGTTTCTACTCTTATGTAACTGTCCCCGATAATAACTAACAAACCAATAAAAAAAAAAAAACAATTGGCAAAATTAGTCAAGCAGTTCATGCGTGACCAAGGGAAATGGGGATTTATTTTTATGTATAAAAATGATGACACAGGCGAGAGTTTGTAAGTTTGTTACTGTATTTGCACCATTAAATGTAAGAAGGTAGGTTGCCGTCTCAGTTGATTGTCAGCCATTTCAGAGTTCATGTGCACATCATCATCATCATCATCAGCATATATTAGTCCACTGCTGGACATAGGCCACCCATAATGACCGCCATAGCACATATGTATGTGCACATAATATATACCTATGTATATACGCACATCTGTGTTTAATTTATTAAACTCCCTGATACACGCAACAGTCACTTTTCATGCCAACACACATAAAATTTAATTTAAAAAAAATCTATGCTTTGCACGGTATAAAGTCGGACGCCTGTAGATTAATGTAAAAACAAAGTATCCGGTAACATACGGTTGACCTCAAAAAATCCACGCCCTCAAATATCTTCTAACGTAATTTTGCTATCGCGAAATGTAAACCTCTTTGTTTATTAACATCAGTAAAATAAATGACGTAACTCAACTCTGTTACGTCCTTCGTGCAAGCGGAAATATAACTTGTTACGAGATGATTTATAGGTAGAATTCAGTTGGAGAATTTTGAATAATGTACTTACTACGTATAAAGGAGCTAAACAAGTTTGAGAAGAGGAAAATCAGTTCTAGAATCTCTTAGTTTGGGTTTTATGTATTGTGGCATGAATTTAATCTAGCCGGAGATAAATTTCATTCATGTATGAATGAAATTGTAATTTATGTGAAGTTTATCCTTTTAAAACCAAACTACTATCTATCAGAATCAGCAGATGGCTTAAAAAGCAAATGTAAAAGGTCACTCAATTAGATCTATTAGATTTTTTATAATAAATAAATTATGCTGAAAAATACAGCATCATCAAGCCCCAAGCTAAGCAGAGCTTGTGTTATCATGACTGATTATTACATAGATAGATATATTTTACCAAACATAGAAAACGACCAGAACACCCGGAACAAATATTTGCAGATCGTACAAATATTTCTCGCGTGGAGTCGAACTTGCTTCTCAGGCGGACCTTCACCCACCACGCCATAATGGTCGTCAATAATTATTATCATCTTAACTCTTATCGATGTAGATTCGACCTAAGATAGTCGAAATTAAATGTAAATAAAAACATGAAATAAAACAATTTGTTAGTCTAGTCTAGCCAAATAATTCATAAACATTTCAATACGATACAGTACTAAACCTAGACAGACAATGTATCCATTCAAGGTCACTGAACTTTGAGAATTTAAATGAATATATCTACTCTATATACGGTACAGTCAGCTGCACTAAGATTTGATTCCTTGTCTTAATTTTCATCAGCTCACATATAAACAGCTGAACATGGCGATGTACAAAGGAATTTCGCCATAATCACCACGCTTGACGGAACAATTTCGGGTCCGGTCTAGTATGACTGAATGTTAAAATGTACAAATTCCAGAAAGAACAATTCTTAAAACGTACTTTTCCCATAATGTCTGAAATTCAAAAAGACTGATTTACGTTATGTCTGAATTTCGAAATGACTTATGAATTTGGTACAGTCGTAGTCAAAGAAGTTTCTCTCGATTTGGTAGGAGCGGAAAGGCACAGCAACGACCAAAGATAATAAAACCACTGGAAAACGAAGGAAGTATTTGAAATAAATTGCGCACCTAGTGCCAACGTCACGAAAAAAATCCCGACGTCTCACGAAATATTCTTATTATTTTTCTTTTTCAGTATTGCCGTCCGTAATTATAAGATTAAGACAGCTGTCAAAATTACAGTTACTGTCATTAGTTAGTGACACTAATCAGAAACGCTAGTAAATTATACAAAAAAATACAGATGTTAGTCAGAAATATTAAGTCAAAATGACACACAATGTCTAAAAATAAAAGCCCTTAGCTCGGAAATTATCCAAGCTAGAGTATTCAAGAATTTCTATTTCATCATCACCTTGATTTTTTTTTCGATTTAGTTTTTGTTGAAAGTGAGTAATTTTGTTTTAAAGTTAATATATCGTTCACAGCTGTACCCCTATTTGATGGTTTTATTTCGGGAAATAATAAATAAGACAATATTAAAATTGTTATTCTAGAAAAAGGTGTGTTTAAGTTTTGTTACTTCAAAAAATATATAATTTTTTTTTATTATTTATTACAGAAACAATCAAGATATGCATTGTATTATCCCCAATAATTATTATAATATTTCATAATTAATTTAGTCTTAAGTATAGATAATACGATGACTAATCTAGGCCTACCATACCTACCTACTGCATCAGCTTTCTTGTTCACGCACTCGCGCACAGCGCAAGATTAAAAAAATATATTACCTACTCAAATCAAAAATAAAAGTATTTTTAACTTATTTTACTTTAAAGTTACTAATTTTAGAATACCTATAATGTTTATACAGAATAATAAAAAATATCACTACGTTATAAACGTAAAAATATTTACAAATTTCGTTTGCCATTGTACCTTGATGGGCAATTGTTATTTTCAGTCATTTTACAAATCAGTCTTTTTGGATTTCAGACATTATGGGAAAAGTACGTTTTAAGAATTGTTCTTTCTGGAATATGTACGTTTCAACATTCAGTCATACCAGACCGGACCCACAATTTCAATTGTTAATTTCAAAATAATTATAAAGAGGAAACATTGGATTGTTTGTTTGTTTGAATTGAATAAGCTCCCGAAACTACAGGACCGATTTCAAATATTATTTCACCAGAATCCTAGATTTCCCTGATGAAAATAGGCTATAGAATATTTTCAAAAAAGTTAGGGTATCGATGATGATGATGATGATGTTGAGATGTGGCGAGACGGGCGGGAGCTCATTAGTAGCTTGCGTATGTACATAGGTATGTAAGACCTACGTAACGATGCCAACCCGACACAAGTGGGACTTACTGCGACGACACAGCTGATCTGAAGGGGATACCTAGTTATTTCGTCTCTACCGCCATCCCACGTAATAAAAATAAAAGGTTTTATTTCAGACAATGCTGAGTCCATAGTTTTACGACAAAGTAATCATACATTTAAATAAAAAACACATAGCAATAAAATATAAAGATTAACAATAGAAAAGAAACAATACACTACAGAACCGTGACGGGAAAACTACTGAGCTGAGGATAATACGTGAATAGATAAGATACCACTTAATGCCGCTGACTGTACTATGCCACAAGGGTATTTTTAACGTGTCAAGTGAGGCCCCCCGTTTGAATGTTCGACACACCTCCATGGCATCGTCAGGTGTGCACAAAAGTCTCATTGTACCAATTAATTATTACTCTATGAGCGTGTTTCACTCGGCGTTAATTTCTTAAACTATTGCAGCAATGTTCTGCTCTACTTTTTACGTAAGAGCGAATTCCAGGGATTTTATGGACGGAGTAATACTAACGACGCGTTGTCATGATGGCAACATATCAGGAAATTCCGCCTTGCCAAAAAATTACAAATCAATCCTTAAAGCCGCGTTGACACGATCAGAGTCTGCTCGGACCGAGTGGACTCGGATAGATACTCGGACGCAATTCGGATTGTGGCAAACTATAAATCGTCCGATTACGCTCGGATTATGGGTTAAGTAAATAAATCGTTTGTTATGGAACATAAAACAATAGTTACAGGATAAATATTGAAAATGATGACACCTGCAGAAGTTTTAAAACTGTGTCGCAATTAAAATTAAGTTGATAAAATTTAAGACACAATAAATCAAATTTTGTTTAATTAATTTTGTGTGATCTGATTTTTATTATTTTATCTGAAATAAAGGAATACAGTACAATAGCTAGTAAACTTATTTTACATTAGGTACCGTAGGTTGCCACAATCCTAGTTGCGTCCGAGTAGGTATCCGAGTCCACTCGGTTTGTCCGAGTCCACTTTTGTTTATAGTGACCTTAGTTCAACCTCTTTAATATCTTATTCCCTCCTTCCACTAGTGGACAAAAAAAATTAAGTGTAGAGAAAATCAATAACGCTTATTTCTTATTTCATAAGAATAAATTCCGCCCTGATAAAAAATTACGGACCAATCCGTAACTTTCAGTTTCCTTTTGTTTATCCTTAGTTTAAAGATAATCAATTTTCACTTCTTCCACTAGTGGACTAAAATTTAGTGAAGAGAAAGTCAGTCACGCCTTATTTCTTATTTTATAACAATGTATGAAACTTTACTAGTCCAAGTGCTTATTTTGTAAGCCTAAAGCACTTGCAATGAAATGAAGACGTGGCCGAACATTTACGAAGTTTTAATAAACAAAAGTCGTGTAGATAATTAGATAATAGAATCGTCGCGATACTCTCGCCCATCGAGTCGATTCTTAATCTTTATGATGAAACAAGTTCCATAAGTAGAGTTGACTGACAGTGCGGTCTGCTGGCAATCTTTCAGAAGGGCAAATCGCTTGGATGATTACCATATTATGTTCGTCAGGTCGTATTTCGGGTCATTGAACAGTTTATTTTAATATCTTAGTTTTAAGATGAATTGTATGAAATTTGGCTAATCCAAGTGCTTATTTTGTAAGCCTAATCTTAAATCTCTATAATTTACTATGAAATCAAGACGTGGCCGAACATTTACGAAGCTTTTAAAGACAAAAGTATTGTAGAAGTTAAGAGATAATAGAATCGTCGCGATACTCTCGTCCATTGAGTCGATTCATAATCTTTATGATGATTACCATATTATGGTCGTCGGGTTGTATTTCGGGTCATTGAACAGTTTATTTTTACATCTTAGTTTTAGGAAGTCACTAGCTCCTATAGGCGGCTTTAATCGCTTGAAACCTGAATAAATGTAGTCTTTAGTAGGTACTAAGGCATAATGTGAAGTTTTTAATGAAATATTTTATTCTATCGCACTGGTAGTAAATATTATGTACATTATATTATCGTTACAAGCTAGAAGTTCGGGAGACTCACTTAGTAAAAATTTGCCTATTTATTCTCATTTCTCAAAATATTAGCAAGTATTTTTTATATATTACGTTATTTGAAATTCAATAGTTATATGTAAACAAAACACAGTTCATTACATGTGTTGCCGCGTTCAATGCTTAAATTCGTTGCATTATATTTGTACTTTTAAGAAATTAAGGCTATACATAAGTACTTTTAATGCTGTTGTCCATGACAATTTTCAGTTCCAATCTTTATCTACGCGACTTATACGAGTAGATTTATAAAACTGAATAATCGTATTCCCGAATGCCGTAGCTCCCGAATGATTATGTACCTATGCGTAAAATATGCCAATTCAGGAACCGCACATTACGACCCGCATACCATTACGCCAACCTAGCCGTGGGAACGATCGCTCACATGCATTTTACATGACTACGGGGTTGGGGCCAGTATTGGAATTGCTATTTTATTAGGGTTCCGTGAAATAAATGAAGTAATCGGAATCACATCCGCGCGCTTATCGGTGGTGCCGTTTCTAATTACTGAGTGATACTTTTTTTGCAGGAAGCTTCAGTTCATAATTTTTATTTTTCAGAGAACATTATAATATATCAAATAGGTAAATAATGATCACTCAAATTAGATAAACAAAACTTAATATGTAAGTATCTACTTAGATTTATTATGAAGGGGGTTTACTACGAACCTATTTTGTGTCGGAAGAACCCCAAAGTTTCATCCCTTAACGAGGGACTTCATCAGGGTGAGTGCGGCTCACGTCGCTCCCGTATCGTACAATGTTATGCGTTTGATTGTACAAAGAGCGATGCCAAATGTTATCTTACCATCAACCATTCATATTTTCATACGATAGTTTCATTTATAGAACGTGGGATGTATTTTAGCGATACCGATGGATTTTAAAGATGACTGTAACTTCATTTATAGCACACACTAAAGCCCACGCGAATATGAATCGCTTTCAACACAATGTACCTAGTGCTAAATAAATACACTTCGCATAATGTTCACATTGATATTCCTAAGTGGTGACCCTTGCGCGTGTTGCCCCAACCTAACTTTACCGGTGTGGCGCCCTCTGCGCCCGCACAAAAGTCCGGTAACGCTGTCATGGCCATCTGCGGTCAACAGCATTATAGTCTATTCGAAAAAAAACATTGACATTCCTTGATCACAGATAGTATATCAATAAGTGTTTTACTCAATACGGATAAAATTATTGAGATACAGAAGCAGTTGGAATATGTTCATAAGTTCATAAAACAACAAATTTAATTTTTTTCTACTTAATGATTTTTTTTCTACTTTGTTTATAACACAATGAAATACATAGTTGCCGTTGTTATACGGCTGGGTAGACAAAAAATCTAACTGATCGTGATCGGGTTGGACAATAGGCAACTGATGTCATGACCATAGAACAATATATCCATCAAATTCTGTCAAGTATGCCAAGACGTTTGAAAATATACGGTTAAAAACACACGAGGCAATTAAGTTGTGGCATATACGATAAATCTTATTATCAGGAGCGCGCTCCTAAAATATGTCCTAGTTGTACAAAATTTGCTCTGTATATATAAGTGCTTATTATGTAAGCCCAAACAAATTAAGTTATTGGAATCTCTAATCTACGGTAATACGGTAATAGAAAACAGGCCTTTGCTAAGCAAAGTGACGCAGTCTATCAAGTTTAGTTTTCGACAAATTTTAATTTCGCTACCGTAAATAAGTTAAAATTAGATTTCAGCAAACGATGAATTCCGACCTTACTTCTTATTTTATAATAATTTATCGTTTGAAATTGGAATCTAAGTGCTTTTTTGTAAGCTTAAAAAATATTGAAATCTCAAATCTTTTAGAAGAATAAAATTCAAGAAACATTGTTTGTTAGACATGCGACCGAAAGCGTGGAGTTTGAAGACACACATACAACATTAATTTCTTACTACCGATATAACCTTGAACACTATTATTGAAGCTATAGAAGCTCCCAGTCTAGCTTACTTAATAAATCTAGCAAGTAACATCAACCCGTGTGACCTCAATCGACAATAATTTTGACGACATCGTAGGTAGAAATTGAGAAGAAATATGAGACCATGTCCTTGGGTAAACAAGGCGGGAAGGACTTAAGACTACTGTTCAGTTTCCGGGGCGTAATGTATTCGCAGCGAAAATGAGATGTTACGCCGTCAGCTGAACACCGGCTTTATACGGGTATTTAACAAAAATTATACATATTTACACTTCCTGTAACATTATTGAAATCATACGAAACCTTTACTTTTTGAAATTATTCCAGGTCAGGTTTATTCATCAAGGATAATGTAGGATTCTAATGGTAAAAGAATTTTTCAAATCAGTCCAGTAGTTCAATTCAAACAAAAAACAATCAAATCTTTCCTCTTTATAATATTGGTATAGAAGAACCTGTAAGAACATATTACAATAAATAAATCATCATCATCATTATCAGCCTATGTTAGTCCACAGCTGGACATAAGCCTAAAAATAAATACAAATACAAAAAGGTATCAAGCATGGATGTCCCATGAATTACCGATTAGACTTTTCGTCTGTTCATAATCTTCATAAACCCACTTACGAACACGATTTACCAGCCCATGTCACCGCTTTATTATATCCAAAAACGAAATCCCGTATTTACGGAATTAGGAAGAGCTGTCCGGAAAATAAATAAGGCCGATCTTTATTTGTAGGTACTTTATTTGACTTAGATATCTTAATCAGGAGGTGAATCGTAGATAAGATCGTCCGTCTGTCTGTCAGATCCCCAGGGAACGGGATTGAGTGATTGGGTTGGAGATTAAATTACCTTGTGGATCGGGTAACCTATTTTGGTTAATATGTAGGTGATTAGGTTTATCTCTGATTGTATTATGAAAAGGTACCTAAACGATCGTTGGCTTGTATATATTTGGAAATATCTTTCTAAAAGGAAGAAGGGATGGGAAAAATCTTTTGATACTGTAGAATCACACAGGTACTTAATCGAAAGCGATTAAGTACCTATATGATTATCGAATCATCATACTAATCGTAGTATCAAAAGATTTTTCCAGTGCTTTATCCGAAACAATTTAAATTAAATAAAGTACTTATATTACTTTATTTCATTTAAACTTAACGGAGCTCTTGGATACAAATTTTAAATTACTTAAGTAGGTATGTAGCTGGAAAATATAGATAATTGATAATTTCAATAGTTATTAGTTATAAGTTAAAGTAAAAAGCTAACAAGAAAAGAAAACTTTACCTTGTCAGTTTGTTGATGTGCCTTGTATGAGAGATTTATCTAACTGCGTGATCGATACAGAAGGCAGTTCTTCAACTGTTTAAATAATAACAATAAATTACGATCTGAAATGAGGTGGGTATAGGTATACACAATCCAATGAACCTAATGAAGAAAATGAATTATATGAAAAAACAGAAAACACCTCATCATGTAAATTGATAGATTATACCTAACGATGCTACGATATTATCGTATGAATTCCATCCCTATATTTCAAATTAATCATATTAACATTGTCATCATTAAACCATTATTGTCCACACGAACAACAAATGCACACAATTTGTTATTTTGTAGGTATTGCATTGACATGACACGTTTGTAATTTGTTAGTGCTAGAAACAATATGGAATGTATCGTGTGTTTTTACAATTATTAACTACTAGCAACCCGCTCCGGCTTCGCACGGATGCAATGCTGATACAAAAACCTTTCTCCTGAATTACTTTATCAATCAAAAAACCGTTTGCGTAGTTTTAATCTAAGCGATCTAGCCATACCTAGGGACATAGGTACACAGAAAGACAGCGCGAAGCGACTTTGTTGTATACTATGTAGTGATTTCCAATATTTTAATGTAATGACTATATATCGCTAAAGGTACACTTGGAAAATGTTAAATAGATTACAATGTCGTGCTTTAATGTGTTATCTACATACACGACTAAGAAAATGTTGTCACGTGTCTACGTTTGACTTTATAAAGCATTTCTTATAATATAATTCATTTACCACTTAGCTACGTAACACGACTTATGTATAATAATAACATTAATAACACAATAGTGCCCCATAAAGATGTCGTGCTATAATGTACCTATATCAAATAATGCGTAATTTTTCAGTCGGTAACCAATAAAGCTGGACAATCCACACCGCATTATCTAGTCTTAAAATAAACAGCCTTGGTATGGGTACTTATTATAGATTTATCACTTAAAAAATGTCTTACGCACTCTTATTCTTTTCTCGACAAAATCTCTATCAACTACGTATATGTAGGTACACTCTTACGTAAAGCCCGTGTAATCTAAGCCTAGATTATCTCAGTTGGTAATCTATCTACCTCGGAACATGTATGAAAATCCGGCCAGTTCAGAGTGTCGCCGTTCCGAGGTGATAACTGAATTTCAGACTGGGTCAGGTCAAGGTACTATTGCCAAGTTGTGCCGACGTACTTTACTGTACCACACATTATGATCAGTACTATTTTTAAGGGTGTTTATCGCGTATATTTACCTATTTTTCCCATACAGGTGTACACTATGTATAAACTGGCGTGGTCATATTGTGGTGACTGAGTGTAATTTTGGAATAATGATTTAGGGTTATCGTTAAAAAGCTCTGAAAAGGGAGACAAAACTATAGCATCTTTTTTTTAGTTTGTCGTTAGGAGCTTTGATGATGGATGACCAAAAAAAATTTAAAGTAAAAGTAATTGGTAAATTGGTTATTGGCCATAAAATGAAAAATAAAATCAGCAATAATTTGATTTATTATTTGATCAGCAGGATCATAGAACAAATAAGTAATCAACTCGCTCACATTCATTCTAAATTACAGATCGTTAAAAGTTAAGTTGCATTAGTTACAGAACACTTCCCCTCGCCTTATTCTCAGCGGTTCAGTTAAATTGCGGATTACCGCAGAACCTCCACTTCAATATTTAACACATTAAGGCTAACCCTGACTTCGCGCTAGATATTTAATGCAGCTAAGAACGCCGAGGGTTCCTTTGTTTGTCAAGCATTTATAAAGCCTGACCAGAGGGTTGGGTTAGAATGCTATGCTATCCAAAATGCTATCCAATCCCCGAGCTAGAGAGCTCGATTGTTGTCTAGTAGAATAAAAAATTATAACACTTTGTCATCGAATGCGTTAATTATTTTAAATTAATCCTTATGCTTCAATAACTTGAATTTCCTAGTACACAAAACTAAGTTTGTCCCAAATAACTTTTTATCAGTATAAGAAACGGCATCAAAAATTCTGTGCATACAATATGATTATGTCTATTCTATCCTTGAAACAATGCCCGTGCTGGGGGCTGAGCTTAGGCAAGCTCAGCCCCCAGCACGGGGCACACAGCTCTACTGTGTAGTTTAATAATTAACTGTTGATAATTTAATACTATTCGTTTTTTTTATTCTGTTGCATAAATAGGTTCCCAAAATAAGAAGTATTTCTTTTCAATATTCTTAATGTTTCTCGTGTTATATGCAGTGGCGAATAAATTATATGACTATCTCTATATCTACAAAGAAATACTACCTCCAAAATGCAAGAAACCGTACCAGAACCGAAACTTGATAGAATTCCGTGTGGCAAACTGAACTTACGCTGCACGCTGAGCATTTTAGATAAGGACTTTGACAGTTATCCAATCCGCAATGGATTGGTTCCACTTCGAACTTTGAATTTGGTATCGGTTGAGACAGTGTTCTATTTATTTGTGTACGAGGTGTAAATCTTTATGCCAAAGATATACAGGTCTGTTGTTAAAATACTAGAACGTCAGGTTTCTCCAAAACTAAACTAAATGGACAGCACTAAAAAAATTGCGGTCTGTACATAATAATATTTTTATAGTTATTTGTATTCAAGGTATAAATATGATTAGGGTTTTTCAAAATTGACAACTAATATTATTCTTAATAATGTAAAATTTTATATCTATTTTTAATCGAGATAAAGTTCTTATTAGTTTTCAATATTGTCCATAATTATTATATGTCTTTAATTTTATATCTATCTATAATCAAGATAACAATCTGGTTAATTTTTAAAAGGCTTGTGGCAGGAACCTAGATAAATACTATTCTAATACAAATAATAGCAGATCATGGTGAAAATATGCTCAAATTACAAATCATTTTGTTATTACTCTTGTCTGGGAAATTCATCCGTCACCGGAGTCTTAAGGCACTACAAATCTTAATGTGACACTTTTTTTATAAAGCTTTGAATTCACTATCAAATAGGGCTTAACCTTACCACGATATCCGACAGCCCCACCACGATATCAAACTTAGGCGGTCGGATAATTTCCGATATATCTTGGATTTGGATTTAGATTTGAAGCTTCAAACTTTGAATCTGTTTTGTGTATGACAAACTGTTTACCTTTCTGTTACGAGATCGGTAACACATCGAATGGCTATGGGTATAAACTTGACAACGCAAAGTGTGTTGGAATAATATCTGATTTATAGAAATACCATGGGATTCTAGGGGTTATATATTGTGGTCAAGTCACAAAGCATCTAGCCAAAAGCTAAGCAGTGCTTGTGTTATGGGTAGGTACTAGACTAACTAATGTAGGTACCTAGGTACATTACATTACGTACACGTAGATATGTATTTTTATTTTCATATCGTAGAAAACACCTGGCTATTGGCGTCATCGAACCTGCAACTCAATCCACTGCATCACAAAGGTCATCCAAAATAACCGTATGCTGTGTGGAAAAAACCATCCCTAATAATTACCTATGTATTTAAACAATACAAAATTACCTATGGATATAAAAATAAAAACTTTTAAAGGACCTTTATAAGACCTCGTATTTTTAAGTGTGCAATAAAGAATTTTCTATCTTCTATCTAAAACTTTTCACGTTGAAAATCATTTCAGCTATTACAGTTCGGCAAATTACAAACCGCGTCTCCCACAATGTACGTGCAATTTAGCCTTTATTACAACGTGGTAGAGTACTAATTGTTAGGACTTATAATTTATTTTTAAGCCAAAAATGGGTCAGCGAGTGGAGTGGTCTTTATACGTTATTTTTGTCGTATGGGCGCGCCGAAAGTTGTCTATTTTGGGTACGATGAACTTCATAGTAAAACAAATTTGTCTAATTATAAAGAGGAAAGATTTGATTGTTATGTGATTGCCTATTCAATTCAAACAAACAATAAAATCTTTCCTTTTTATACTATTAGTATAGATATCCAAATAGTCATCTATAAAAAAGCTCTGATTAACTTAGGACTAGATGATGCTGCGTGGGTTGTGTAGCATTATTTATAGATTTTGGGGTTTTCAAGAGACACGAGTCATTTTAGGCAAATATTAAAATTATATTCACTATCAAAATATCTATCATGATTATACGAGAGGAATCACCAACTAGTAATTTATCAGGTACTATTACAATATATTATATACATACAATACATTATTGTTATAATTTACGGTATGAAATTTACTTCTCTATGTTCTTATTTAGTAACCTTAAAGAGAAAAGGTTATAGAAATCTGAAAATCGGAAATCTGCACGTTACGCTTATTTTTGTGAAAAGGATAGAAATAGATGTTGAGTTCTTATAGAACCAGATAGAGTTTTATTTTTTGGAAAGGCGTAAGCGCATATAAAATCATTGTTTGTTACGGCAAGCTAAACAACTACCTACCTTGACTTGAAAAAAGTTCAGTTTCAAATATTCCTAGGACATTTTCATTATTCAATTTTATGTTTACATGGATTCCAACTTGAACTCAAAGACCTTCAAATGGCCTTGACTAACCACACTGTTTTTATGTTGGTAAGTACTACATTTTGTAGTAACTCATTCCATGTAACTAGTTAATTGCGAATAGTAGCGCGATAACGTAGTTTTGATAGTTTGCAGTTCTAGATATTTCACACTAGCGACCCGCCCCGGCTTTGCACGGGTGCAACGCTGATACTAATGTATGTTAAACATATAAACGTTCCTCTTAAATCATTCCATCTATTAAAAAAACCGCATCAAAGACCCTAACATTTGTTTTTAAGATCTAAGCATACATAGGGACAGACAGCGGCAAGCGATTTTGTTTTATACTATGTACTGAAGCTTTTTTAAAAGCCTTTGCTCCTACATTACTCTAGGTATATGAGGAGTGGGTACCTCAAACTGACGTAGTATAAAAAAAATGATAAGGACAGTCGTTGAAAACTAGTTCAAGACCGTAATCAGGAAGACCGAAAGACCGGAAGATTGGAAGACCATAGGACCGTAGTCGAGTCAATATTTTTAAATAATATTTTTGCTGATTGCTTGAATTTGTTAACTGTATTTAACGTTTAGGAGAAATTCTTGAAAAGTACAAACAAAGGCCTAGGCAACGATATCCCACATGAACAATATTTACTAATATTGAGATTTTTAACCCTTATTTCTCAGCCATACATAGACCCCGCTATCTCCCCCCATTCCCATTTGATGTCACATAGCATACCATCGGGGTATTGAGTCGAATTATAATACACCTCATTTGTTACGATCGGATTAGTCGTTTGAAGAATTCAGCTACATTCATACGTACATACTTAGGGTGTTAGCTAGGTAGTTGGAGGTACCCAGCCCCATTATACTAAAGGTACTTGTAGGAACATAGGCCTCCGACTACATTAGCACAGATAACATAATACAAGTAATACTAAAAATATACATAATACTAACTAATACACATAATACTAACTAACTAATATACATAATACTAAAGATATAAGGACAGTACCGGCTCTCTTTTTACTTTGACCATTTCGCTCGCGTTCACTGCAACGAGTTTAAGACTTAGGTACGTGGGTAGTCGGGTTTTAGTATTTAAGTTTTTTTTTTCGGCAATTACATACCGCAGAAAGTAACTAGCTCTGCTGGAGCACAATAGAGTGTTTATGTATTATACAAGGTATTTGGTACTTACGTACGTAAAATGAATGGGGGGTGGGGCTATTAGGTTTGGGCCTGTCAAATTAACATACATAGCTTAGCATTCAAAAAACGCCTTATTGATATAGAAATAGCAATAAATACAAAAATAGGGAAACCAGCCGTTTCCCTATTCTACGGCAACACCACCTAAATATGACGTACACCTAAATAATCCATGCCACTTAGCCAACTGTCAAACTCTACCAATAGAATAATGCAAAACGTATGCATGAAGTTGGGCTTCATTACACAAGTTATTATGGCAACAGCTAGATAGTTAGGGAACGCGGGATTATTTTGGGAGATTTAAGGAAAACCTGAATTACTACCTTTGTTTGAATTGTACCTCGTTGCTAGGAAATTCTACTTGAACTGAAAGTAACAACTGCTTTTGCCTCTATAGAAAGGCACTAAAAAAATTGTCAATAAAGTAACACGTTTTTAGCAACAAGAGATGTTTTCTTTTTCATGTATATTACGTGAAAATGTCTGTGTATTACACTTAAAATTATATTACACTTTTCCGTCCCTCTTGTGTGTCTGTACAAGACCGGTATTCAAAGAAAAAGAAATCACTTAAGTATATCATTTTGAAAATAATATATTTTTACTGATTACCGTATCATTGCTATAATTAAGGGGTGTCGTCTCATTCAAACTTAAATCACAGAATAACTGTATAGTACTAACGAACCAATATCAAATATTAAAGTGCTTTGTTTCATTTAAACCCTACAAGGACTCTTCGACACGTCAAAAAACTCAAATTACTTAAGTAAAACTCGAAAATAAGGTCATCACATCACTTTGATTTATGTTCACTTATTTTTATGGTAAGTAAAGAAGCGACCAAGAAACCATTATACATTGCCCTTTAAAAGATACATTTATCTTGTGTAGCCGAGTAGTGACCATAGCGAGGTTATATTTTTATATTTTTCGAAACAGATTGTTATTTCTATGAATGTACAATAAGTTTTCATAACCATTGACATGAGGGCAAAGGCCTTCAACACTTCACGGACGTTAGCAATTAGGTATAATAATGAAGCAGAAAATGTTATGTTACTTGTGTTTTATTCATAACATGCATCTGTATAGGTAACTAGCGGTCCGCCCCGGCTTCGCACGGGTATTAAACAAAAGTTTCAGAAATTATACACACTAACACGATCGGTTTCACAGTTTTCATACGGATCCCTTACTTTTTTTAACATCATTGGGATTTTTGACATTGACTCGACACTCCATAGCTGACACTGGCCGTAGAGAAAAAGCAAGCACCGTGCGTGCGTATATATTCAACCTCCTTTTCTATTCTGACGCGCCATAATAGAAAAAGAGGTTGAATATACAGCGCACGGTTCAATTATTGAATTTTTCATGCGGATCCCTAACTTTTTTGAAAATATTATATAGCCTATGTTCATCACGGAAAATTCAGGATTCTAATGGTGAAAGAATTTTTCAAATCGGTCCAGTAGTTTTGGAGCCTATTCAATTCTCAATTCAAACAAACAAACAAACAATCAAATCTTTCCTCTTTATAATATTAGTATAGATACGTGCGTGACTTCCCTTACATTATTTTTATTTACACAGAACTGAAGTTTTAAAAGGTATTTTCAGCAAAAACTTAATCGTGCGGGCTTTGTACACTGAGAGCCAAAATGCGTTCAGGGTTTGGTGTTCAGGGTGGATAGAACATTACGTTCAGGCATATGCACAAAAAACACTTGCGTACCTACCTCATCAGTTCAAAGATAAGTTACTCGACCGTATTCGGTCTGCCAAGGAAAGCTCTTTGGTATTATGTACCTGCGGCTCTATTGTCTAACTCAACTGGTAATAATCGTAATCGGCTTCATTTTGACATTTCAAACCTAGCCTAGACTTGTCACTTTCGTACTGTGTAAATATCTGACACATGCAACACCATTACCAGCGAAATTCAAACCCAGTGAATGAATGGAACGACAGCTGATTTTGGAACTTGAAAATTGGACTCTAATGAATCTTTCTATCGAAAATGAAGATCAGTTGAACACCTTATACAATACCGACGAACTGTACAGAATTTGTTTACACGGTTTGAAATACTCCAGAAACTAAAGCTCTATATCCGAAACTACGAATGGCGTATCATAAAGCTTTCGCCTTCGGAAGTTTTTCTTCAAAAGCGTTCTGTCGTCGAGAACCCCTCGGTACAATATTTATGTTAATTAGTTAGTTCGCTTGACAAAGGAGGCGGATGTAGGTAAGCTCGGTTTAGGCTTGGATTTGCGCGTTTTATCCGCAGTAGTAGTTAATTTCGAAATAAAGCAAAAAGCTTTTTGTGAGATAATATTTTTATGTTTCAGATATTTTGATTTACGGTAACATTCGTTTTTGCTCATGACACCTTAGATATGTTTCACATTGTAGAGACAGAAAACCCGACAAAAAAGATTTGTTTTATTTTTATTGAAACAGCCCCTATATTTTATTCCATTTTATTTTTGTTGGTTTTTAGTAGTGTTAAATTCTTACTGTATTTTGTATGCGTCCGTGTCAAATTATGCTATATCTATCTATCTAATATACTACATAATAATATTGAATACAAAACTTTAATACCTCTTCCAGACTATACAGACATAGAAAAGTAGAACAAAAGGTGGTTGATCTTTGTCCTGCAATGGGGTTAAATAAATTATACCTCTATAATAATATTCCTGTCATGTGTGCATTTTCCAGCATTAGTTATGTATTTATTCTTTACTGGCTTCTACCTACGGTTACGTACGCACTTTACCAGGTTAAAATGTAACATATTATGTCTCTTAGATGCAGCCTACCTCCCTGCTAAATTTCATTTAGATCAATTTACCCGATTAGGCTCGAAAAAGTAACAGACCGACAGACGATTACTTTCGCTTTTATAGATAGTCCTTCTCATCTATATATGATTGTTTGTTTGTATGTTTGAATTAAATAGGCTCCGAAACTACTGGACCGATTTGAAAAATTCTTTCAAACCGGGCGGACCGCTAGTAGATAATACTTTATTATGCCACGCAAAGAAAGAGAACATTACAATTAAACATGCATAGAGGAAGTATAAGGCGACCTTATCGCTATAAAGGATTTCTTCCATGAGATTACATACATTCCTTTCAAAACGATTCAGTTACAATTATGTTTCTATTAGAATCTAGAACTTCCATCCGTCTTAAGGAAAAGCTAGCCTTAATGAATGCGACCTCCCTGAGGTCCCTTTATTCTCAAGTTTTTCGTTTTATTGGTATAAACAAGTGGTATACATATTATGTTAAATATTAGAGAAAAAATAATTATTTTAATATCAGAAAAAAATCAAAAAACTTTGATTGAAGTTCCGTTAGGAAATTGCTAAAACTTTAAAGCTTGAATGCTTTATTTACTATCAGTAAAAAGGAAAAACATATTCAACACGTAAAATAATTTAACTTTCAGAAGCCATTTACAGAATATCTGCAAACTGAAATAAATCAAGTAATTCTTTATTACCTTTCCCAATAAATAATCCGAATACGCGCTCACGGAAACCAGTCATTAACCAATATCCTAAAACTTATTGCATTTCACATAACTAACATAAAATACACTTTTTACACAGTTTGCTTTCACAATATTTTTAATACAGTATCAAGATTAATAATAGCCACACATTTATTGAGAAAAAAGTTCTTGTTTTTTTAATTTTCTGGCGACGGTGCGTGCGACACGTCCCTTCGCGACCAAATGCCGCAGAGTACTGAAAGTACTGAAACTGCAAAGGTTTTAGGGGTGTGAGGAAAGCGTGAAAACTTTTGGGTTTAGAGTGCAACACAATACAATTATAGCAGCTAAATGAAGCCTGAGGGGTCATGAAATTGAGATGTGCTTGTGCCAAAGGCCTGTTTATTACAAATTTGTGCCAAGATTAAGAGCCAACGATAATACGGCTCGATTGCACCGAAACCGCTTTTAGAAAGCTCACCCTATTTTGGCTTACCCGCGAATTTTGACAATAGTAATTTTTTGTTAAAATTTACTTAGACCTTAGCGGGCCAGAAACGACTGCATAAAAATTAATATTCAAGCTTACCGTTACATATAAAAGCTTAGCTTTGTAGTGGTGTGCATTATGACTGTACGTGTTAGCGTAAAGTAGCAAGTAAGCATTTTGAATATGAGGTAACTAAGCAGGCAATTGCCGTGTGGTGCCGGCATAGAATTTCACCACCCCAACTCTTCCCGTGGGTGTCGTAAGAGGCGACTAAGGGAAACACAGCGGGGGGCGGGCAGCAGCGCCCTCTGCAGAACAACTACACCAAACTGCGATCCCCAACCCGCATGCCCAGCGTGGGAATTATGGGCAAAAAACCCCCAAATGATGAAAAATGCCATCTATGGCGCTCATCAGGGGAGGCCTATGTCCAGCAGTGGACTATTATAGGCTGTTGATGATGTTGAAGCAGGCAATAAACGAGTGCCACTCAATACGGACGTTTGACTATCAATTCATGATGTCTCCGCTCGCCCCTCGCTACCGCACTACAGCTTCACCATGAAAAAAATTCTAAAGAGCATCATAAAAATAGAACCAGAGTCCAGAATCACCAACGATAGAAAAACAGAGCCCACTCGATAAACGCTGAAACCGAAATGTATATACATAATCCATGGGCAAATATTTGTCGTGTACGATGTGGTAAAGTGAAACGACTCAACGTTTTCTATGTCAGCAAATACACACGTACGAAATAAATAGCAGCTTTTCATATCGAATGGAAAGGGAGTTATTAAACTTACTAAGATTTTGACAGCAAAGGCCTGTCAAAAACTTAGCTTTCATATGTTTTAGGCAGTTTTAAGTAAGTATAACCAGCAGTCGCCCCGTGACCACGATCGCTGCAACGCGATGGAAACGTAGGGGAAAATAAAACAAAAAGTACGCGATAAATACCCGATAAATATTCTTTAATAAGTATAACCAGGTTCGTAACAAAAAAAAATCTCATCTAATTTCTTTAAATTTACCGCCTATCGCCACTGTCCTAAGCAAAGGTGAAATCCCTTTTATTCATCTCCTTAGGCGTTTTGACTACCTTGTCTTGATGTTTTGTCTAAACCCAGGTTTTAAGCTCAACTATATAATATCCCAGCGTGGGGATTATGGGCAATAACCCCCAAATAATGATGCCATCTATGGCGCTCATTAGGGGAGGCCTATGTCCAGCAGTGGACTATTATAGGCTGGTGATGATGTTGTTGTATATAATAAAACTATTAATTTAACTATTCAAAATCAAAGTGCTTTATTTCCTTACCTTACAGGACTCTTGGTCTATTTAAAATAACTATTTATTCATATTCAGATTTTAGCGCAGCGTCTTGGGGACGCTTCCGACTGGTATTGATATGGTATCAATTGTTTCACTTGATAATACTAGTTGTAGGTTGTTTTATTTAATTGGAACTTTTTTTGTTAGTAACGGTTTTACCCTGATAAATAATTAACATAATAAATAATAAAAATCTCGAATATTTCCCTCATTCAACAAGTGTGATGCCGCGCGTTATTTATATTTACAAACTGCCGGCCTGTCGTCTAATAATATACAGACAGATTAGTCAACCTGGCGGATGTATAGATGCGGTAAAATTATATCTGCGCTGCTTTCGTACGGCGAGAAGTGATTTTTTTTAAATTTCTTTTTAGATTTGGGATTTTTAAAGAATTTCTTGTTATTTCTCAGGGTTTATTTACCTACTGCAATATAAGAAGAGCCGTGTGGTGCCGGCATAGAATTTCACCACCCCAACTCTTCCCGTGGGTGTCGTAAGAGGCGACTAAGGGAATCACAGCGGGGGGCGGGCAGCAGCGCCTTCTGCAGAACAACTACACCGAACTGCGATCCCCAACCCGCATGCCCAGCGTGGGGATTACGGGCAATAACACCCAAATGATGAATAATGCCATCTATGGCGTATTCATCATTATTAGGGGAGGCCTATGTCCAGCAGTGGACTGTTATAGGCTGGTGATGATGATGATGAATATAAGAAGAGATCTTTTGAAATCAATTTTACCAACTTTGAGTTAGTTAGCTTGTTTGTGTGAAATTAAGGCTCCGGTGCAGGATGAATTTTCCATACAAACGTAATACCAAAATGATTTGTAATTTGAGTGTATTTTCACCATGATCTGTTATTATTTGTATTAGAATAGTATTTATCTAGGTTCCTACCACAAGCGTTTTTGAAAATAGTAACAGTATTCAACTGCTAATTTACCGAGGAAGATGGTCTTTCCCTTTTTTTTTTAAAATATAAGCACAGTTGGCTTGTGTAGCTCTACATACGATATTTGGTTCCGGGAAACTGAACTATTCCAGGCTGTTTATAAAACTATGCAATCGGTATGCTAATACACCGAAGTAAGACATGCAAATCTATATCAATCTAAATTGTAATATTTTATTCACACGTCTGTAAAGGCAAAACTTGCCAAAATCGTATAGTTAATAGATGAGTTAATCTGAGAATAATATTAAAACCTATGTAAAAGCTTTAAATTTTATGAATACCTAAATCAAATATGCATCTAAAAAACATTTTTAGATGCATATTAACTGATTCGTTTGGCCGCGATATCACCTGATGGAAAATAAAGATGTGGCCGACAGTGTATAACGTGTAACAGATACTTAGCTTACTAGTAATACCTTGATAAAGATTGGATTGAAAATGACGGGAAGGCCCACTTAGATCATATTTCTTTGTAGTATATCAATCTGTGATATACCACAAGCTCTGTTTAACTTGGGGCTAGATGATGCGAAGTAGATTGTCCAGTATTATTTTTGTTTGATCAAATATGTTCTAAGAAGAACAGCACGCTGAAAGCTTTCATTTTCAATTCACAGAATGATTATTATCTCTAAAAAGTGTCTTCAATGAATTTGATTCCTGACTTATCGAGTTTTGAGGTTACATTTTGGACAAATTTTGGATCCTTGATAATAATAAGACACGATCAAGCATTCAGAAACTTCCACATACAAATGATTTGAAAGAGCGATTAGGACACCTCTTTTACAAGATCTATATTTGTAAGCACCCCAGTAGTTCCCAGGCTTTGAACGATTAGTCAGACCATCATGATATTGGCAACAATTTAAATTGTTAAAACACGGCCGTTAGCCAAATCTTTTCAATTTTAACCCATCGCCTTGGTACCGAAACTATAATTACATAATCTACTTTAACTATGTACATAAATCTAAGTTCTATAACAAAAGTGGTATAGCTCAGAATCGTACTTACCACGGGTCACGTACAAAATCCAATCACCGCTGAACGCACTGTTCACACATTTTCACACACTGAATTCACAACCGGATTCGCGAATTCCTTATTCGAATTTGACAGGTGGCCTTTCCAGTCGAATTTCGAAAAAGGAGAGAAAAAAAAGAAAATTCGACGTCCGGGCTGTGCAAGCGCCGGACAGTTTGAATTTAGAACGTGCGGGAACACGCATGCGTCCATAGAGCTATTTTTACTTTCGCTGGGCAACGCACCGGCCAATTCGATTTCAACTCGATATTCAGCAGTGGTTTAAGAAACAAGAGGTCTTCTTTTACTGGTGAATATCATTTAGACGGAGTGATAAATTCTTGATTGAACCGGGCTAAATACCTTTATTCTAACTGAACAAACATTCTAGCACTAAGCTTTTAACCTCAAACCATTTAACTGATTTATATTCCCAAATACTTGTTTAGCTTTTGGAACTCAGATAATTAAAATAATACGAATTTAAGGGTTAATATCAAGTATCTTAAGGTATGATAGTATGTTAAATAAAAAACGTTTCAGGGTTATGAAATAAATAATTATTAATCGTATAACAGCCGATTATGTATTGCCAAATACAAATTATAACTATAATTATCATACAATATTTACAATTATAAATTATAATTATTTACAATTTATTGTGACATATTGCAGGCACATGTTTTATGGTCTTTATAACTGTTAATTATTCAAAAGCATTTATTTTAAAAAATCCATCCGTTCTTATTAATTTATGTAATTACATTATGTATATTATAACATCAAAACTGTTCGTATAATAAACACCAAACAAACGAAACTTTATAAATAAACAAAATATCCATTAATATTACAATTGCATTATTATATCAAAGTATTATAATTTAATGTCAATATTTCTGTCTCCATATATACTCTTTAAAAATGTATTAATTTTTAAATGACTATTGACTGAAATATTTGTAAGACCTACATTATACAGGGTTGTAGGTATAAGATCAATAACCTCTCAAATGCAACTTGGGTAGATCAAGACGACCAACATTTTATTCTATGACATCTGCCTTTTGTATCGACTATACTTCTGGCTTGTGCTGCATTGACGACCACTGTGGCGCGGTGGGCGAAGGTCCGCCTGCGACGCAGGAGGTTGCGGGTTCGATTCCCGCCTCGGGATAAATATTTGTATGATCTGCAGATTTGTTCAGGGGTTCTGGTCGTTTTCTATGTATGTATAATAAAAAAATATATATCTATTTAATAATATTGTATTATGTATATCAGTCATCTAGTACCCATAACACAAGCTCTGCTTAGCTTGGGGCTAGATGATGCTGTGTGGATTGTCCAGCATTATTTATTTATTTATTCATGTATGCCTTAAATCTGTAGCTCGGCTACATAGACCTAAGAAGATCAGAACTGGAAATTTACTTATTTTATTGTATAGGAAAAAAAACAGTGAATTAGACAAAGTCATTGAACAAAAGTTGTTCATCTAGCAACTTGGGTTGATCTAGACTCTAGATCAACCCAAGTCGCCTATAAGAGGTCATTGATCACCTGCCTATAATCCTGTCGAACCAGCATTATAAAGGCAGTTTTAGACCAAACGATAAGAGCTATTTTACTCCAAACAGCAATAGAACAAAGAATGGTTTGTTTACACAAAAACAATATGGCGAAGTGGGAATAGCATACCATTCGCTCGCTTGGTCTAAATCCACTTTAGACTAATATAAGGAGAAACTTTACAATTACTTCCGTAATCATCTGAGGAGTATCGTAAACGCCATCACTTCATTGAACAAAACTAGCGGTCCACCCGGCTTCGCATGGGTATTTAACAAAAATTTATTTTTCATACGGAACCATCCTATGTTCATCACGGAAAATTGAAGAATTTTAATGTTGAAAGAATTTTTCTAATTAGTCCAGTAGTTTCGGAGCCTATTCAATTCACACAAACAAAAATCAAATATTTAATCTTTATAATATTAGTATAGATAAAGTCGCTTCCCGCTGTCTGTCTGTCTGTCCCTATGTATGCTTAGATCTTTAAAACTACGCATATACGGTTTTCTTTAATAGATTGAATTATTCAAGAGGAAGGTTTTCGTATCAGCATTGGACCCGTGCGAAGCTGGAGCGGGTCGCTAGTTATCATTCCGGGAACACAAGAGAGAGAGAAGACAAGAGACAAGAGAGTGACTCTGATCCTTTTAGGCTCAATTCACACCGCAAAGACCGCGGCGCTGTGAGCTGCAAGCGCATTCTGTAAACGTTAAATTCGAACTCGAATTCACTCAAGTGACTTTACTAATAATAACTGTTCAAATTAAACTCAATTTGTACGCTTTTGTCAAATAAACAACGAATCTTGTTTATTTGACAAATGAGTCATTTTATCGTTCGAAATGAGTTAGAATGCGCCTGCTGAATCACAAGACGCACGTGGCTGCCTTTTCAAGTTGTTTCAACATATAGGTAGTTAGCTTAGTATGAGTGTGCGAAATACGAACAAGAATAGTATTCTAGAGTTTCGTCATCTTCTTCTATCTTCGTCATCATACTATAGCTATCTCGCTTACACGTACAACAAAGAATGAGACAGCTATTATATTAAAATTGGCCACGCAAAAGGGAGTATACGAGTACTTATAAACGACTGTAAATATGATTGTAAGGCACCGTTTACGGTACATTCGTTGTTCACTTATTCAAAAAATTTATACCACTCTAATAGGTTATAAACTCATTATGTCTGTAAGCGGGTTAACTACAAACCTATTTTGTGTTGGAAGAACACCAACATTTCACCCCTTGACGAGACTTCATCAGTGTGAGTGATCTTGGTTCGTAGTAAACCCGCTTACATTCATAACGAATTCGTCAAACTACGATAGTTTTTAACAAACTTTCTTGTTTAGAAGATTATCCCCTTATTAAATAATCTGGTAATATATAAAATGTGTTATTGCTCACTCTGTCTTATGTTAATAGTAGTAAGATTGAAAATTAATGCTATTTATTTGACTGTTTCAATTTAAAAGGCTTATGATTAAGGGCTTTATATAGTTTTTTACAATAATACAGTTTGATATCTCTATACTGGTGTTATCAATGACAATTAATAAAATGTTTGCTTAAATTTTTAATATTGCTTTATCGAGGTAATCATCACGTTTAATAAAGGCGAAAGGGTCTACGTTTGTTACTCCTTATTGAAAGGTTCGGAAATTTTGCATAAATATAGGTCTAGGAGAGGAAGATATGAAAAACAAAAGCTATTGTACAAAATACGCTAAAGGAACTTCAACAAATAACGTCATATATCTCCGTTCTCTTCACTTTGCCCCGTAACCAAAATCGCTTCCGCACTCGGTATAACAATAACATCCGTAACACTTTTAGAACAGTCCAACTGACAATCGCCGTCTTTCTTACTCTCGCAATTAAGGCATTGGTCAGCTTCTTCTATCTCGCTCACACAGCTCTCCCTCTTTTCTAGATATTTGGCCACATCGAAACCTTCGTGTATCTCTTTCGTGCAGAAATCTGTTATTTCTGTACATATTCTTTTAACGTTCTCATCTAAACATGAAGAGCAAGTAACTTCGTCGTCATTGTTCGTCGAAAGGCGGACCAATTTCGACTCTAGATTGGTTAGGGTCGTGTCGTCACCAAGTGTGAATATGACTTCCGGTTCCGCCATCTTGGATATTTCTGGGTCTGAGCTGTGGGTTTTTAGCTTAGTTTCGCTTGGTCCGGTATTCGTTAGCTTCATGTTGTAAATGTTGGATTCGCTGCCCATGATTGATGTTGTGGAGGCGGCCAGTGTTGCCAGCTCCTGTTGAAAAATATGTTATTTATTTAGCTTTGAATTCAAACAGTACTGCGATATTTAGATGATATTCAGAGTTGGATACATTTTATTTAAAAACGTACGCCCCGTAAGTTTTACTTCAAAAGGTATACACCGTTTCATTGATTTTAATCAATAAGTTTATTTATGATTTGTGAAAAAAAACAGGAATGTGAAATGAAAGTTTCGCTGCCATCTTTACTTAAACATGACATCGAAACTTCAAAGAAACTCTGTATAAGCTCTACCAAATTAATAAACTTCAGCCACAAAATTGTTCTACAAAACAAATTCAACAAATCGGCCTAGCTACAGACTAACTACCAAAAGTAATAAATAAAAAAACTCACACTGATAAGCAACAAAAAGGTACTAATGGTATCCGAATTTAAATTCCTTTGTGCATGATGACTTGGTTAAAGCTTGGCTAAGATAAAATGCGTAACAAATAAGAAACATGTCGGTTAAATTAATATACATTAGCCTGATATCCATGAACATTGTTTTGGAATATTAAAAAGGGGGCATTTAAAAAATATAAATAATCATAACAAACAATATGGAGATTTGATACATGATGCAGCAAATACACTTAAAAGCCGCAAATCAGCGAAAGTGACTGATTTGCTGCGATGTTGTAAACATTTCTATGCTGAAGAGTATCTCTGGACACAGAATACCTATACCTCTATAGTACTAACGTACAGAAGGCGCACTCCGCGGAATCCTTCAATTAAAAAGCTACTCTGCCACCTTACAATACAATGCAGTTCAGCTCGAACAGCGCTGTTCCAAAAATTTGCTGACCTTTTCTAACATTAACAACTTATTCATGGGTGAGTGTGACATAAAAAAACCAGGGTTGTCGACATGCGATTTTTATTTCGACGAGTTTAGTCTGTCGAGATTACAAACATATAGGACAAAGGCCTGTTAAATGTTGTTTCCAAGCTATATTTAGTAAAAAATTAGAGTCGATATTTTCTGGGTTTTTTTCTATAAATTTATGGTTAGTAATCGTTATCCTACATCACGTGGAATATGTAAAATGCCTCTTTCGTCAATTTCAGAAAAAAATGCAAAAATTGCTTAGATCGTTGAGATTTTAAAATCCGCAAAGCTGCTGCACTTTTCCTAAGCATCTAACCCAATGCATTACAAACGTACTGCCGAATAAACCTGTATCGTCCCTTATAAAGAGAAATATTTCCCGCCTTTTGATTTAGATTAGATTAGATTTTAGCGGTGCTTGACAGCCCTGACTGTATTAACCCGTCCAGACGGGTCGTCTAAGTACTTGTAGAATTTGACACGAGCGCGGAGTGCGCCTAGCCTGCTCTGGGTTCCGTAAAAAAACTGAGTATGAAAGCCTACGAACATTTTGAGTTAGATCTTTGGTACACGAATCATAAATAAATTTAAATGTACAGTGCGCATGAGAATTAAATATCCCCTTGTCTACAAAGTATTTTCGACTACTTTGAATTAATTCCCTTGTAAATTGTGAAAAATTTTGAGATGCAAAAATTTTACACGCCGCCACTTAGGATGAAACCACCCACCAAATACTCAAAGTCTGAAATTTCCAACAATAACAATACCTATTCTGTCCCACAAACTTTGAGATGGGGGAGGGGTACTTATATGTGACGCGGACTGTACCTATACAAAATAATAAAAAAACACTCACATGCTCATCGTGGTAACTGCCAACACTTCTCGAATGCCGGTGCCGTTTTACCAGCGCCGATTGGGGTGAATGACCGTCCACTGCGTCCTAGAAAATTTATTAACGGTTACGTCACATACTATGGTCATAGTCATTATAGAATGTCACTAAATCAATAATCACTATATAGTATAATACGTCGCTTCCCGCCGTCTGTCTGTCCCTATGTATGCTTAGATCTTTAAAACTACGCATCGGATTTTGATGCGGTTGTTAATAGATGGTAGTTTAATAGTAGTAATTCAAGAGGAAAGCTTATATCTATAACCTGCATTAGTATCAACATTGCATCCGTGCGAAGCCGGCTTTAGTAATAAATAATCAAAGGGATATTACCGATAATACGAGCGGTATTATCGGTAATATCGCTTTGATTATTTATGCCGTGTGGTGCCGGCATAGAATTTCACCACCCCAACTCTTCCCGTGGGTGTCGTAAGAGGCGACTAAGGGAAACACACCGGGGGGCGGGCAGCAGCGCCTTCTGCAGAACAACTACACCGAACTGCGATCCCCAACCCGCATGCCAAGCGTGGGGGTTATGGGCAATAACCCCCACATAATGATGCCATCTATGGCGCTCATTAGGCCTATGTCCAGCAGTGGACTGTTATAGGCTGGTGATGATGATGATGATTATTTATGTGTAGCGACTATAAAGTATCAGAACTGAATCGAGCATAGTTTGTACTACGATAGTGCACAAAACGAAATATTTGCCATAATTTTTTTGTATTTACCAACATTGGGTCACGCCTATCTACCCGCAAGTGAAACTATTTCGTGATCAAGGCACATACTACCTGTTTCTAGCTAGATGTTGAACTAAACTCTAAACTATAAGCATTGAAGTTCAAAATACCTTAAATCTGTTGAACTGTCGATATTTTCTCTCTCGTTCCGTAGCTACTAAGCTTCTCAAGGACTGCGTTCTAGGACACTGACTATCGGAGAACCAGTGATGCGCGCCGTACAGTTTTGAAGTGTCCGTCCTGTGGAGTAAGGTTTAATTTTGTTAAATACAATTTTATGGGCCTTGGTTAGCCTGGCCTTGAGCCATGTTTCATAATTGAATTTTTCATGCAGATCCCTAACTTTTTTTGTAAAGATTCTATACAGCCTATGTTCATTAGGGAAAAATAAGTAATAATTTTTCGAAAGGTCCAGCAGTTTCAGAGCCTATTCAATTGAAATCAAAAAGTTCCTCTTTATAATATTAGTATAGATATAGATACTTACAAGGTGGTGTTAGAAGTCAGTAATCGTTCCAAGTTCAACAAGGTAGGTCGTATGTCAGCTATAGGCAAGCCTCGGCCCGCGCACAGCTGTCCTATGCATTTGTTCAGCAGGAACATTGCGTATCGGAACAAAGTGACGTCACCGCCTCGAGTGTAGAGCGGGATGCTGTGAACATAAAAACTCGGTTGGTTACATTGAAAATATCTAAGGGCTCATGGTAGACAAAGGAATCCGTATTATCTAGGGTCGTTGTCATTGAAATTCGCTGAGGCCTATAAGTACTAGCGGTCCGCCGCGGCATCGAACGGGTATTAACCAAAATTATAATAGTTTACACACACACGTGTTGGTTTACCCTATAGATGTTTTCATACGGATCCCTAACTTTTTTGAAAATAGTCTATAGCACTATACTAGATGTTCCATTGACTGATGGAACTCTAGTATGTTCCATCAGTCAATGTCGGAGTCTAATGGGGAAAGAATTTTTCAAATCGGTCCAGTGTAGTTTCCGAGAGATATACAATCCAAACAAACTAATAATCAAAACATTCGTCTTTATTATATTATATTAGTATAGATATCAGTCAACTAGTACCCATAACACAAGCTCTGCTTAATTTCGTCCTAGATCATACTGTGTGGTTTGTCTATCATTATAATGAATAATAAATATAATAAAATAGATTTTGGTGGCCACCAAGAGCAACTTCGTATCTCTTCCTAAACTAAATAGAATAAAACTATTACAGAGGCATTAAAAAAAAGCTTATGATAGGTATCACAAACTGGACGATGGATTTTTGAAAATTCCTTTGTTAAACAGAATAATAACATAAAGTAGGTGGTGGCGCTAGTTTAGGTGCTGTATGCGCCTTAATAAACAAGCCAAAATAGACGCTAACAATTTTTTTTAGGTTATGTCAAAACTTTTACTGTTTAACTCACTTAGGATCGGGTAGATCAGGCGTGATATCCAGTATCTTGGTCGCACTACCCAGCAGGGTCACCCTGTACCTAAGCGGTTGGTTCAACACCGCCGCGGCGAGACAGGTCGCTTGCGCCGCGTACCCGGCCGCTACTGAGTCGCTCATTGGTCGGGACCGTGGACTGTCGTCTCCGCAGACTGGCAGGGGGACTCCTATGATGGACCAGGTTAGTTGGTTTACCTGGAAGAGTTTTGTTTTAATGTTGAGAAATTTAGCGTTGTGTGAGGGTAGATAATTTATCTTTGTTATGGATCCCTTATTATGGCGGTTTTTATCAATCGATATTGAAGAAAAGCTGAAAAAAGGCGCTATGGCGCTCATTAGGGGAGGCATATGTCCAGCAGTGGACTAACATAGGCTGATGATGATGATGATTATCGATCACTTTTATTCCGTAGAGCACATCTGTAGGCGTAAATTCAATAATATGAATATGGTTTTTATTACAGCTCTGGTCACAGCGACTAATATTTTCAGCGTCTAAAGCTAAAATCCTCCCTTAGCTCGGAAACTAGAGATGTGCCGCCAAAAGTCACGTGGGTTTAAAGCTTATCTTCTATATTTCTTAGATATGAAAAGCTCTAATAGACTTGACACTTAAGCTACTAATTGACGCTGGTTGTAGACTTTCGAGGTCTCAAGTCACAAATCGCTTTGACCACACACAGATAACTGTTTGAAACACCGGAGAGTCTCGGTATCCCCGGGTCTTGACTCCAAGGGGAGAAAATGTATAGGCTCTGTCGAGACCTGCATATTTGCGCCTCTTGAGATCCTCGCCCAAATCTGCCGCCGCACCAGCCCTCACGGAAGATGGGAGGTCGAAAGATTAATTTACATCTAATATTCTAATACTAATTATTAGTACTATTTTAACGGGTATTTATCGCGTTTATTTACCTAAGTTTTTTTTTATTAATTTATTTTTCCGTCGTTTCAACATGTTTACACACTGTCGTGGTCACGGGATGACTGACCATTCAGATCGCCTAAGTTTAAAAATATTTATTCTAATACATTTTACTATTAAATATTTATTCTATAACAATTTAAAAATATTTATAATAATTTTAAGTGGGGAAACCGAGATCTGCACAGACATCTCGCATGGGAGTGTATTGTGCATTATCCCCCTGCCTAAACAGGCAAACCTATTTAACATATATTAACTTATTTACTTACATATGTATATATAACAGTATAACCCTCAAATAATGATGCCATCTATGGCGCTCATTAGGGGAGGCCTATGTCCAGCAGTGGACTATTATAGGCTGGTGATGATGATGATGAACTTATTTACTTACATGTTCAATATAAAAGATCTGATGCAACTGACTCAGTAGCTCGTTCCTTTGAGTACACAGACTGGCGTGAGATCTAGACGCGAGCTCGCGTAAGGCGGCGCAAGACTGTCGCATTTCTTTTATGGTATCGTTCCGTCGGGATAGTGTGTGGTAGCTCTGCATTAGTTCTGTACCTGAAAGTAAATAAAAGTAAATAATTAAATAAACTATTAATAAAAATAACATAACTAACCTATTTGACGACCACTGTGGCGCGGTGGGCGAAGGTCCGCCTGCGACGCAGGAGGTTGCAGGTTCGATTCCCGTCTCGGGACAAATATTTGTACGATCTGCAGATGTTTATTCAGAGGTTCTGGTCGTTTTCTATGTATAATAAAAAATATCTATCTATTTAATAATATTGTATTACGTATATCAGTCATCTAGTACCCATAACACAAGCTCTGCTTAGCTTGGGGCTAGATGATGCTGTGTGGATTGTCCGGCATTATTTATTTATTTATCCCTTATTTTTATACCTGTAAGGCAAGACGTAGTACCGATATGCACACTGCTAAATGATAAATATTATTTACTAACGGTCCTCCCCGGCATCGCACGTGTATTTAACAAAAAGTTGATTTTTCATGCGGATCCCTAACTTTTTAGAATAATTCCATAGCCTATGTTCATCACGGAAAATTTAGGATTCTAATGGTGAAATAATTTTTCAAATCGGTTTAGTAGTTTCGTAGCCTATTCAATTCAAACAAACATACAATCAAATCTTTACTCTTTATAATATTAGTATAGTATAGATAAAATATAATATATAAAATATAATATGTCCAGCAGTGGACTAACATAGGCTGATGATGATGATGATAGATAAAATAAAAAACAACGATAAAAAGATAGGTCCTTATTTATATCCCCGTAAGGCGTCATCCCTATGTTTCCCAGTATTACTAATGTAATTTATATTTTGTGACGTGTCCAAGAGTTCTGTAAGGTCTAAGGCGAATGCTACACGCTCGATATTTATCGTGATAATTATTTGGATCGTAATCCATGATCACGATATTTATCGATAGTGTAGCGTTCGCCATACGCTTCACTACACACTTTGATTTAGATTTTTTTGACAAAAATCATATTTAGAACACCTTGTTTACCCTATTTGGGAAAGAATTCAACCCCAGCCAGTATAGTCTTACCAACATCTTGGTTCTCCTCGGACAGTTTCGCATGCATCTCTTTCAGTCTTCTTATATTAGCTAGCTTGCTGTCCCGCTCATCCGACAGTATGATACGTTTGAACCTTAGTATCTCTAGTTGTTTCGTCAGCCTTACGTGTTCTGCCCTTTGGAAGGGAGAGGGCTTTGCCTAGAAAAGAAGAAATCATATTTATTAACGAAAAAAAAACAACAATCAAATAATAGAAATATTTTTTTCTTTTTAGCTTTTTTAATCTGCATATATTTGTTCAGGGTGCTCTGGTCGTTTTCTATGTACAATAAAAAAATCTGTCTATTTAATATATTGTATTATGTACATATATCAGTCATCTAATACCCATAACACAAGCTCTGCTTAGCTTGGCACTAGATGATGTTATGTGGATTGTCTAGCATTATTTATATATTTTATTGATATTGTTACAACTATTTTACTATAAAAACTTTCCTACATTGACAAACTACGCATTTTTTTTATAATAAAATTAAATAAAGTTCAAATTCTCATAATAATGATTCTCTTCATAATATTAGTATACACAACACATACCTTAAAAGATAAGAGATCATTCAACTTCAACCCCAACCGAGGTCCATTTGACACCATCGGTTTATCCTCTTTAATTCTACCGTTCAAATCACTTTGCGAGCCAAAACTATTCTTACTCAGCCCTTCGTCTAACTTAAACAAATTCTCTTGCGGTTTTCTTTTAGCTTTAACTTTAGCATCGAAATCTTCAGTTGACCCTTCGTTAACAGCTGAGTTCTTATAGATACGCTCCTTGATTTCTTGAACGGCCTCCTGACGTTTCTTGATAGAGTATTGCAGTAAATGCAGTTTTTGCAGTTTACTCGCGTTATAACTTGGCCTTATCTCAGATTTAAGGAAATTCAACGCTAGATATCTGTACTTCGGTACTCGATCCTCTTCATTCCGCAAATCATAACTCTCTGCGGTTTCACTCAAATCTACTTTACTAGATAGTTCTTCTTGAGAAGGGTTTTTAGATAGGCTATCACAGTTTTTATCACTATATTCTTTAACGTCTAAATTTTCTGGAGAATGCTCGTAGATACTGCTCGGATCAGTTTCCTCGTTTCTCCTCGCGATGTTCATACTAGCGGAGGATCTCATTGTTGGGAAGTTTTGGTGAAATCCTCTCTCTACGGGGCTTTGGCTTTTAGAGTATTCTCTTTCTAGTTTCCTAGGATATTTGCTGGGCGATAGCGACCTAGATTCCTTACCTAGCTTATGATTTAAGATCATTCGGGAGTCTAGCGGTATTTTCGCTAGATTATTCCGACCGGACGAGTCAGATGACGGTGATCCTTGTTCTAGGTCGTATTCCGGTGGGATAATGTCTAGTTTCAGACTTTTGTATGAGCAGAAATATCCTCCGTGCATTTGGAAGACTAGTGTGTTGCATTTGAAGCAATCAGAGTTGAAGTTTGAAGCTAGGTTAGCACCAATGTACCGCAGTCCATTGAGATAGACGCCCCAAGTTTGTATAACTGTGTCTTGTGAACTGTCGTTCTGTTGGATGATATGGCTCCATACCCTTATAACGAGGTTTGCTGATGACATTCTGTGGGTTATTTCTGAAAAAATTATTTTAGAGTTAAAATCTTGTAGCAATTATTGCAGTGCCTGTACAGATTTCAAATAAAATTATATAAATGCTAATCAAAATGAAAAATTTTAGTAATTATTGTTATGTTGATAGGGCTCCTCTCGAACAGATCAATTTCCCATAAAAACGCAGTTAATGATTTGTAATTTTAGCATATTTTCACCATGGTCATCTATTATTTGTATTAAAATAGTATCTTTCTATTATTTCTTTCTGCCATCAATAATTTTCTGAAATGAAATTGCTTTTTTACCTCAAAGAATAAGTACATCTTTTTTTAGTATTTATATTGATCAGTATTTTGAAAAAAGCTGGTGGCAGGAAACTAAATAAATACCATTCTAATAGAAATCTTTTTAGAACCACGTTTGCATAGGAAATTCGTCGCCGAATACTTAAGAGACCTTGTAGGTCTTTGTAGGCCTACTGTAGGCCAATTGTGGTACATCATAAAACGTATAAATAACAGGACTACCCGTACTGATTAGATAACAGATAATTTCTAGTGTAAATGGATGCCTACGTCATTTTATTATTATATTAACCTCATCCATTGTTGCATTATAATAATATTGCTTCAGGTCTATTAATATCATAACACGTGGATGTATTATCGGTCGTTAACACAAGTTGTTTGTTAACCTATTAATGGCAGATTTATATTAGACCGATCCGTCGTTAACGTTCTATTCTATTCTATAAACTTGGTACACGGATAGTTTATGACCTGGAATAACATAATGTGTCTTTCCCGATAATCTCACGGGATCGGGAGTTACGCGGGTGAAACCGCGGGCACCCAGCTAGTATGATGTAATAAAAATATTGTTTGATGACCTCTGTGGCGCGGTGGGCGAAGGTCCGCCTGCGATGCAGAAGGTTGCGGGTTCGATTCCCGCCGCGGGACAAATATTTGTACGATCTGCAGATATTTGTTTAGGGTTTTCTGGTCGTTTTCTTTGTACATATAATAAAAAATGTCTATGTAATAATATTGTATTATGTATCAGACATCTAGTACCCATAATACAAGCTCTGCTTAGCTTGGGGCTAGATGATGGTGTGTGGATTGTCCGGCATTATTTATTATGTTTATATTGATTATTGTGTTCGTCCCAGATATGCTACGTCCCTAACCTATTTGGATAGTCTGAACAGGATTTATTGTGATATGAGTTTCCATTGGAATTACCAGATCCGTCACAAATTGTCACGTGACTCACGCACTTGATTACGACAGTCTGGGTTCAATTCAACAAAGTGTGTCATATGTTATCAATATCATATGTTTGGATTGTTTAGATACAGTGGGGTGTGAATGAGTTTGTTGGTTGTTTCTATTAGACTTTATTATACAAACTTGGTATTTCTGTATTTTGTTTGTGTTTGGGGTATTCACATAATGATGTTTTTTATGACGGTTAACACATGTGCGTCCGATTTGGCCCGCATATAATTAATTTCATATGTTTAGTTTTTTTTTTTGCGCGGTACTGTAGTGCTTTTTCTTCTTTTCTCTGCTTAGCTTGGGGCTAGTTGATACTGTGTGGATTGCCTGGCATTATTTATTATTATTATTTAACTAAAGACGACCTCTGTGGCGCGGTAGACGAACGTTCGCCTGGGACGGAGGAGATTGCGGGTTCAGTTCCCGCCTCAGGACAAATGTATATACGATCTGCAGATATTTGTAGTGTTCTGGTCGTTTTCTATGTAGGTTTGGTAAAAAATATCTACAGAACTTAATTTTAAAAAAGTCCTCGCTACCTGAATCAATGTCCTTCCACTTAGGATGCGGAGAAGATATCCTCTCACTGGTGTAGAATGGAGCTGACATGGTCGTGTGGTGGAGAGTCAGGTAGAAACTGCATTGCGAGGAGCACCACTCCGGAGGCCTTATGTTGTATCCCACTATCTGGAATTACGAATTATAAAGAAAATTAAGAATTAAACACTCAACTCAGCACGTTATTAGGATGTTGTAAGTCTACGTCCTTGGAGAGGAAGGGAAGTGGCTTTCTTCTGTGTATTTTGTAACACTTGAACTGACTTGACTTTTTTGTTATGGCAATATGTCTGATTTGCCACTTATCTGCCAGTGTCCAGTTCATGGAAATGTCTTAGTCATGGAATGGAGGCAATTTATAATAATATGACCGGTAAATTTTGAAAAACACCAATCAGTTTTTTACCACCCCAATAATAGCTATAAACACTTGAATTGTGATGAATAATCAACACACCTAGCAGGGTGATAGGTAACCTAAGATATTATTATAACATGTGCTGCAGAAGAGGGCTGTTCGTGCAATCTATAATATGGGTCCCAGAGAATCCTTGCATGAAAAATTCAAAGAAACATAATGACAATAGCATGTCAATATATTTATGAAAACATTATGAACTCTCATATAAATATCTAAAGTTCATTAAAAATAGTGATATACATAATGTAAATACCAGAAATAAGAATAAACTCGCAACATGATGACAGTACCACGTCAATATATTTATGAAAACTTGATGTACACTCATAAAAATTCAATTAGTTCTTTAAAATAGCGATATACATAATGTAAATATTAGAAATAAGAATAAACTCGCTGTGCCCTATATATATATAGGCTTCACAAAATTGATGTATCTTTCAAAGAGCAATGTATATGCTTCAACAACAAAACTACAACAAATTTTTCTTTGTACAAAGTAATAATATGATAAAAACCGTTGGGTCGCTGATATGGATCCTTATAGACATTCTTAACAAGTGTGGGAAAGCAGTTGCTAAGTGCAAGGCAATTCTTGGAACTGATAAGATAAAAAATGTTTATCCACAAAATGAATTCTTGTTTTTGCATGATAGCAAATCTTGTCAAAACTCTGGTTTGATTGGTATTATTTAATGCTGGAACTTATTGATAATTTGAGTCTTTACAAAAGGAAAATTAATTATATTACCATAATATAAGAATTACTCAAGGATAGATAGATGGTAAAGCAAACTTATAAAATACAGGCCTTAGAATTATGGAGAAGGAAATTTATCAAAAAGTTACCACAGGTATTTAGCAAAAAGTTACCATTGCGTTATAATATTGAAGTTTTAACTTTTAATTTTCATTTGGATAGCTAATTTTTTTGCAAACATTCTATAGCCTATGTTGGTCCAGTACATACAGAGCCTATTCTATTCACACAAACAACCAAATCTTTGCTCTTGATAAAATTAGTATGTTATAATAATCATAAAACAAATTTGACTTGTCTAAATGGTTATTTTGTAAGCCTAAGGAAATAAAGTTAGTGAATCTGAATCTGCATAAGGGTCATTATTATATTATAATAATACTCAAGTTTTCTCAGCCATTAATCTATGCTGGAGTAACTCTAGCACTTTTTTCTAATTGTTGTAACCTACCTGTTATGTTAGTACCTATTAACATATCAAAAATATTGAAGCAATAAGGGGTTAGTTTCAACTGAATATCTCATCAATCTGACGAATGACATTACAATTTCATTCTTATTTGTCTATCCAAATAAATTCTGTAAAGCTAAACATGGGTGCGCTCATTGTATTACCTTACACCCTTATAACCCATATTTCACAAAGTAAATGAATCTAAATCTAAGTACATTGTGCACTATGCTTAAATAAAACAGTTTAATAGCTGATGATAGCTCTACCCTCCATACAAAAATCTTCAAACCTCTTTTATTAATATTACAATAATGAAGATCTGCGTTACTTTTAATATAAGTAATGTTACCAACAGAAAGTGACATTCACATTAGATTTATGATTTTATTTTGTTTTTCAAATATTACTGGATGGTCCTTGTGAAGGCAGGGGGTATACAGTCACATTACAGTAAAACTAGCTCTGTATGGTTTTACTTCATAATTATAATAGAGAAGTTAACAGCGTCGGTGTATGAACACATAATTTGACCCGAATATTCGCAGCCTTTCAATTCTACCACCGATATCGCTGAGTAGGCGTTTGTTAGTAAACGGTACGTTCCGGGATCTGTGAATCATTGCCAGTTATAAACTGGAAGCTTTACCTGTATCAAACTCCTCAACCGAAGCTGTTGAGTGGCCAAGGGTGTCCATTCTCTGCATCTAGGCCTTCCAAACATTGTTCCACAACAAAAAACAAAGGATTTTTAGAATCTTCACTTATTTTTCACGGACATGTGAGACCGAACATATTTATTTTAGGAGTGTGTAGTGCTTGATTATTGTGGTCTCAGTGTGGGATTAGAGATACCCGTCTTTACACGTTTTTATTACTACTACATGCAAAAACATTTAACAAAAATAAAGGAAACTAAATCAGAAAATCACAGAGAATTCCGTCATGCGAAAATCGAATGACGTGAGCACAGAACAATAATACTCTACGAGCGAGACGTGAGTGAGTATGAGTAAATGAGCGAGCAGTGTTAAGCATGTGTGAATAGTGTGAACTATAATCGTAAAGTAAACGTTGTTAAAAGTATTCCTCTTATTATAAAAACAATGATTTCCTGCAGCAGTTATGCATCAATTTCAACAGGAGAATCTTCATTCCTTGGAAGTGGTGGCGGAAGTAGATGCTCCAGCTGCGTCAATCGTTCTTCTTTGGTACAAAGTTTATGAATTGTGCAGTTTAATCAATAATCATTTCAAATGTACCTATCGCCAGCACAGGGCCGTAGCCAGAAATACTATTCGGGGGGGGTCAAGCCTTAGACCCGCCCGAGACAATATGCAACATCCTCATATATGTACTTATGCTTAGTGCTTAGTACCCGGAGCAATTTTCAACCAAGCAGTTTCCAAAAAAAATCGATATAAAAATAATAACCATGAGTAACGGCGAGCGGAGCGAGCCGCGAATTTTTTCCGACTTTTTGTAAAAAAGTAGGCAAAAGTGTGACAGCTAGGCAGCCCATTTCAAAAACTGCGGTTGTCATTTTGGAGATTGGAGATTGGTATTCCAGAAACAAAGAAAAAAATGTGAGAAATACAAAAATTAAATAACTTCGAGCGTCATTTTCGGGTGACAAAAAAGTTAGTAGTATTAGTTAAGGGGTAGGTTATAACAATTCACATTATTATGAAAGAATGGCGAGCGAAGCGAGCCGCCAAATTTTTACATATTTTCGGCAGGCTGATAAAAACGAGCAAAAGGCTACAGAATGAACGGCGAGCGAAGCGAGCCGCCAAATTTTTTACATAATATTTTCGGCAGGCTGATAAAAATGACCAAAAGGCTACAGAATTAATGGCGAGCGAAGTGAGCCGCAATTATTTTTGCGACCTTTCTGATGTTCTGTAAAATAGAATCAAGAGTGACAAAAGATTATGTTTAGCGAACCCTGAAACTTTTAGAGCCAAAATTATAACAGTGAGCGGAGTGACCGCCGATATTTTGTAGTGTTTGCGGCCGCTGAAGATTGTTGAGAAATTGTCACATTGTTGCAAGGTTGTTAAAAAGCTTAGAATAATTCAGAATTAACGGCGAGCGAAGCGAGCCGCCAAATTTTTTACATATTTTCGGCAGGCTGATAGAAATTACCAAAAGACTACAGAATGAACGGCGAGCGAAGCGAGCCGCAATTTTTTTTGCGACCATTCTGATGTTCTGTGAAATAGAATCAAGAGTGACAAAAGATTATGTTTAGCGAACCCTGAAACTTTAAGAGCCAAAATTATAACAGTGAGCGGAGTGACCCCCGATATTTTGTTGTATTTGCGGCCGCTGAAAATTGTTGAGAAATTGTCACATTTTTGCAAGGTTGTTAAAAAGCTTAGAATAATTCAGAATTAACGGCGAGCGGAGCGAGCCGCGAAATTTTTTGTGACCTTTTCGGCCGTTACCAAATAGTTAAGAATATATAAATAGTTTATAAATAAAGACATAACAGTAAACGGAGAAAGCAATTCAATTACGGAAAGACAAAAAATAGGTCTATTGATTTACAAATTTAAAAGTAATGTCGTGATCTGCCTGCCTAGCTGGAATCGACCGTAAATGAATGCGATGCGTGCACCCAGCTCATTTAAAATGTAGAGACGAATTTTGTCGAAAAAAGTTTGAGTTTTCTAAAGAGAATAATTTAAAGAAATATTTAAGTGCTGCGTCTTTACATAAAGCAATGTATGTTGATACACAATAGGAATCGCATCGCAAGGCACGGAGCGCGAGAGCGCCCCGTCCGCCAACGACGACTCAGAGCGCGCTGTTGATAGTCGGAGACGAAATTAGACGATTTTTTTTGTGTTTTTAAGAAAGAATAGCTATTTAAAGTAAGCCGCACTTTCCACGTAGGTACGAATACGTATCCGAAAAAATTTCACCTACCTATTCAAATTTGATTTTTAACGGTGCCTCAACATTTCGGGGGGGGTTTGAACCCCCAAAACCCCCCCCCCCCTCCCTACGGCCATGCGCCAGCAGCAGCATACTTTTCGCTCACTAAAACTTAAACGCACGTTTGAAACGAATGCAAGTAATCCTAAAGTAGCCCAAATCGCCCGTTCTTTTTTTCCAGATAATAGCTGATGCTACTGATGCCGATTGGATTTTTTGGTCGCTATTTGAGCCCTCAAGGTATCCTAAATGGCGCTATTTCGCCTAATTTGACACCGCTGTGAGCGAGCATCGAGCGAGCGAACGGAGCGAACGAAACTGAACGACCTGATTTGACTTGACTGACATTGACACGACTTCTTCGTTGATGGCAACATGTGTCTCGTTTCGTTTGACACTTTTCTGCCAGTGTCGTGTTTCCGCTGTTTCCGCCCTCTGAATTTCCGCCGTAACTAAACTTATTAATTTAAGAACTAAACCTGCAAATACATATTATTGCCATATCGAAGAAGTCAAGTCAAGTCAAACCTGCAAATGGTTAAAGTTGAGTTTCCTTTTAGTAATTACTAGCGGCCCGCCCCGGCTTCGCACGGGTATTAAACAAAAATTTCAGAAATTATACACACTAAAACGATGGGTTTTACAGTTTTCATACGGATCTTTACTTTTTTTAACAGCATTGGGGTTTTTGACATTGACTCGACATTCCAAAACTGACACTGGCCGTAGAGAAAAAGCAAGCACCGTGCGCTATACAACCTCTTTTTCTATTCTGACGCGCCATAATAGAAAAAGAGGTTGAATATACAGCCCACGGTTCAATTATTGAATTTTTCATGCGGATCCCTAACTTTTTTGAAAATATTATATAGCCTATGTTCATCACGGAAAATTAAGGATTCTAATGGTGAAAGAATTTTTTTACTCGGTTCAGTAGTTTCGGAGCCTATTCAATTCAAACAAACAAACAAACAAACAAACATACAAACAAACAAACAATCAAATCTTTCCTCTCTAAAATATTAGTATAGATAAATATATATACATTATATATAGGTAAATATTTATCACTGTATTACTAAAATTTCTTAGTTATAGATAGACGTTTATAATGTAGACCTGTCTTATCTAACATGCTCATTGTCATCTTTGTTTAATCTGTTGACTTAACCGTGAAAACCTTAATTAAGCTTCCTCATACGTATAAATTACTTTTAACTCGTTAATTTTAGGCTTCTGGTTTTCGTTCACATAAATTAATAAAAAAACTCATAAAATTATGTAGGTAAGTTTCAACATTTTTTTTTTAAATATGTAGATAGGTACTGATTAAAATCGCAGTGTACATATAGATACTGTCCATTTATGTATACTGTGTTAACATTCTCCTCCTAGTATGAAATGGGTAGAGGAACTGATGATTGCCATCTTATGAGAGAGAGAGAAGGATGGATGCCTAATGCACGAGAAGAAATGAGATGGAATGATCTACATTGCTATATACCTTCCTGAAGATATTACAAAGACATTTACTTATCTATTATGTATTTTATAATAGGATTGATTGAATTCTTTGTTTGTTTGAATAAAAAGGCTCCGAAAGTCTGGATCGATTTGGAAAACTATTTTACCATTAAAATGATAAACATTAGTTTTAATTCATTTGGTACATAGGTACCTATCCGAGTGCCTGCAACATAAAATAAAACTAATCGGCCTTTGCAACGAGAGAGAGTGTAGCTGGTAGCTATTCTCGAACCGAATGGTCTGTTGCGTGACGATGGTAGGGGCACTATGACACTCGGCCTATGGGAGTTGGGGAGGCCCATTGTGTGAGATGCGTCGACATACTTGCGCCCTCCCATCTTCCAAGGACATCCGTGAGGGCTGTTGCGGCGGCAAATTTGGCATAGGATCTCAAGAGGCGCAAATATGCGACAGAGCCTACGCATTTGCTACCCTTAGAGTCGAGACCCTAGGTCCGTGGGGTACCGAGGCTCTCGGGGATGGGATTGGGGACGCTTCTGACTAGTATTGTTATTAATATGGATCCGTTGAGTTACCTGTAGATTGTTAGCAACAGTCTGCAGTTAGCTCAATTGTTTATAAAGGTTATACCGTCAAAACAATAAGTTGCGAATTTAGTTTTTTTTAAAGTTGGTTGTAAAGTTAGTGTGTGTGTTGTTGTATAATAAATCGATGATAATAATAAATAGTCACCAGTATTTCAGATAAATTTATTGATAGGTACATGCTAAAGCGTCATAACTAGTAGTTACTTCAATAATCATGAATGCATACCAAGAAATTGTTTTTTAATGGCATTCTAGACGTAATCAGAGGCCAGTTTTCTTAGTTGAGTGACTTTTCAATTAATATGTATCGTGCTTTTCTTATTTCTTTATTTCATCTTTGTTTTCATGCGGTAAGTTGGTATAACTTTACATGAGATCTCCAGATTTGAGCTCCTCATATCTTTTGTTAGCTGTTTACTTTGTTTTCCCTAGGAACTTATTTCGTTAAACCATCGTATATGGCCCAAAGGTGTCTCCTATGTACTTAAATAATCTAAGCAGAGCTTGCGTTATGCGAATGACTGATCTACTTAATACAATAGTAGGTATCAGTTATATCAATCATCCTAGTTATCCATGTAGTATAACTATTTACCTATTAATTTATATTAATAGGTATATTATATAATATATTTACCTAGGATTTATCTATGACTCATCAAATCAAAGACGTTTTAGGTTTAGAAAAGTTACAACTCCTACGACGATAAGGCCGCCTAAGGCGAAGCACAACCCCCGAGCTGCTTGCAGCTCGGGCACATATACCCTCTAGTCTACTATATAAAAGTAAATTTGTCTCTTGGTCCAGGATGCCCTTTCTCCTCTTGCTTAGAAATTTACTGTTTTATCAAATCTTTACATCCGATTTCTGGCATCATTTCTTTGAATAGGTGTAAAAACCTATATGTAAATACCATGTAATGGTAATTTTTTTCTCTTGGTCCATTATGACCTTTTTCCTTTAGCTCAGAGATTTATTGTTTCAAATTATTCCACCCGTATAACCTACCTATCATTGATATCCCACAAACATTGAAAATTAGAGAAGCTTGTATGAATGTTTGTTACCATGTACCTAACTACTAAACTGATTTGCATAAAACTTTCGAATGATTGGAATATAGGCTAGTTTAGAAGGAAATTACCTACAACGCGAACGCCCCGCGCCGCGCGGGTAGTAACAAGAGGCGGTAAGGCGGTAACATATGTACATACTTATTACTTACCTAAAGTACCGAGTTCTGTTCTCAGACCAAGAACAAATACTTGCAGAATTTTAAAGACAAAGATACATTTATTTAGCTTCACAAGAACAGCACAGACATAAATAAAGATAGACAATTTGTAAAAAAATATCCCGCAGTGGGAATTGAACCCGTAATTATCGCGTGTCAGTCGGCTTGGTTTACCACGCCGCGCCGCGCGGCCATGAAGGATTTCTATTTATCTTTTGCGGCTTACGCGCGAAATCTATTTCATTTTCTTGGCTATGCGGCGCCGCGCCGGCGGCGGGGGGCGCGCGGAAGGGTGCGGGCCGAAACCATAGCCCCGCCCAAATTGCTCAAGGTCATTCGCTCCTGTTTGCGCCTTAAGTTAGTTTTCTATGAAAGAACCTAGGTAAGGTACTTTCATAGAAAACGTCCAGAACACCCAGAACAAACATCTGCAGACAGGTTGCGGGTTCAATTCCCGCCTCGGGGGAAATGCTTGTACGATCTGCTGGTTTTTGTTATGGGTGTTCTGGACGTTTTATATGTACATATAACAAAAAAATCCATCCACGTAGCATCTTTTAAGTAGATAAGCCATCTACTACCTATAACATAAGCTTTTATTACAAATTAAAAGCTCCATTGTTGCAATTGTAAATAATAGCTCTGTTACTCGTATTTTCCAGTTATTTTCTTTATCAATATTTTTTTTTACAGTTCGGATTGCAGTCCGACTACGATTCTTCTATCAATGAAGAAGACCGCCAAGGTAGAGAAATTGATAACGGTGATTTTAATGAAGAAAGAGTAGCCCTTTTGAGCCTCGATTACTACAATAATGGCGGGGACGGGTTCCGCAATGATCTTTCCAGAGAAACCTTACTGAAGAAAGCAGACTCACATGACGAGGATTATGAGGTTGACCCTGCCTCCAACATTGTAGTTCTAGTAAGTACCTATATCCAAACAAATATACCCACGACAAGTCCTATAGGTATCTATTTCAGATCGAGAACTGACTATGTGATTAGATTACATTACTCTAAATAGCGGTCTATGCACACTGTGGACGAAGTTCTTTGGGTTTTTATTGTAAGTTTCATGAAAATTTGAATAGATAGATAGATGATTAGAAGCCCGTTATTCCAACTCCTTGGTGACCACCTATCCGAGGGGAGTATGTAAGTAGATTTAAAATCAACGCCGCATTTTATTGCAGCAACCTGCGGGCAAAACCTATCATGTAGGTATGTAGTTCCTTTGTAGTTCATTCATTATTTAATTTTTAATCTAGATGCTTAAAAAAGTCAGAATTATGCATTTTATAGGACAGCCAGGACGCGAGGAACTATAAAGCGGAGTTATTAGCCGGTAATAAAGCTGATCTCCTGAATGCGAATCCAAACCACTTTCAACCGGATATCTACCCGGATTTCGGGCGACGTCTATCTGAACCTACATTTATAGACATAACTGTAAGTTTGACGTATATTGTCTACTCAATTTACATAACACGTAGATAATATTAATATTTTAAAGAAGAATTTGATTCTTTGTTTGAATCTCGGACCAAATAAAAAGTTACCTACTTCTTATTTTATCTGAGGTTTGAATTGAATAGGCTCCGAAACTACTGGACTGATTTGATAAATTCTTTCACCATTAGAATCTTTAAAATTAGAATATTAAAAAAAAAGTGATCCGTAAGAAAAATGCATTTTTTGTTAAATACCCGTGCGAAGCTGGGGCGGACCGCTAGTTAGGTAATAAAGAGTGAGAGATATTTTCTACATAGTATGTATCTAACTGATAAGTGATAGAGGATAAAAACTGGTGTTATTTATAATTTTTAATGCTTCTATAGTACCTAGTTAAGTAGGTATACTTACCTAATAATATTTCGTCCTAATTTCAGAGGTCATCAAATCATGAGCCGGTGCCAGTATGGGTATGGAACTAAGAAACCATTAAAAGTTTTCTTTGTAAAATTATTAGAGTTTGTAGCGATAAGGCCGCTACTCTAGCGAATCCCAGCAATAATCATTCGAGGAGGCCATTATCCACTAGTCCATTAGTATCAGAAGCACGTGGGGTGAGGTTGAGTGGAGACCGCGACTCGGTAAACGTAGTGTAGGACGCCCTCCTGCCAGGTGGGATGACGATCTGCGAAAGACTGCTGGCAGATGCTGGATGCGACAAGCCGAAGATAGGGCGCTATGGCGCTCATTAGGGGAGGCCTTTGTCCAGCAGTGGACTAACATAGGCTGATGATGATGATAATTTTACCTACAATGGAAAAAGGGATAGCAACAGATTTATTCTAGAAAAATAGCATTTTATTTAACATTTAATTTTGCAGGCACCACCGGAAATGGTTATAGCAATAGCAAAAGAGTCAGCCTTGATCAACGCAGCTGAGTCTAACCCTACCAATAAACCTATTCAAAAAGACATACTAAGAACCGGGGTAAGTTAAAGTACCTAGCGCTTGGTAGCAATTTTAGGGTTACGTAACGTACTCATTAATGCTAATGTAGCTAAGCCTATCTTCAAACTGTCTGTCAGTGCGTCTGTAACACTACCCCGAGTAAAGGTAATAATATGTTCTGAGGCATACCATCGATGCTGTATTACGTCGAATTCATACTTCCTTAATATAAAGAAATAGTACCTTCTTATACAAAATTATAAACAAACGGAAACCCGATTAATTTTTTTAGTGTATTAACAAGTAAAAGTACCTACGGCCAAAAATAGCTGATGCTTTATTCACGGCTGTACCGTTGCGAATTTAAAAAAAATTAATTTAATTAATTTATACATTACTGCGACCCGCTCTGACTTTTACAAAAATGCTAATACAAAAAACTTACTCTTGAATGATTAAAGACCGCATTAAAAGAGGTTGCCTAGTGTAAAAGATCTAAGCATACATATAATGTAGACAAAAAGACAGACAGCGGGAAACGACTTTTTTGCTTTGAACATGGATTTTTTCGATCATTTTGAGAGCGATCCCATTCGCCGGAAGAAGGATGATAAAATTAAATCAATCCGACGAAAGGGACCGCGGTCCCTTTACCTTGCGGTCCCAATCGCCGGAAGCCTCGTTTTTAAGTAATGTAGTGATAATCCTTGAAACATAATTATATTTTTCAGAAATATTGGAATGCATTTTGGACAGAGGAAGTTAATCCACAAATTTTGAGGGAGAAAACCAACAACCACTTGGTAGGCTATTTACATTTTTTTTTCCAAGTCGTAGAAAATTACACCACACTCACTCTTCCCGTAGGTGTCGTAAGAGGCTTCTAAGGGAAACACACCGGAGGGCAGGCAGCAGCGCCCTCAGCAGGACAACTCCACCGAACTGCGATCCCCAACCCGCATGCCCAGCGTGGGTTATGGGCAACCCCCTAATGATAAATAATGCCATCTATTGCACTCATTATGGTCCAGCAGTGGTCTATTATAGATAAAGGCCGATGATGAAAATTTTACATTACATCATTCAGTCTAAATTCTTATCTAAATACTCTAAAGGCTTCCCCTAATGAGAGCCATTACGCACAGAAGACAGGCAGATCGTCATGTCACCGGGCCGGAAGGCGTCCTACACTACGTTTGCCGAGTTGGCGTTTGCGGTCTCCTCAAGAACTCGTTTACCCCAGCGGTTATCGATTCTTCACGAAATATGGCCGGCCTATAGGCATTTCAGTTTGCTAATTCTTCGGGCTACGTCGATAACTTTGGCTCTCGTACTTTTGAAGCTTCTGGTCTGTCAGATTTGCTGACTACTAAAATTAATACCTCCATTAAATCGAAGTATAATCGATGGATATAAAATCAAAAACATGTATTTTTACAGGATACCATGAAGATACAAATTCAACCACAATCACCGCTGTACGATCTTATTCTGAAGTTAAAACAATTATCGCCAACTCTTTTCTATGTCATAAATAAATAATACAATATTAAATACCTTTTACATCACCTTTTTGTTTTTGAATATTTTTAGAATTGTAGGTACCTATATGCCGGACAATTCAACAGCATCATCTTGCCGAAATAACGACCTAAGCTAAGCAGAGCTTGTGTTATGGGTAGGTCCTATGTAGATAACTGATATACCTACATAATACAAAATTATTACATTTTATAGATATCTTTTACATAGAATATCGGGCGGGAATCAAACCTGCAACCTTCTGCGTCGCCGGCGGACTTTCGCCCACCGCGCCACAGAGGTCGTATTATGGAGAGCATGTGGAGAGCAGGGAGAGCATTGCATTTACACCACAGATTGTTTACTTACGAGGCTATTAAAACGTTTTCATCATCACTGCCTTTACATCCACGAAGGTTGGTTCATTGATGTTTGTTCTTCCTTCTAAATACCAAAGAGAATAAAACCACTACGTTCACAAGTTCACAAGTTCACAACTTAACTTTTTTATTTTTTTGGGAGTCGGCGCTATGCAAGGAGTATGCAAGTACCTACTTATCTTATACCCAACCAACCGATTGGGTATAAGTAGTATAAGTTCCTTGGCGCTATGAGGCGCTATGAGAGTCCCTTTTTGCGAGATGTCGCGTCATGTCAAAGTCATTCAGTGAAAACTCCATCATCGTTGTCAATTTTGTGCTAAATACTCAAAGGTTCTTCGGCACTCACCCAGATGAATTGTAAAGCCTAATACAAAAGAGTAAGATACCCTAATATGATAGGATACCCTATACCTCGGAGACCAATGGGTCTATAGCTAGGGTCGCAGAACGATTATAAACCTTAGTTAGATATAAACGATGGTATAATAACTCAGAAAAACGATTATAATAATTTACTGGCGATCTGTGGTCGGGAAGAGGATGGGGGTGAGATTTTTCGATTGAAAATAGACATTGGCTTAGGTCTTTACGTCTTCCTCTATACGTAGTCTATGAATGCCTTGCTTGACATGACATGACCAGGGCTGGATTTAGGGGTCTGGGCTCGGGCCAACGAGTGGAGGCCCCAAATTATTTTCAAAATTAAAGTAAAATAAAGATATCGCTTGTAAAAAAATTTGCTTCCAGTGTTGTGTTTTAAAATAATTTCGTATTTTTTTGCAATAAACATTCAATAGATATTTTCTCTAAAAATCTAAGACATGCATGACATACTTACAAGATAAAACTGACATTTGCCGGTCACAGAAAATTATATTGAAGTTTTTTATGTTTATTATTTTGTCATTTAAATATTATAATGAATTGTTTATTTTTAATTAATATTTTTTATAATAGTACCATACCTACCATCTTGATATTATCTCAATATATTTTAAGTTTTCCGATGTACCTACTTAGGTAGGTACCTACGATCTGATGTGTATGAGTGTGACCTAAATAAGTATTTTACCAATAAGTGAACTATTGAGCCATTTGATATTTTACTGTTTTTGTGCTTGGAGTGAACAAATATAGATGAATCATTTAATGCAAGTAACATAAACCAGCAAAAAAAAATATCAAGGAAAATAAAATTTCAGTGTTTACCTGTCGAAATTTAAAAGATTTTTTACAAGGCTCTTTTGTGGAGGCCTCGGGCCCCCGGGACTGTAGCCCCGGACGCCATCCCCTAAATCCGGTACTGCATCACGGCATTACACACAGACTTGATTCGTTTCCGGGTTTATTAGTATTTATATGCGTTACCTACGCTTTGTAAGCAAAAATTTGCGGTGTCTAGAAATATCCAAAAACGTTTGTATTGATTTCAGAAAAAGAGAGTACACGTATACCTATTGTGTTTGTGTTTTGGATTCAAAATGAAAAGTTCTATATCGTCAAATTTCGAAGTGGATTTCGCAATAAAATACAGCTCGAATCCTTCCAATATATTTGGAGGAGAACGTTCCAGTATACTTGGAGTACGTTCCCCTCTCCGTGATTATAAAGTTTCCAAAAGTTCCCGAGAGGTAGCCCAGGTAAAATAATATTTATTTTTATTTACTTCGCAAACGGACAGTCTTTACAGATGGTATTTTACTTAAGCTGTGGACACAAGCATGAGTAGGTATTAATCCTCTGAGATCCGACAACCTCTATAGCGCGGAGGGCGAAGGTACGACGGAGGAGATAGTGGGTTCGATTTCCTCGCAACAAAGGATCGTACGATCTATAGACATTTGTTCCAAGTGTTCTGGTCGTTTTCTTTGTATATTAAAATATCTATATATGTAGGTATCTTATGTAAAAATAAAATAATAAATAACGATGAATCCATATCCATTTTTATTGTACCTAACTGATAGACCTCCATTTGTCCACGATCTCACCTGATGGAAAGTGAAGATGTGGCCGACGGTGGATCACGCAGGTCTAGAAGACACCTATTCCCTCTAGTCTTAAAGAGACCCAGGTTGTAGTTAGTAAGAAAAACAGAAGCAGGCAACGAGTTCCATTCCTTTGCGGTGCGAATAATGAAGGTGGAGGAAAATCACTTATGCCTACAAAAATGTGCAAGCTAATGAGGAGCATTCATTATAAATATTAGTAGGTTAACTATGATCCTATTTTGTTGTGGAATTACAAAATAGGTTCCTAATTAACCCGCTTCCATTCGTCAAACTACGATAGTAAACAGTTAATAATTGAAAAGTTTTCTAGCGACTGTAAATTTAATGTCACAACCATTTACCTACTTAGTATAAAAATTATCTTGTTTGTGATATCTTATGCGATATCATCACCATTATCATCAGCTTATAATAGTCCAGAGCGGAAGACATAGGCCTCCCATAATTCATCATCATCATCATCACCAGCCTATATCTAATAGTCCACTGCTGGACATAGGCCTCCCCTAATGATCGCCATAGATAATAATTATTAATTATTACTCCCATAATTATTTAGGTATAATTTGGGGGTTATTGCCTATAATCCCCACGCTGGGCATGCGGGTTGGGGATCGCAGTTCGGTGGAGTTGTTCTGCAGAGGGCGCTGCTGCCCGCCACGGTATATATTCCTTAGTCGCCTCTTACTCATCCACGGGAAGAGTTGGGGTGGTGAAATTCTATGCCGGTACCTCACGGCTTAATGCTATATAGTTCCAAGTAAACATTCCTGTTTTCAGAGCAAAGTCCCCTGTAGCTTCCAAGTGGTATCAAAAACAAAGGAGGAGGAAGAGGCTTTCGACTACGCTCAGAAACGTACAGATGTCAAGACTAATAAGTAAGAGAAATTATTTAGCTTTTTTTTAGTTAATAAACGTTATTATTGTATTTATAAAACTAAGGCGCTAGTTGCACATAAAGAAACTATAAATAAGTAACCATATGTATACAAGTTAACTGTTAAGTTTATTATATGGAATAAGTTTTATAAACTGGTAATAAATATCACCATCATCATCAGATTATAATAGTGCACTGCTGGACGTAGGCCTCCCCTAATGAGCGCCATATATGGCATTATTTATCATTTGTGGGTTATTGCCCAAAATGGTAGGTAATAAATAAAACTGACATTATGAATTATAAACGTAAACTAGAAACCAGGAAAGGATAACAATCAAGGGTTTAGTGTAACTACTTGTATTTTTTTTTCTAATGGTCTCCCTCTCCCACTATGATAAACCAATTCTAAACTAAATTGCAGTTCGTATTACTTAGATACCAAGCTAGATTATAGTTAGTGAAACTACCAGATTTTTTTATTTTTTCTAATGGTCCCCCTCTCCTATCACGGACAGCCCTCTATGCAGAGGGTGCATGAATGCTGAGGAGACGGCGCATGTGCTTGTAGAGTGCGATAGCGTAGCTTCTCAAAGATTGCAATACCTCGGGAGACCGAGAACATCTAGGGAGGCATGCACCGGTGTCAGCGAGCTGCTGGCTTTCCTGGAGGATATCGGGTGGTTAAATTAGCAGACCCCACCCGTCATGCAAAAAGGGCCCACCTGTGGCCTAGTTGCGGAAACCAGTCCAGTAACAATGTCCAATGTCCCCCTCTCCCATATCAACCCATGTCAATGTAGAGGTATATCACTATAAAATAATGTAAAGAAATAAACATTCTTTTCATTTTCATTTTTAATTTTCCCACAAATTAATTTACTTCTGTAACATAAATTACAGTTCGCATTAAATAATCGTTTCTACACCGAACTGCAATCCCCAACCCGCATGCCCAGCGTGGGGATTATGGGCAATAACCCCCAAATAATGATGCCATCTATGGCGCTCATTAGGGGAGGCCTATGTCCAGCAGTGGACTATTATAGGCTGGTGATGATGATGATGATGAATCGTTTATTTCAGCCTCTTAGGTTCTGTAGCGCATCTGGTGAAGGGTACTTTGGGTTCTGGTATTCTTGGCAGTCACGTGGCCTACATGAAGGCGGGAATAGCTGTCGCCGTACCCCTCACTGTCTTCTTTGGACTTTATATAGGGTATTGTATGTATGTAAGTACCTACTCTCTATCATATACCTAAATGTGTGCGTTCGCCCAGCAAAAAGTATCGTCTTTTCAAGAATCGAATGATGCAGATAATTAGTGCCCTATGTCGTGTAAATGTGCCCAAAATTTTAAATTTGTGCCCCCAAGGGCTGCAGAGTTATTTAGGAAAATCTGATTTTGCTGCACGAACGTTCGCCCAGCAAAACTTTTTTTAAAAAAAGGGTATAGCTGTATTTTAAATATGCAAAAAGATAGCTTAAATACTAGTCTAAATGTGCCGTTAAAGCCAAATTTGTGCCTCTAAAGGTTTTAGAGATATTTAGTTTTTTGCTGGGCGAACGTTTTGGTGATTTCTATATCTCGGAAACGGCTGAACGGACAGTCATAATTTTTTGTTCCTACAGATACGGTAAATTTGTGCCTATTTGTGCCGTAATTTTCATTAACATGAGTAGCATGGTTCAGGAGCTATTATTGTATTTCCTAGAAAACGGAAAAATGCTCTGGCTCTCGAATGAACAAGACCAAGGACTTCGCGTTAGTGCCGACTGGTACCCATTATATATTCACACGATCCTGTAAAGTTTCACCGGCCTACTACTTATAATAGACGAGTTATTAACGATTTTGTCTTTTTTTTGAGGTTATTTTGAGTGAAATTACTTAAGATACGAAAACACTAGTTTCCTGTGAGCTGGCTTATTACATGCTTCTACAATAATTAGAGCCCTATTTTAAGAATACGTATTATGCAAAAAATCATCTTTGTATACCCAATACTTTAGACAATAATGGGAAAATACCATTCGTTCGAAGTATTTTTGGTAGATAACCAGACCAAATTCGAATGAACATTAAAAAGCGGCCGTACGATACTACAAGCTATCCTTCCTTGCTTGGTGGCGTTGTAATGAAATTTAAGTAGTACAGATGCGTACAGAATTGTTAAGTAGAAAATAATATTTATAGTTCGTTTTTAATAATCTTACAATTATAATAAATGGGAAAGTCTGTGTGAATGTTCGTTATAAGTACCTACCTAGGTAATCTTTGTGACTACTTAAGTTATTTAAATGAAATTTCGTAGGGATAGGACCTAGAATAGGACTAAATAGGCTAAAATTAGGAAATTTTAACCTCTGAGGGGGTTAAATATGGTGGTAAGGGTTGTATGGAAAATATTTTTTCCTTGATTCGATTCACTCAAAACTCGGTATAAATGAACTATGGACTGAATAATTAAACACGTAGGTATTTTTACACAACCCCTAGGGGGTGTGCAGTAAATTTCTGAAATTTATACGAAAAAAACTCTGGTTCGCGGGCAAAGCTGCGGGGCGCATCTAGTACACTATAATTTGTAATGTAGGTATTACTAAAAATACATTGTCCGGAGACAACGGCACATCATTGACCTGTTGAGATAATAATGAATGCATGATTTAACACCAAATACCAATAAGTACAACTTGACATCTGATCTAGCTTGATGTGCCGTTGACAGTACAGGTATTTGTTTTTTTTTTAGAAGGTACCTAAGTAATAAACGAAGATAACAAAACAGTATTGTTCTTTTTTTACATTGATTTATTTTTTATAGACAAATAACAATGAATATGCTTTTGTAAATTACAATAACCCGAGAGGCAGGCAGACTCAAAAACAAATTACTTATGGGTGCGTGCGATAAGGGTGTGTGTGTGTGTGCTTTCGAAGAGCACACACAACGGTCGTCGGTCACTCCGAGTTGAAGTATTTACTTATCAATTTGTAGAGCGTGCTGGCAAATACTTACCTACCATTATAATATTGGTACCTATGAAAAGGTTGGCTCGTTATGATTTAGCAAACAAACAAACCAGCCTACTAATTATTTATTCGCAAAAGAGCCGTGGATTATTTTCTTATATAATGCTATGTTCACATGCGCGCCGTGCAGCCCGGCGGGCTGCCTGGCGGGCTGCCTGGCGGGCTGCCTGGCGGGCTGCGCGGCATGCAGCCCGTCCCAGGCCGGCGACAATTCAAGCTGTTCACACGCACGCGCCGTCGCGTCAGTCAGTGCATTTGGTTCGCGGCATTCACGTTCACAGGCGCGTTTACGGGCTTGGGCGTACTGTTCACACGCTCGTGAACGTGCACGTTGAATGTCGAGTTGAACGCGCGCATGTGAACATAGCATTACAGGAGATACTCTTTAGGATTATCAGATAAAAAAACATATGTAGGTACAGGTATGCCTACGTATAGGTACTTACTAAGTAGGCTACTTAATTATTTATTGAAAAGAGCATTTTCATCATATTATATTCATCATTTTTCATCATTCATCATCATATTATACTTAAGCAATACAAAATCAAACGAGCGCAAAAGTATATTGTTTTAAAATTACAATTCCACTTTTGTACGTAACGTTCTCTAAACACTAAATATTATCATGACGATTTAAGAAGGATAGCTTGTAGTATCGTACGGCCGCTTTTTAATGTTCATTCGAATTTGGTCTGGTTATCTACCAAAAATACTTCGAATGGTATTTTCCCATTATTGTCTAAAGTATTGGGTATACAAAGATGATATTTTGCATACGTATTCTTAAAATAGGGCTCTAATTATTGTAGAAGCATGTAATAAGCCAGCTCACAGGAAACTAGTGTTTTCGTATCCTAAGTAATTTCACTCAAAATAACCTCAAAAAAAAAGACAAAATCGTTAATAACTCGTCTATTATAAGTAGTAGGCCGGTGAAACTTTACAGGATCGTGTGAATATATAATGGGTACCAGTCGGCACCAACGCGAAGTCCATGGTCTTGTTCATTCGAGAGCCAGAGCATTTTTCCGTTTTCTAGGAAAAACAATAATAGCTCCTGAACCATGCTACTCATGTTAATGAAAATTACGGCACAAATAGGCACAAATTTACCGTATCTGTAGGAACAAAAAATTATGACTGTGCGTTCAGCCGTTTCCGAGATATAGAAATCACCAAAACGTTCGCCCAGCAAAAAACTAAATATCTCTAAAACCTTTAGAGGCACAAATTTGGCTTTAACGGCACATTTAGACTAGTATTTAAGCTATCTTCTTGCGTATTTAAAATACAGCTATACCCTTTTTTTAAAAAAAGTTTTGCTGGGCGAACGTTCGTGCAGCAAAATCAGATTTTCCTAAATAACTCTGCAGCCCTTGGGGGCACAAATTTAAAATTTTGGGCACATTTACACGACATAGGGCACTAATTATCTGCATCATTCGATTCTTGAAAAGACGATACTTTTTGCTGGGCGAACGCACACCATATAAATCAATACTGCAATAAAGAATACAATAGTATCAGAAATAGTTAGGAAACAATAAAACCAGAGCAGCGCACCCATTGAGGCTGGGATTCCTGGATTTCGGGATTTTTAAATGTCCTTACTCAATCCTAAGGACTATAGTTTTGAAATTCATACATTATAGTTGAGGATATTTTCTAGTACATCATACTAGCGGTCCGTCCCGGCTTCGCACGAATTTTAAAAATTGAATTTTTCATGCGGTTCCCTAAGTTTTTTGAAAATTGTCTAAAGCCTATGTTAATCAGGGAAATAATATTTTTAAACTTACGCGATCTGAACACTAATGATTAGTACTAGTGTAACAGGTATTTATCGCCTTTTTTTTCAGTTATCTCGTGACCACGACAGAGTGCAAACCTGTTGAAACGTCGAGAGGAAAAAAAATACGCGATAAATACCCGTAACAATAGTTCTAATCATAATCAGGGAAAATTTAGGATTCTAATGGTGAAAGAATATTTTTTCATGTATGTTTTGAATATCAGTCATCTTGTTTAGATGTTTTACAGGTTTTGGTACAGTCAGCGCAGATTCTGTGCAAACGCACCTCTATACCATCCATGACGTACGCCGACGTAGGAGAGGCTGCAATGTGCTGCTTCCCCAATCCTAAGATATCCAGATTATCCAAACTTTTAAGGTACACTCTCTTCCCAGATCGTAAACACTTTCATTGTCTATGACGACCTCGATGGTTGATGAGATGCTGGTACTGATCAGCTTGTTCACCAGTTGTGTCCAATTACGGCGCCTTATCGTTCATCAAATTTTTCTTTCGAAGACCTCTGTGGTGCGGTTGGCGAAGGCCTAGGGTTCGATTCCCCTCGGTACAAATGTATGCAAGCTCTGCAGATTCAGATTCAGATTCAATAACTTTATTTCTTTAGGCTTACAAAATAAGCACTTAGACAAGTCAAATTTCAAACAGATAATTATTAAAATAAGAAATAATTAGTTATTGATTTTTCTTCACTTCAATTTTTTGTCCACTAGTGGAAGAATATTCGTGCAGAATGTTCTGGATGTTTTCTAAATATAATGAAAACATCTACATAGTATTATGTTACCTATATCGGTCATCTACTACACACAACAATAGCTCGCTAGATGATGCTGTGTGGATTGTCCAGCATTAGGTATTCATTTATGACTTATTTATGACCATTAAGTATGGACTAGTTCAGCAAGGAGAGAGGTTATTGTACCGTCATATACAATTTAAAGTAGGCTAAGTTTCACTTCGGTCCTACCACCGGTTTGTGCCACTTACATCAACATCATCACCAGCCTATAATAATCCACTGCTGGACATAGGCCTCCCCTAATGAGCGCCATAGATGGCATTATCATTTGGGGGTTAATGCCCATGATCCCCACGCTGGTCATGCGAATTGGGATCGCAGTTCGGTGGAGTTGTCCTGCAGAGGGCGCTGCTGCCCGCCCCCCGGTGTGTTTCCCTTAGTCGCCTCTTACGACACCCACGTGAAGAGATGGGGTGGTGAAATTCTATGCCGGCATCACACGGCAAGGTGTGCCACTTGCTATGGTTGAAACCACAGGCATGTAACTACGCTCATCATAAAAGGAGGGCGTATGGTGCTGGCATAGAATTTCACCAACACCAGTCAGTGTGTGTCGTAAGAGGCGACTAAGGGACACACACCGAGGGGCGGGCAGCAGCGCCCTCTGCAGAACAACTACACCGAACTGCGTACCCAATTCGCATGACCAGAGCGTGGGGATCATGGGTAACCCCATGATAAATAATGCCATTATAGCACTCATTAGGGGAGGCTTTTGTCCAGCTATGAACATAGGCTGATGATGATGATAAAAAGAGGATCTGTTCGGTGGTACCTATTCCTGTGGGATGAGCTCTCTAAAATGCTGTTTCCCCCACCAGATATTACATCGACACGGTGCTCGCGATGACTTTGTTTGGTTCCTGTGCGTGCTACCAGCTTATAATCGCGAAATCAGTGAAGCAGCTTGTTGAACATAGCTTACATACGGCTGTGGAAGGAGAAAAAGGTACCGAATTGTGGGGCATCTACCAACGGTTTAGTAGATGGCCCATGTGCTGAAAAGTGGTTTTTTGAATGCGATAGATATTCTATTGCACACGGAACAAAAGAATTAACAAACAAAATTATAAAGATATGTGATAATCGGCGGTCTCATAGCTCAAGAACGATCTATACCAGACAGCCGTGGATGGATTGGATTTTTGAATTGAACAATACAATAGGTACACTTCATTGCACATAAAGGAAGAAAAATACACAAAAACAGGAAAATCACACTTTACAAAGTTGCACAAAGGGCGGCCTTGTCGCTGAGAGCGATCTCTTCCAGACAGCCCGAGATGGACACAAGGCAGATGTACGTAAAGACGGAGGCTTTTACACTACATACCTATGTGCAGTAAACATAATTATGTAATATGTTTTTATACTAATGTCGTATATTATCACTATTTTTTATTTAAATCCACAGTCTATAGTGTCCCTTCATGTTTTTTATTTATATATTTTGTGTGTTCTGTCTATCTATCTATTAACTATCAGTCACCATCTAACACCGTTAACACAAGTTCTGTTCTTGCTACTTGATGCTGTGTGGATCTAGTATTATTATTTATTTATTTACTTCTAAATTTATGTTTCAGGGTACCTAGAGCTCAGGATATATTTGCTGGTAATGATAATCCCTATTATGTTGATCTGCCTCATCCGACACCTTAAATACCTCGCCCCGTTCTCTATAGTCGGCAATGTTATAATTCGTAAGTTTTTACATTGACTCAGTATTATAGTTTTTATAATATTTACTTAAAAATTATCAAATGTCATCTTCTCTACATAAAAAACAAAAACGCTTCGCGCTGTCTGTCCCTATTATAGCTACATAGGGACAGACTTAGAACTTTAAAACTACGCAACGGGCCTCGATGCGGTTATTTTTAGTAGGCAGAGTCTGAGAGCAGAAAAAAAACAAATTAGCATTGAAAGCAATACCTACTTAGAACTTTGATTCTTAACTTCAGTTTTGCACGCTTGTAAATCAGTTCAAGCAAATACCAGATATAGATGTCTTTGACCAAAATATAAACAAATTTAACAAGTCTTACTAAAACATTTCAGCTCTCAATCATCTACTAAATATACATGAACATTCTTATTGTTTAACCTTACTGTTTTTAATTTCTGTTTTATTTTTTTTTTAGCTTTAAGTGACCTGTTTTAAATAATATTATGTTTTTTAGCATTAAGTTTCAATATTTTAATTTATTTCAATGTGCGCGCTCTTTACAACACTTAGTTGTATAGTTGTTATCGTATGTACACAATAAATTGTCATATTTACCTATTACATTATTTACCCTAAACATAGTATTAAAATATGGTAGGTAATAATATAAAACATGTTGGTATTCTTTAAATATATAAATAAATAAAAAAGATAGCTCGTCGCGCGTACGTAATGAGTTGAGGACCGCGCGTGTAAACACAGCTTGCGTTTTGACATGAACCACCATCTATTTATTGGTTTTCGAGATAATGTATTGGGGTGACCACCATTGCCAACTGACACCCATTACCTACCTACATCTCTTCTACCTAAGCCGGTGCCGGCATACAATTTCACCACCCCAACTCTTCCCGTGGGTGTCGTAAAAGGCGACTAAGGGAGGCACACCGGGGGGCGGGCAGCAGCGCCCTCTGCAGAATGATTCCACCGAACTGCGATCCCCAACCCGCATGCCCAGCGTGGGAATTATGGGCAATGAGCCCCAAATGATCATTATTACCATCTATGGCGCATATTAGGGGAGGCCTAGAGGTCTAGCAGTGGACTATTATAGGCTGGTGATGATCACTAATCTTTATGCTCAACTTTTCAGTGCTCTGTATGGCTATGGCAATCTACTATGCTAAAACATTGAACCCCAAGTTTGAGAATTTGGAGATGACTGGGAATTTTCCTAATTTCTTCGAGTTTACCGGAATGATGGTGTTCGGTATGTCCAGTGCGACAATGGTTTTGCCAGTCGAGAATAATATGCAGGAACCTAGAAGATTTTCGCTAGCCCTTTCTCTAGGTAAGATATAAAGAAATAATAAAATCAAATTTATAAATAAAATTATAAGAGCACCAAGTAAATATAGCTAAGCATTACAGTATAGACTGAACTAGGTAATTCTGTGTTTCAGGCGACATAAATAATAAAACACATAAAATCTATTAAATTGCATAGAAAAGTATGGCGGTGAAACCAAATATAAGTACCTACATTAACAATAGCTTGGTGACTTAATTTAGCACCGAAAAGCATCTTGTCTAATCTATTTTTAATAGTTTTTTAAGAATTATATTTATATTATATTATATTTACGTGAGATCTATACCATACAACCTCTTTCTTTACCTACTAAACAACGGACAAAGGTCTGGTTACAATTTTAGAAATAAGTGAAATACATTAAATTGATACATAAGTGTGATTGTTAGTTATCCTTTAGAAAGTTAAAAATTAAACTTAATAAAAGTCTAGATAAGTAAAGCAGCTATGGGAATGCGAAGTGTTGAAAAAATTGCCTTTGGCCTCATTCTAGATAGGTACTACCCATTTACCATACGACAAACGGAAGATAAATTTATAATCCTTAATAAATATATAAAGAATATTTATCGGGTATTTATCGCGTACCTTTTGTTTTTTATTTTCCCCTACGTTTCCATCGCGTTGCAGCGATCGTGTTCACGGGGCGACTGGATGTTCTGCGAGTTACTGCCAAGAATTGACGGCAGTATCCACGACTACCCTCAATTCGTCTTCTGAATCAGGAATGTCCACGTTCACAGTACGACACACTACACTGACCGTGTCCGAATGCAGTGCAGTCTGTACACGACGCCCGCACTTATTGATCACAGGATTCCACGAGGACGAGAGGCGAAAACCATCTTCACGATTAAAATTTGGGTGTTTTTTGATCTCAATCGCCTCTCGTACCATCCTTTTATAATAGTGACGCTCACGTGATAGAACTTTTGGGTCATGTAACTCGATCCAATGTTTACTTCCTGAGTCTAGCAGATGTTCCGCTATACCCGATAAATATTCTTTAAAAATGTCAACAAATCGTGAAAGTTTAAAAAGTTTTAAATATATAAAGGTTTATAAGTTTATAAGTCTCTTCCATTTGTAAGGGATTGCCTTTCAGCCGATCAATCAGTTACACAGACAAGCTATAGGTACTACTTCAGGGAACTACCATTTATTAGTTATTTTATTACTACCTACCTATTAATACGCAAGTTCTATTCCATAATTTTATAAATAATAATAATAAATAAATAAATAATGCACAAAGCATCATCTCGTCCCAAGCTAAGCAGAGCTTGTGTTAGTGGTACTAACTAGATGACTGGACTGACAAACATAATACAATACAAAATAATAAATATAGACATAGAAAACGACCAGAATTATGAATAATCATGAATCTCATGCACATTATTACGGTTTCAGGTATGCTAGCCATCGTGTTTTGCACATTCACCATGGCGTTCTTCGGGTACTCCGCATTTTTGAATGACTGCGATGCTCCTATTACTGTCAACTTTCCAATGGAATGGTAAGCTTTAAGTACTTGTTTTTGAAAACCTTAACGTAGTGTTTTATTGTGATCTGGTCGTACTCTATATATAATAAAAAATATCTATCTATCTCATCTCTTGTATTATGTACCTATATCAGTCATCTAGTGCCCATAACACAAGCTCTGCTTAGCTAGCATGATGCTGTGTGGGTTGTCCAACATTATTTATTTACATATTTAACTAGCTAGACTAATATCAAAGAAAATGAATAGCGCATCTTTCTAGCTAAAAGCTCATTTTATTTGTGCTTTGTTTTCAGGGTCCCAAAGACCGTCAAGGGTCTAGTAGCCTTCACGCTACTCGTCAATCACGGCCTCAGTTTCTTGGTCCTGTTCAATCTCTGCTGGGTCTACATCAAAGTTCACCACAACCAGCAGAGCCTCATTATCTGGGAGTAGGTACTTCTTCCGAGTCCTATTTGTTATTGGGATTGCTGTTCTTGCCATCACCTTTCCTAACATCAAATCATTGATGGGATTTGTAAGTCAATAAAAATTGATATTTACTGGTCTTTTAGGATACTTCTGGTGCTTATAAATTTTTGATAGTCTTTTCTGGATCGCTTTTGTATAATCGCCCATTTTTAGCATGGCATCGTACCTTCCGCTTGCAGAATGAACTCTGATTCTTTGGTTTATTCCTTAAAAGACTATCGAGCAGCCTATAGTATAAAGTTGGAATGAACCACCGACACTACGTACCTACATGTAACTGTTGAGAACGCCCTTATCTATCTAACTATATATACCTAACTCAAATAGGTGACTGACTGACAATAGTGATCTATCAACGCATAGCCCAAGCCACTGGACGGATCGGGCTGAAATTTGGCATGCAGGTAGATGTTATGACGTAGGCATCCGTTAAGAAAGGATTTTGATTAATTCTACCCCCAAGGGGATAAAATAGGGATGAAAGTTTGTATGAAACTTAGTCAGTTTTAAGCCGATCGGGCTGAGACTTTGGATGCATAAAGCTACTATGACGTAGGCATCCCCTAATGCGAGCGAAGCCGCGGGCAAAAGCTAGTCCATACTTAAAGTATAAGAATAAGCTGCACCAATATCTGTCTTCTACTTATCGACTTCTAAATACAGTTTATGCCCGTAGTTACATTTATGTTATTATGTATTTAAATACTTTAGTAGATGTTAGTTTAATCTGTTAAGTGTCTTCTAAATTTGATCATGTCTATTTCTCTTTTCTTAATTATTTAGAGCGAGATAATCGCTCATTACGCTCTTCAAATATAGATATAGAAATGTAAATACCCAATGTTTCTTGGATTTTAAGATCGGTGCTCTCTGCGTCTCAAACCTGGCGTTCATCCTGCCGAATATAATCAACTTGCTTGTGGTGTGGCACCGGCCGGGCCTCGGCAAGTACCACTGGAGACTGTGGAGGGCCATCATACTGATGGTCATTGGAGTCTTCTGCTGCGTCTCTGGAACCGTCGTCAACGGGCGACTGCTTCTCAAATTGTTGATACAGTAAATTTAAGGTTGAAATTTTGTGCGGTTATAATTTTCTTGCAAGGTTTTTACAATTTTTTTTTTGCTATGATGCTCATTAGGCCTATGTTCAGCAGTGGACTATTGTGCGATGATGATGGTTTTTACAGACGCCGTTTGATTACAGTAACTCTTTCATGTAGGTTTAGGCTTAAAATTTAAGTTGTACCCTAAATAGATGTACCTAGGTGTATAATTATGTATAGGTAGATACCTAATCAATATTTTTCTATATTTGTAAATTAGTTGCAACACTTATTTTTTTGGTATTTTTGGCAAATATCGTTTTTAAAATTTTACTCTACCGAAACCACCAGACCTACCGTTACTACTTGTGAACCAAGTACCTAGCTTACCCGATCGTAGACTTTAGGGTGTAAATAATCTGGAAAGCAGCAAGAACCATATTGTAAGAATCTAAAATTCCTAAAACTTATTTACAGTTGTCACCCATTTGTCTTGAAAACTCTTTAGAAACCCTTTCCCGAAGTTTATGTATGTTTTTCAAATAGATTTTAAAGTCGTGTAAAATTTCAGTAAGAAAGACAATTTCTGAAAACTTATTTTATTATTTTATACATTGTGCTTTGAGAGATTCAAACCAATCGATCACATGGAGCAAACTTTGACCGTTTCTATATTTTTAGGAGCTTTTTATTTAATTCATGAAACATTTAAGTATTTTTATTTATTGTAAACATTTATTTTTAGTTATAACTTTTTACTCTTAGGGATGGAATTTACAAAAAACCCTCCTTATTGTGTTAGTAAAAAAAACCTCCAAATTTCAGCTTTCTAGTTTCAGCAGTTTGTTCTAAACATTTATACCAGAAATCGCTTGTTACTGATGAATTATTTTTTTATTACATAAAAGTGTGCAGGTTGGTAAAATATTATGACTTATGAGCTCAACTCATGTTTAAATATTCTGTAGCTTACAATTATACTAGTCTATGGTTTAAATATATTAAGATTTGTAATATTGTATTTAGAATATAATAAAAGAAGCCTGAATTCTAACAGTTTTTTTATTGAAATTCACTGTAAGGTTTTATTTCGTATTAAACATTTTCTCTCCATACCATTCTGAGTTTAGGAAGAAACGTCCTTTTTTCTTATGGATGCATTAAATTGGCTATCAATTTATTTGTCTCATAATCATCTATCCCTTTTTTTTGTTTCATTTTCTCTATGGCCACTAATCTCATATATAACCGGAGCACTTTAGTTCTCATATGCACATTTTTTGGATCATCTAATATCGTTACCATATTACGCAAATCGTCTTTTACAATCCTCTGTACTTTGATTCTTTGCACTTCCTCATACAGATAGTCAGTAGTTAGGTATTTGTCTTTACAGAAATTAGCTATTTCAATGATTTTCTCTTCATGCGATGTACGTCTTGTTGGTGTCTTTTCTTTTATTTTAGTTTTGCCTGATGGGTAAACATCGGAACCGGTGGCATTTGGTTTTGGTTCCATTTTGACATCCCCACGGAATAATTTACGGATAAATTCTAAGCCTATGTTGAAAATTCTACGATATATGGTGAGATTTGGGATCATATATGGTACATATACACCATTTATCTTGAAAGGGTACATCATTTTCCAATCATCATAACCTTCGGCTTTGATACCGTTATAAAATATATATTCATATATGTCGGTAGCGTTTGATGTCATGTTTCCACCCTTAATAGTGTTGACAGAGACAACTCGGTCAAACGATATCTAAAAATTGAAAAATTATTAAATATGCTGAATCTACACAGCATCATCTAAAAAATCTTAATGTCTTCTCTCAAATTTCAGCTCAAAATGTGATGTAGGTAGATTGTGCTGTGTGAAATTGTCCATGATCATTGATTTTGATGTTGATTTTAGACTGTAACGTCCAACTATGGGCAAAAAGGAGGTCTTACATGAAAAAAATATTGACAGGCTAAGTAATTTTAGCTACTTACAGCAAAAAGAACTGGAATGAATATAAACCTCATTTTAAATGAAAAAAGGTTAGATGCCGAAGAGTAAATAAAAATATGTAGAAATTATTGAAATTTATGAACTTAGATTTGCGAGATCAAGAATATATTTTACGATTATTGGTTTTTTTTCTTAAACAGTAAATAACAATAACATAAAACCTATACACTAGCCAAACTCTAAGTGGAATGTTTGTAGGCAAACCAGTGTCCATAATTAACCTAAAACTTAGTATAGCGCCGCGCATTTTTTAGTTTAATCAATATTACTAATTAGAATAAAGGTTAAAACCATTATTAACAAATAAAATTACAATTAAACAACCAAATTAGAACTAGTATTTAAAACTTAAACAATTGTGCTAACTGCAGACTGTTCCATAAAAAACTACAGGTAGTTCAACTGATCCATTATCATTGTTACTTAAAATTCTATCTGAAACTCCAAGCAAGTGGTTTTAGTAATTGTTTGATTGGAAACATTCCACTTTAATTTTGGCTAATGCATAGGTATGAGTATTATTAATATATAAACTGATTAGAAGAAAGAAACCTTTGTGAAGAAAAAGCTTAATTAGGTTGAGGATCAACAAAAATACTGCGGTAGCAGGCATAGGTCTGTTTCCACATTTGGACTGTAGCGGGCATGAAAATACTTGAAGCTAGCAGAAACATAAAGTACTTATAGAAACAAGAATAGAAATAAATATCAAACACAATTTTTACCATAAAATTTCATAAGAGAAACTGTAAGAAGCATTTAACATTAGATAACCTATGGTTACTATTTCTTGAACATATTTTTATGACTACTCGGTTCATAAAATGGTAAGTTTGGTTCTTATAACTCGTATAAAAAAACTGTGTAAAGTTCAAAATTTTTCACCAACTAAAGTAAGAGGATCACCTTGTCTTAGACATTTAGTTGCTATATCGCAAATTGTACCTGTTCAAATTGTCCTGTTCTAATATGTGCACATATTTGGCCTGTAATATGTCCTGCGCATGTGGCTGAAATTCAGCTAGGAGGGAATTAACACAAATTCTAAAGCGAACAAAACTCTGCATTCTGCTCTGACATACAAAGATGCCGCAGTTTGCCGTGTGGTGCCGGCATAGAACTTCACCACCCCAACTCTTCCCGTGGGTGTCGTAAGAGGCGACTAAGGGAAACACAGCGGGGGGCGGGCAGCAGCGCCTTCTGCAGAACAACTACACCGAACTGCGATCCCCAACCCGCATGCCCAGCGTGGGGATAATGGGCAATAACCCCCAAATAATGATGCCATCTATGGCGCTCATTAGGGGAGGTCTATGTCCAGCAGTGGACTATTATAGGCTGGTGATGTTGATGATGATGTTGATACAAAGATGTGATTGTATTGTGCAAGGATGTGCCAATTTCAAATGAAATAATATGGTTCCTGATAACTAGCTTGAAGGAGTGTATTCTGATACTGCATCGGGGCATAAGAATAATACTACATATATACAACTATACAAGCCCCTTCAACTCTATGCACATTCAGCAGTAGATGTATTACATTGTAGATAATCGAAATGAATTTTGAAGGTAGTTTACCTTTTTCAACCCCAACTTGAGAATGAAGCTTTGTCGAAATCTTCAAGAGTAAACTTCCTAATGCTAGGAGGAAGGTCATAATTATCCAAAACTGGGTTGTAAGTCCACGGTAGGACATGGGTTATGCCATTTTGGTCTACCAGTTCTGGGGTGCCATCATCTTGCTTTGACGTTTTCTCCTTTTGCAGATTGTTGTATAGATCTTGGAAGGACAGCTTTGTGACAATAGTTTTAGCAAGATTCTTTGTTGCAACTGTGAAAATAAAATTCAACATTTTTGTAACACATTATTAAAATAATTCAAAATATCTTTATTCAATTTTTAGACTTACCATAGTGCTTTAGTGCCTCAATTTGTTCTGCAGAATAGTGAGAGTACCTACAAATGGTGCCAAACCGACATTCACCACTAAAGAAGCGATTACATTGCGTTTTCTTGGATTCCTCTGCTACAATTGTCTCTGGGTCTGAAATAAGGTGAAGAAAATTACCCAAAAGTTAAGATTAAGGCAGGATTAAGGTTATGCTAGTGTTATGTTAAAAATGGCAGAAAAAAGGGCAGCAAATCTGGGCTATGAGGTTTTGGTATGGAAAAAACGACTTCCTATTAATTTTAATCAAATAAAATAGTTTAATTTACCTTTGTATCTTTGATAATGTTCTTGAACTAGTTTCTGGTGCGCTAAGCCGCTATTATGCGTTTTTATAATAGACGGTGCACAAGACATTGTTTTATCGCAATAATCACAGTAATATCTTCTACCCATAACGCAAAATTGGATTGAAATTAAATTAATTAATTAAAATCCTCAGAGAAATGAGAATAGAAGAAACCAAAAACCAAAACAAACAAATTGACATTGCATTGCAACTATTTTTTTAACGTGACACTGACATTGACATCTTCTTACATACGACTTTTCGACATTAAGTTTCAAACCATGCAGAGCCAAAATTAAAAGAAAATTAGGTAGGTAGGTATAATTTAATTTTAACGTTCCGGTTGAAAATCTGCTTAGGTAAGCTACATAAGTTCTTGGAAAATCGGTATTAAAAACTTAGCTTTGCTTGCCAGAGATGGCCCTTACTAACATTTTTTATCTCTTTCTTATTGCTGAATAAAATATTATTATGTGACGAAATTTTACTGACTGAAACAAACACTAGTTAAATAATAGGTATTTAATGTAAGTATATTTTTAACGTTTTATGAAAGGTTCATATGGGTAGGTGTTATCATTAGAATCAATTACAGGCTGCTGAATCTTCTGACGATCCATCATTAAAATTGTTTCGGCTTTCAATCTTTGTAGCGGTAAACTTGGGATGGGTTGCAATGGTTGCAATGCCTGTGTTGCTTGAAATTCTTGCACGTTCGATTGTTTTCGTTCTATTGTTGGCTGAATTTTTTGCATTGGGATCTGCAGTTCTGGTTGCTTTGATTGGATTTCTTTATCGTCTCTTACAAAGGTCCTTGGGTATGATTGAGGCCTGTTGACGAGGAATCCATATATTCGGCGCGGGTTTAGCAAACCTCTTCGCAACGCAGCAGTCTGGTAAAAGTGTGCTGGTAATAGAGGTGAGATATTGGGTAGAACTGTAAAAAAAGGACATATCTTTTTATAATATATACCTACTTGCCCCGGCTTCACACGGGTATTTAACAAAAATTTAATTTCATACGGAACCCTAACTTATATTGAAAATATATATATTATATAATAGGTATAATAAATATCTATAGGTAGCCTATGTTCATCACGGATAGGTGAAAGAAATCGGTCCTTTAGTTTCGAAGCCTATTCAAAGAAACAATCAAATATTTCATCTTTATAATATTAGTAAGAAAAAATTAGGTAGCAACCGTTCAAAAGATATTAAAACTAACTTCTTACCATTTCCAACAAATCCTGCAGTTCCCAAATTATCAACTTTAAAAGTCCTTATTTCCTTATAATCCTTTATTCCATACTCAGCGTTATCTCCCCCGCGTAAAGCTTCAATTGCATCATCTTTGTTCTCATAGGAATTGACACCTAGAACTTCCTTGACATTTTTGATGTATTCCAGTTTAGTAGCAGATTCAATAGCATCATCTTTGTTCTCATAGGAATTGACACCTAGAACTTCCTTGACATTTTTGATGAATTCCAGTTTAGTAGCAGATTCAATTGCGTCATCTTTGAACTCATAGGAATTGATACCTAGAACTTCCTTGACATTTTTGATGAATTCCAGTTTAGTAGCAATGTTATTAGTAGCAGATTCAATTGCATCATCTTTGTTCTCATAGGAATTGACACCTAGAACTTCCTTTACATTTTTGATGAATTCCAGTTTATCAGCATCATCTTCACCAATTAATGCTTTTAAGTTCATATTCAATAATTCTGTCAGAACAATCGGTTCATTATTATTTAGTCCAGTAATATTATTATTTGGTTCATTGGTTACATCCTCTATAACGTCCCTTTTTGCTGGAGTGGATTTGTTGACCGCATCAACTGCAGTGCGAGATTTACTATATCTATGTTTCCGTTCTGCCTTTGAGTTTTTAGGTACCTGTAAAACAGTTTAGAATTTTCAGAGTACACCTACCAACACTCTATAATGTCCATTATGAATGTAAGCGGGTTAACTACGAACCTATTTTATGTTGTAAGAACACCAACGTTTCATCCCTTAACGATGGACTTCATCAGGGACTTCATCATCTTCATCATTTACAACATAAAATAGGTTTTTAGTTAACCCGCTTACATTCATAATGAATTCGTCAAACTACGATAGTTTTTTCTCTTTAATGTCTTTCACATTTATTTTAATAATGCTTAAATCTACGTGGATTCGGCAAGAGGAATAATATATATAGCTGGGTTGTATTAAAAGTTCAATAAGTTTATGGAATGTTATAATGACCGAACTACGAGTACACCAACGCCACGTCCCCTAATTATTCACGCCAAAATTGCCCTGTTGTTCGGTCGTTGTATGTTCTTATACAATAAAGTGAACTACCCCGAAGCCTCCCCCTTCGGGGGAGACCCCAATGGTGATCAGTTGTGGGGCGAGATATTTAAAAATTCCTATTTTTAGTTTCCCATACAAAAAGTTTTTACTTACTAGTGCATAAATAAAGTAAGGACCCTATCCGGGTAATTTATACCTACTACCTCTGCAGGTATGTAGATAATCTTAGTAGATTTCAGCTATATCGGGGATTAGGTACTAGACGATTAAATGTAAAGTAATAAAAGGATATAAAAATATAAAAGAATATAAATGTGTAGTAATAAAAGGATTTTGATGCAATTTTTTTCAGAGATCCCAATCGAAATTCGATAAGTCGTTGAACAAAAGTTGTTCCCCGGGGGGAGGACAATCCCCTCCTTTCGCATAGTGCACATAGTTTGATACACGTTGTATAATACAAGACATACAAATGCTGAGACTCGCGTAAGTAGGTACAGAGAGTACAATACACAATGATACCAATACACTTTATCCGGTCAGCTACGGCCACATGTCTGGAACGGCCATGTCCCATGAAAGGGCCAGTTCCTTGTTGAACTTATCGCATACCAAAGGTGAAAAATATACCAAAACAAGGAAAATATCACTATAAAAAGTTTCACCATGGGCGGAAAAAAAAGATGAGAAGATGCAATATAAAAAAAATAAGTTATGATGACTTTGCATGTCTGATCTTAGATTATTCTATTCCACATCTTTGTTACACGCATGGAGAAGGAAGAGCCATGGAGTTGGCGGGAGCGGGTTGTCAATTCGAGGGTATTAGTGGAACAAAGTGAACGGAAATGGGTTTGGTGGATGTATTCATATCGTTCCTCGAGGTAACTTGGAGTATAAGGGATGAAAAGGATGAAGTATAAGAGGGCCTTATCGCTTATGCCATGATAAACAGTCATTATTGCAAATCAAATTAAAATATCATCATCATCATCAGCCCATGTTAGTCCACTGCTGGGCTTAGGCCTCCCCTGATGAGCGCCGTAGCGCCCTGTCTTCATCTTGTCGCATCCAGCATCTGCCAGCAGTCTTTCGCAGATCGTCATTCTACCTGGCGGGAGGGTGTCCTACACCCCAGCGGTTGTCGGTTCTTCGCGAAATATGGCCGGGCCACTGCCACTTCAGTTTGCTAGTTCTTTAAGCTATGTCGATAACTCTGGTTCTATGCCGGATGTATTCGTTGCGAATCCAATCCTTCAGAGAAACTCCGAGCAAGGCTCTCAATAGAATTATAGGACTTAAAATTTGAATTTAGATTATTAATCTCTAGGTTACTTACGCGTGCGTCAATTACTGTTGCTAAAACGATCACTAACAATAGCAATCTCGCTATTCTTATTTTCATTGTTATTTCCGTAATAAACATCTGACCAGTACAAGAGTGCTTTTCAACAAGGTTTTTTGGGGCGTGACCTTTCATTTGCTAATGCTATTCTTCACGTCTTGATTTGAGCTTCACGGTGGTTTTTGATTCCAATCTTCTGATAATGGGAAATTCCTTGAGCTGTATTAGGTAGGTTTGATATCGGTTTGCAGTATGGTGCTGGATTCGAATCTGCACCACACCAACTCTTCCTACGAGTGTCGTGAATGAGGGATAGATCAGAGGAAAGAAAGTTTTTTTTTTTTTCGAATGGACTATTATGCTGTTGACCGCAGATGGCCATGACAGCGTTACCGGACTTTTGGCGGGCGCAGAGGGCGCCACACCGGTAAAGTTAGGTTGGAGCAACACGCGCAAGGGCCACCACTTAGGTGCGAACCTCGGCTTGGGCTGTTGCCAGATGCTACAAGAGGGTATGGAGGTTTCGCCTAGGTGCACAAGTGCACCTATGGGCGGAAGCGGGGAATTCTTCGACCCCGCATCCGGCGGTTTTTGGTCGGTTTTTGGTCGTGTGTGTAGTGTGCGGAAGCGAATCGGTACTAGTTGACGTCACCTCCGGGTTAGCGGCGGTGATTGGGTCAACGGGGTCACCGAGAACGTGTCTCGGTCTACGGAGGAGAAGGGGAAAGAAAGGGTTGATGGTAGCACCCTTTGTAGAACAGATCCACCATCAATCTGCGATCTCAACCCGTTTGCAAAACATGGGGATAATTAGCACTAATAGTTCATTTCATAGTTCTTAAAATGATAACTTATTGGTCAGAAGATCCCGGTGCTTTTCTATGTACTTCTACACGCATCGTCGTCACGCCGACGTATTCTTTGACAGCATTGCTAAACTATACCATTCGATGCTCGTGTATTTTATTTGTACTTTTAGTTTTTTTTTTAGATATTTTATGAGTATATTTATTTAGAAAATTTACAAACACAAAGTTGAACAATATTTTACCATTAAACCACAGTAAGTTTGTGACGCAGCTCACGCTCGTATTTATCGTAAAGTATACATACTAGCAGCCAGCCCCGGCATTGCACGGGTATTGACAAAAATTTAATTTTTATACAGATCCCTAATTTTTTTAGAAAATATTCTAAAGCCTATCTTCATTAGGGAACATTTAGGATTCCAATGGTGAAAGTAATCATGCTACCTGTTTTATTGTTTGTCAAATGTTTGTATACATACTACCCATATAATGTACTACTGTGTCTTGCACACACAAATAAAATCTTATCTATCTACTCCATGTCCAGTGCCATATATTTATTCCTTTGTTTTTTTTTAGTTTTTTATAGATACATTTGAAACAAATCAATGTTAAGGGTTGGTATCATTAAAAGAATTACAAATTACTAAAATTATAAAGATATTTTTATTATTAAATAACAAACATTTGTCTGGTTTCTTCATAAAGCTTAAGTGTGATTTCACTATATCAGTTTGTTTACATCAACATTAATATTTAACCTACATATTCAGTATCAGTCCCTTCGCATTAGAGTATGTGCCTGCAAGAAACAAAAGGACGCCAACCGCCATTACGACGACATTTTTCCAAAGACGCCATTTCAGACATCCTAAGCCAGGGTCCTCCCATACTACCAGAAGGTCTATGATGGCTGGGAAGATGAATCCGATGTTGGATAGGCAGAACGCGCCAAGCTGAAATGAGAAATTTGTTCACTTTTATATTTATTTCAATTGTATTCATAAGAATAAGTTGAGCTAGGTACCTGTTTGTTAAATACTAGTTCAAATATCAAATATTTTATCGTAAATGTTGATAATTTTTATATTTATTTCTTGGTGTTGAGCTGGCTTTGTTCGCAACAGTATGCAGTTAGCTCAATTGTTTCATTTGAAAATACTAGTTCCAATATGGTTATTTAATCGTAATATGTTGATAATTTTTATATATATTTCTATTGGTATTGATATGGATCAGTTGTGCTAGCTTTGTTTGCAACAGTATGCAGTTAGCTCAATTGTTTCAAATTGTATATATTAGTTCTAATTTGTTTTTTAATCGTAATTCTCTTTGTTAATAAAGGTTTTATTTCTAGGAAAACCCGAGGGTAAATAACCGACAATTCGATAAACAGCAGTAAGCTTATCAAAGGTTTTCATGGTATATAATAATTAAGGCGCATACAGCACCTAAACTAGCGCCACCACCTACTTTATGTTATTATTCTGTTTAACAAAGGAATTTTCAAAAATCCATCGTCCAGTTTGCTACCATAAGCTACCTATCATAAGCTTTTTTTTAATGCCTCTGTAATAGTTTTATTCTATTTAGTTTAGGAAGAGATACGAAGTTGCCCTTGGTGGCCAGCAAAATCTATTTTCGTATCTCTTCCTAAACTAAATAGAATAAAACTATTACAGAGGCATTAAAAAAAAGCTTATGATAGGTATCACAAACTGGACGATGGATTTTTGAAAATTCCTTTGTTAAACAGAATAATAACATAAAGTAGGTGGTGGCGCTAGTTTAGGTGCTGTATGCGCCTTAATTATTATATACCATGAACGCGCCTTAAGTAATGATTATGTTACAGTTATTTAAGTACCTAATAATATGTTATGTTATGTTTTAAGCATTTTATGTATAAGATCACCTGTACAACATGTTTGCTATATAAATATTGAGTATTGAGTAATTTTCAGTTACAGGAATTTTAAACTGAACATTTCTCACCAACATACTCATCATTGGTGGCAAAAATTTATCATGATTCTGCCTGGCTGAGTGATTATGAAGATTTCATCATCATTTTTCGTTAAACAACTAAGAAAAGTTTTTGTCTGTGCAGTCATCATTATGTGATTAAGCGGTGTATTGGATATTATTCATAATGACCATTAGATATTGATGATAATACTTAATCATATTAAGGTCATTGGATCAAATTATGCCCGTATCTATATCTACACTAATATTATAAAGAGGAAAGATTTGATTGTTTGTTCGTTTAAATTGAATAGGTTCCAAAACTACTGGACCGATTTGAAAAATTCTTTCACCATTAGAATCCTAAATTTTTCGTGATGAAAATAGGCTATAAAATATTTAAAAAAAAGATAGGGACCCGCATGTTTTTTTTTAAATAACCTAGAAAACATATCTACTCGAATATCTCATAAATTCTAGAATAAGCATTCCATCCGCAAAAATCTAAACTTTCCTTACCAGTCCCATCAAGTTACCCATATTGGGGAAGGCGATAGCTATAGCAGTGATGATAACGATAAAGGAGCCTCTGTACACCCGCTCCCACACCCAGTGCCGTTTGGGGTCGTGGAACCTCGAGACGTAGTGCCAGACCAGGTTGAATGGGGCCCAGAAATTGAGGGCGAAGGTCACGAAGATCATAATTGCCATCAGGCATTTGAGGATTGTTGGGAATCTGAGGAAGAATTACGATCATAATTAACAACAATAACCCAATGCTTGATGCATTTGAGGATTGTTGGGAATCTGAGGAAGAAATACGATCATAATTAACAACAATCCTCAAATGCTTGATGCATTTGAGGATTGTTGGGAATCTGAGGAAGATATATGTACAATTATAATTGTATACAGGCATTTGAGGATCGTTGGGAATCTGAGGAAAATACAATCATGTAAATCGAAAAAGGTTACACAAAAATCAAAAAAAGTGATGGTAAAATTATTAATTCAAAAAGAATTTATAAAGATAATTCTAAAGACAATGGGTAAGGGTAAGAACATAATGAACATTAAACAAATAATGCTAGACTACAACAAAATCTATACAACTAACATCTCGAATTTGCGGGTAATAGTAATATAAATGCTACCAGCATTTTCATTACATATTTTCAGTACATATGTATATGTGATAGTACTTATTTAAAGGCTTACCTTACAGAACGCTTCATATAAGATATTTTCTTTCCGATCAACTGAACTAACTAACAAACAAACCGAATGGTTTTTACTCAGAATAGTAGGTACTCACATTTCTGAAGGAAAGTTCAATGTCACGGGTGATTGCGAGAGTTCCCCGAAGCCCCAGTACCCGAAGAATCCCACCATAATCAGAAATGATACCACAACGGTCATAGCTGAAAGATAAAGAAAAATATTTTAATACAGACAAAATCTACTACATGCTTTGTTAATGCATAATCTAGTTATAAGATCGACCTCGTAAATGTCACAAATTCAAAAACATCAGAACCCTTCGGGTCTTAAATAACTTTCAAAACTGCTTGTTTTAAACTGTCTTGGTGCATGTACTAAAGACGGCAATGAGCTTCTATTGCGGTATTTGTTTATCATACATTGAACTTCAAAATTAACACTTTATTTTTTCTTTTGAGATTCCTTAATCTTCATTTACAACTGTGTCTCATTGAAAAACAGTAGAAAATAAATAAATAAATATAAATAATGCTGGACATTCCACTAGCACCAGCTAAGCAGAGCTTGTGTTATGGGTACTAGATAACACATATATACATTATACAATAGACCGCATAGATATATATTTTTATTATGCATAGGAAACGACCAGAACACTCTGAACTAGTATCTGCAGATCGTACTTATATTTCCCCGAGGCGGGAATCGGACCCGCAACCTGCGTCGCAGGCTAACCTTCGCCCACCGCGGCACAGAGGTCGTCAAAAAGTTATACATCCATCAATTCTACCGCCACCAAGCCAAAACACTACTTACCGATACACAAAACCCTCGGAAACTTTGACGGATCTTTCATATTATTCTCAATAGGCAACGACACTCCGATTCCTTCCATGCTGAATACCACAATACCGCAGAATTCGAAGAACCCTTCAGTGTTCTTCCACGCTGGTACTGAGGAGACGGGAGGCGCTACGTGCAGGCTGTAGTAGACTGTGGCTATCACACACGCGACTGGAAAAGTCATCATGATTATCACAACGAGAAATAGAATAGTAAAAAAGAGAAGAAAAGTAAAAATTTATTAGGCCTACTAAATTGAGATAACCATCATCTCAAACGAAGATTTGTGTCATAAATTTTGTTAAATCAAACGTAAACTTCATTGGTAAGTATTGCGAGTTTGTGTTGGAAGTTCTGCCGCGCCTCTACTGGAGTTTTTTACTGTCAATAAAATTAAAAAAAAAATAATTAAATTAAATAATTTTTTACTGTCTACGTTTGACTTAAATGTGTGCAAGGGAACCGCACTCACCCTCATGAAGTCCCTAGCTAAGAGATGAAAGGTCGGTATTCTTCAATACAAACTAGGTTCTGAGTTAATCCGTTAATTTATGTTGAATTCGTCATCGATGAGAGCTTGGAAATCTTACTCTACGAAGTACAATTTATGGTTCATGGATCAGAAACCAATGGAATCATCTGATACATCGATTATTTCTCAAACTTTAGCATTGTCTCCCTTTTTAGTGACTAGGATTTAGTACCATGTCAATCAATCAGGTCAGACAATGTGATTCCCCAAAAATTCAACGTAGATGATAGTTGTTCCGAATTAGAGGTAAATAGTCATGTTAACCCGAATTCATATCTCAAGCTATACCTACGTGTTGTAATGATTGTTGTTTCGTATTAAACTTTCATGTGAATCCAATCAATAAACCAGTTGAATATTATCAGCGTCGGAGTTATCATTTCTTGAATCCAATCAATAAACCAGTTGAAAATTATCATCTTTGGAGTTATCATTTCTCATAACACTTACTAATAAAAACATCAGCAATCAGCGTAAACGGTGCTAAATACTTCAGCGTTCTAATCATGCACAGGAGAAGCACTGGTACCAGCAAAGACAGTATGTAAAGCCTTAGATGTGGCAGTTCATCTTCTAATATCTCTGCAGTGCCCTGATCTTCTATCAATTGCTTAATAGTCTTCGCTATTATGATCTGGTAGACGCAGCAGGCTCCGAATAGGTCTATGCAGATCACTATGTCGACTGCGTATCTGAAAATATCAAGTTTTCAGGCTTTTATCTATGTAGATAGGATAGTTTTTTCAAAAAACACTAGCTTACAAGGCCGGACCCTAGATAAATACTATTGTAATACAAATAAAACAAAACGTGGTGAAAATATGATCAAATTGTAAATCATTTTGGTATTACGTTTGTATACATTTATTTATGTATGAAAACTTCAATACTGTGAAAAGTGTATGTTAAAATTTATAATTTTTTAAATTTCTTTTATGTCGCACACAAGCCGGAAGGAAAGTATTTTATCATCGCATAGGTAAATGTCGCCTCGATAAATATCGAAGCTCCCTTTTGGCCCATTTTTCGAGTCGATAGCTTCTCAATTATATAAAAAAAAAAAACATTGTGAAATATTGCTTTACCTACTTTATTAATTCAATAATCAACGCGTTGAAAGAGAATAAATGTCAATGTGTGCTTTTTTACGTCCGCAACCAGATCATTACTTGAAGATTTCTTGGTCTCATTATATTAAATGTACTCTGACCAATCTGAACATAAAACATTTCTAAACATTGCCTCTAAACTGAACCTTATTAAAACTTTCTTGTTGTTGATTGTTGGCCAGAATTAGTTCATTCTAAAGTTTTGAGCACTTTCTTACAATTATAAGCGCTGACAATAATATTTGAAACTCAACGCCCAACCGAGACCATTCTATTGTCGGGTTATAAGTTTCAAACAAGCTATTGTTTTGTCTTTGAATAATTCTATGGATCAACTGTAGTTTCTTTTTCACTTTTTCCACTACTGGACAAAAAGTTTAAGTGAAGCGGAAATCAAAAACACCTTATTTCTTACGGCCCGTTCACACATGTCTCCGTTTTACTGTTCCGTTTTATCGTATACGTTTTTTTTTCGTCGATGGCGTATGTGGTTGTATGAGCGACTTCACACATGGCACAGTATTCTGTATACAGTAAAAAATATATATACGGATACGTAGAATTTTAACGGATAGATACTGTGTGCGTGGCGGGCGGTGTGTGCGGGGTGTAGGAGGGGGAGTGATGCGACAGGGTTTGACTCGCATTTTCTATTGTACATTCATAGAGAACTAGATCTTTGGGCCATAAGTGGATACTGCCAATAACGTCGAATCTTCCTTCTCCGACGATAGTACCAATACAACACGACAGTGTCCATCCTTGTAGAGTAGCGGCGGTACACTGCGAGTTTTCTGTTCACACATCGCATACAGTAATGACGGATCCGTTGAACGTTATACGGTGCCTAGTGTGAACAGAGCATAAATTTATGACGTATCTGTTAAAAACGTACCAGTAAAACGTACTCCCAAGTGTGAACGGGCCGTTACTTATTAAGTAATTTACGGTATGAAATTTTACTTGTCCATGTGCTTATTTTGTAAGCCTAAAGAAATAAAGTTATTGATATCTGAATTTAGATTCAGACTAAGTTCTGAACCGAATTCTACAATTAATTAGGTATATCATTAAATTTTTAAGAAAAGTGGCAATACTCACCTAAACCATTTGCTATATTTTCTTAAACTAGGAAACGGCCCCACTTCTACTGAAGCTTCCGCAACGTCCGGATACGACAACGCTGGGAGGTGCAGCCTCTTGCATAATATTTGTGCTGATTTTACTAATAACTGGAAATAAATACACACATATCAGATCGATATTATCAATGAATTATATAATTGTAAATACCCTGTTAAAAAGATTTTGGTGGTCTTGTTTTTTTACTATACAACTCGTAAAGTACCACCATACTATACGTCAAGTGACACCATAGTATGCGTCAAGTGACACCATACTACACGTCAAGTACCACCATAGTATGCGTCAAGTGACACCATACTACACGTCAAGTACCACCATAGTATGCGTCAAGTGACACCATACTACACGTCAAGTACCACCATAGTATGCGTCAAGTGACACCATACTACACGTCAAGTACCACCATAGTATGCATCAAGTGACACCATACTACACGTCAAGTACCACTATATTAGACGTCGAGTATCACCATAGTATGCGTCAAGTTACACCATACTATACGTCAAGTAATACCATACTACACGTCATGATAATAACTATAATCGACGGTATAGCAACAACATAGAATAACCTGCAACTAAACTTCAACTGGTTTGTATAAGATATTGTAAAAACTTAAAATGATTAATTGGTAGAAAAATATTACTCTGTAAGTACTCTATTCTGTACTCTAAAACACTAAAGAGAAACTAAAATGGCATAACCCGATGATACAATGATATTACGATATTTCAAAATATCCATTGGGCAGTTCTATAGCAGAAGCCATAAAATAATTATAATAAATAAATAAAATAATGCTGGACAATCCACACAGCATCATCTAGCCCCAAGCTAAGCAGATCTTGTGTTATGGGTACTAGATGACTGATATACATAATATATTATTAAATAGATAATAATAATCTCAAGTAGTAATTACTTAAATAGTATTCTCAAGTTAGTGCGTAAGCTTTAAAGAAATGTAATAATATCCCAATTGTTTTTCCGATATTACATGGTTAGCGCACTGCCGTGAGAGTCGCGGGTTCAAGTCCCGCTGAAATAAATTTTTTGGGATATTATAAAATTTCCTAGGAGCTATAAACTCACATGAATACAATAAGTGATGTAGAATCCGAAGACAATGGTCACGACGAGGGACGTCCAAAGGCCACACTTCATGTAGGCCTCGTGGATGCCCATGATGCCACCGCCTAGGCATCCTTTTATCAGGTGCCCTGTCGACTCTAGTACACTGAAAAGAAGATAAAATAAATAATATAGTATAGTTGGCGTACTAAAGTTTGGTAAATATACATTGACTAGTCATATTTTAACAAACTATAGTAACATTTTGTATATTTAGTACCCATAGTAACACTTTGTATACTTAATATGTATATATGTGCCTCCAACTGCCTAAATACGACCTCTGTGGCACGGTGGACGAAGATCCACCTGCCACGCAGGTTGTCAGTTCGATTGCAGCCTATATTTATAATGCCAAAATGTATGCAGATACGTATTTGTTTAGGTTTTCTATGTTTGATAAGAAATATCTATATTAATAAGAACGTAATAATCCTCACAAATATTATTCAATAGCCCCCAGATGATAAATAACGCCACCTATGGCGCACATTAGGGGAGGCCTTTATCCAGCAGTGGACTAATATAATATGGCTGATGTTGTTGTTGTTGTTGTTGTAATATTATAAATGCGAAAGTAACTCTGTCTGACTGTCCATCTTCGCCGCTTTGTCTGTCCGCCTTAACTACTGAACAGATTTTGATCATATTTGGCACAGATATATCTAGAATTGACATAGGACTTTTATCCCGGTGTCTTCTCGCGGGATAGTACAGGGAAACGCAATATAGCCGAATCCGAATTTTGATGCTATTTTTAATAATAGATATATAATATTTTTCCAACTGTTATTGATATGGATCAGTTGAGCTACCTGTAGTTAGTTTGCAACAGTCTGCAGTTAGCTCAATTGTTTCAATTGTAAATACTAGCTCTAATTTAGAGAATTGTAATTATCTTTAATAAAGGATTTTTTGCCATTCCTTTAAAAAGTTATAGTAAATCTATAGATTATACATGCAATGTTATAGATAGAACGATTTAAGAGAAAGGTTTATCTGTTTAACAGTAAGTGTCAGCATGCATCCGTGCGAAACCGGAGTGGTTCGCTAGTTTAAAAATATTTAATAGTCAATTTCGCCTTATTACCATGTCACCATCTGATGTGCCACCACGGCCACACATTCTCATCCCAATTTGAATTTATAAGACATCATTGTCACAATAACTCATTAATTGATGTGACCTTGGTATATGACTATTTACCTACTGTTTGAAGAAATGCCCTTGAAGCAGATTGTGCCCAAGTTGATCAATGGTTTTAAGATTTCAGATTCCGAGAGAAAAAAAAATTCTTTATACTTCCTTCCGAGAGTAAATTTATTTCTTTAGACTTACAAAATTAGCACTAGGACAAGTCAAATTTCATACATTTAATTATGACAAACCTTTTAACATTTAATTATATTTTTTTAAAAAACTATATACCTGCGGCTATATTGTCTAACTCAAGTGGTAATTGTAATCAGCTTCAGTTTGACATTTCAAACCTAGTGAACTTCGATTGTCACTTTCGTATTGTGTAAATAGCTGAAACCGAAGACCAGTAGAACACCTTAGACAATACCGACAACATTCTAACTGGGTCTACAACTGGGCATCGGTTTGAAGTTCACTGGTGATGGATTTCAAGATAGACAATAAGGCTACTGTTCCGTCTTCACACGTACAATGCTGATACAAAAACCTTCATCTTGAATTTCTTTATCAATAAAAAAAAACTGCATCAAAATCCGTCGCGTAGTTTTAAAGACTTGAGCATACAAAGGGACAAACAGACCGATAGCGGGAAAAGACTTTGTTGTATACTATATAGTGTTATAAATGAAATAAGATGTTGTTGATTTTCTTTTCACTTCAATTTTTTATCCACTAGTGGAAGAAGTGAAAAAGAAACCAGTAGTACATTCATATATCACATATGTGAACAAAACTTTAGTTTTTTTAAAGTAAGTAAACTATATTACCTGTGTACCTAATATACCATGTCAGATTTGAGTAAACTATTTGATTATGTGAACGAAACTAATCTAGTTTTTTGATAGTAAGTAAACTATATTACCTGTGTACCTATGTACCTAATAAATAAACCATGTCTGATTTGAATAAACTATTTGATTTGATTTAAGCCTTTACTACAAATAACCAGGCCGTGTGGTGCCGGCATAGAATTTCACCACCCCAACTCTTCCCGTGGGTGTCGTAAGAGGCGACTAAGGGAATCACATCGGGGGGCGGGCAGCAGCGCCCTCTGCAGAACAACTCCACTGACCTGCGATCCCCAACCCGCATGCCCAGCGTGGGGATTATGGGCAATAACCCCCAAATGATAATGCCATCTATGGCGTTCATTAGGGGAGGCCTATGTCCAGCAGTGGACTATTATAGGCTGGTGATGATGATGATGACAAATAACCAAGAATCCTGGCAGCACTCACGTTGGATGGCGATGCTTATTCGTTGACCAAAATAAAAGCCAGTATTCCGATCACCTGTGTAGTCTATGAGTAGCTGTGTGGTCTTAATATTTGATTTTTTTTATTGATACACAAAATCCACCGTTCTCTTAGAAAAAAATAACTTTAAAATATCAATAACACCCAAAAACAGGTTCTTTTTTATTTCAAATATTAAAGAAAAAAATTTTAACATTATGTTCAAGAGATTTAATAATATCACAAACATATCGCGGGTTCAAATCCCACTGAAATCGTAATTTTTTGGAACATAATTAATATCTTAGAGTTTACGCCAAGTGTGAGGGACCACTATGGATTCTTCTTGAAATCTTGGTATTCAGTGCAATGAAAAAACACTTCTTTTTAAGAGAGATTTTTTTTCATCGTTTTCCAACTGCTGGGTAAAAAAACTTTGTTTTAGTAACTGGCTGAAGTCTTTGAAACTCAATGAAATTCCACGTTAATAGAATAATTTTAACTGATAGAAAAATTGTTTACAAGAATTGAAAAAATCTAATCATTTTAAATTCTACTTTTGAAAATAAAGAACAATTTTTTAACCTATCTTGAATCACAAAATATAAATCTTAACGTTCGGATGGATGGATAGATCTTTGTTACTTATTCAAGTCATAACGTCTGAACCCATCGGGCTTTGCATAGATTTTGCTCTGAACCTGTACTCTGTCCTGGCTATTAGTATCTTTAATCCTATAGAACAACTCCCATAAAAAAACATGAATTTTTGAATTTGATTTAATAATAAATATTAATTTATTTATTTTGTTTCTAGAAACAAAGCGTGCGTAGCCGCGGACAGAAACTAGTTATTTATAAGTTAAATTAGTTTATTCTAATAACCTATAACAAATAGCTTTAATCATCGTCTTCAATTCAAAATGTTTGTAAAAATGGTACAAAATGAGTTCGAAAATTCAATTACATTTATCAAAATATAAAATTTGGTTGAAAGAACTTAAAACACGTGTGAATAGGCATGTTAAATTTGTTTGAGTAAAATGAATGTATATTTTCCATTCCCTTTGGAAAACCGAGTAAAAACAATGAGTTAATTCATATTATTTTCTTATCATTAAGCGTAAAACCTATTAACATGAATTATCCTTGTCAAGGTAAGTAGGTAATTAGAATAATGTATTCCAACCAGACAGAGTGCTCTTCACCAAAAATAATATATTTAAGTTCATCAGCGACGTAGCTATAATAATATATCAATACACTCTATAATAATCCTGCACAGTACGTGCAGGATTATTATAGAGGAATTATTATATTATTATAATTATTCATCATCATCACCAGCCTATAATAGTCCACTGCTGGACATAGGCCTCCCCTAATGAGCGCCATAGATGGCATTATCATTTGGGGGTTATTGCCCATAATCCCCACGCTGGGCATGCGGGTTGTTGATCGCAGTTCGGTGGAGTTGTTCTGCAGAGGGCGCTGCTGCCAGCCCCCCGGTGTGTTTCCCTTAGTCGCCTCTTACGACACCTACGGGAAGAGTTGGGGTGGTGGAATTCTATGCCGGCACCACACGGCGAAAAATAATTTATTGAACAAAAATTCAAAGTGATTACTTTATTTCCCAGTTTAACGTTATTTTTGCAAGGATAAAAGTTTTACATATTAAATTTATATTTTGTAACGTGTCTAAGAGTCCTGTCTGAATGAAATATAGCATTTTGAACTTCTCCCACAGTTATAGGTACATACTTGGTAGGTTTCTCCACATGCCTCTCTGTGACAAAATCGTAGTTATCTTTATCAGGGTGGAGCACATAGCGTTTCCTGGTGCCCCCTGGAGGTGGCTGCGGAGGTGGCTTAGACCCTGGACCCTGGCTCTCGATGCTGGTCTGATTATTACTCTAGAATTGAGGGTTACAGTTATTATTTATCTTGATAAGATAAGATCACTTTATTGTCAATAGTTACACAAATAACAAAAATACAAAATATACCTAATTATGACTGTCTTGTGAAAATACAAATACAAGTATAATACAAATATTTATTCAAGGAAACTTAAACTAAGATACATTGCATGGGTTTGGAACCCTCTTTTAAGTAGGTATAAATACCTGTGTTAGAGGGTTTCGCTCTTCTGTAATATACAGGAATATATATTATATACTGTAATATATATTATGTGAAATAAATTAATCATCACAAAAATGTCTACTGTTGAATGTGCTTCCTAAAATAAGTGTGTATTGGCTATAATCGCCACGCTTGGGAATTTAATTGGTGACAGCAGTTGAGGTGTTAAATTATACATAACGCATCTGCTGCCCTGCCTCTCGTAGGTATAGAGATTGTGTTCTGATATTAGGGTAGAGTTATGCACCTTTGTATATTCCGTAAACAACCAAGATGTTGATCATGACCATGATGAGATTTTAATTTCGCTTCATTGCGCATAAATAATAATTAATAATAAATAAATATAGATTCAAATTGCCAATGGAACTAATAAAATACCTACAAATATATTGGTCCCGCAAGATTGATTTATTGAATACAAAGAGAGTCATTCAGCCTTTGCTTTTGAGTATCTAAATTGTACAACTTAGTCTTTACCAACTAAAACCAATTTTAACCTTTATATAACTCAGTCTTTACCAACTAAAATCAACTTTAATTAGATAGGTTTAGTGGCTATAGTTGTTTGACATACTAGATTCTGTTAATTTGCAACACAAAACTATAGAACAGTTAGTAAAATGATATTTACTCACATGATTCGAACTCATTTCCATATCACACAACCTGTTAGTACGCTTGTCCCCACTTGTATCAATTATCTGAGTGTCGTAAGGCTCTGTAGCTGTGAACTGTACACTGCAGGACACTAAAAGTATGTGTCTCTTTTTGTTAATATGTACCTACATAGAATAACTTAGAATAGATGTTAGAATATTAAGTTTTTAAGTAAATATTAATAAATCTGTAACATTTGTTATGGCGAGATCCTCAAACATAATTTTTTTGGTAAATGAGGAGCTTAATTAAGGAGCAACTTATTGTGAGCCGGTTACTGAAATAAATTTAATTTAATTTTGTTTTTTAATTTATATCTCACAACATCCATTTCAATGGTTCTAGCGACCATGTTAATTCTTGGAAATTAAAAAAACCTAAAAAGAAATCGATTTTGGCGGGACTCGAACCCGCAGCACTCAGTACGTAAATGTGCTGTCCAATACACCACGAAATCAAGTACACTACTAGTCGAAAATTAATTTAATTTAATTTTTAATTTAATTTCCTAGAGATGTATTATACGAACCATAATAAAAAATGTTAGTTCATACAAACGTGACATCAAAATATCATTGATTTTAGTATTTTCTTTTTTGTGTTCTTATTATTATCGTGTTAGCTAACTAACCTTATACTTATTTTTTTTTTCGAATGGACTATAATGCTGTTGACCGCAGATGGCCATGACAGCGTTACCGGACTTTTGGCGGGCGCAGAGGGCGCCTTACATTTTCCTTAAGTTCTTTTTATTTTTATAAATACTCACAAAATATGAATCTACTGACGTCCGATATAAGGAAATATTTTTTTTTATTGAGAGGTATGTGTTAACATAGTTCGGTCAGACTCGTCTGGTAAATGGAATTATTTTTTTTTTTTTTAAACACTGATGGTGCCATCAGTGTGAGAGTCATTTCAATTTGAACATTGTGAAATGAATTTGAATGATTTAAGAATACTAACTTAAATATGAAAACTTATCTTGCACAACAATATTGTAAACGGTAGGTTCATACGTAAGTGACTGTATTTTTAACTGTATTTTCAACAATTTTACAAGTTTTTTATATCAACCTGCCAAAAATGGGCGGTTGAAGGTAGGATTCCCAAAGAGTAACAGAAGGAGATCTCTTCTGTAGTGGACTTCGCCCAATTAGCGCACTTACTCCAGTAGTCTTTCGACCAACAGCTGCTGATGTCGGGTAATCGTTTATCAGTCAGTTGTTACCGAAACGAGCGTTTGCGCGATCGAGGAATTCTCTTTTGCACTCGGAACGTTTTTATTTTTTGTCTTAACGACATCTAGCGAAGACGAACGAATCACTTAGGTAGGAAGCTAGCTTCCGTTTCATGCCCTTGTAGTTCAGGAAATGGTGACAGAGGTCGCCACAGATGTGTGCCTTTCAGACTGAATAATGAATGACATCTAGGTACCGGATAAGCTGGAAGAAAGCGAGTGAGACTTTTGCGTTACAGTGTAACAGTATAGACTGAAAATCTATGTATCCTACGAATATAAATACGTTTGTTATGGATTTTGATGAAACTGGGACACAGATAGTTTATGGCGTGGAATAACATATGGGCTACTTTTTATCCCAAAAATCCCTCGGGATCCGGAGTTGCGCGGGTAAAACCGCGGGCAAACAGCTACAGCCAGCTCATTATATAAAATAATGTCGCGTTAGTTACAACTCAAGAACGGCTCAGCCAATTTGGCTGAAAATTGGTGGGGAGGTAGTTTAGAACCAGGAGACGGGGAGATGGGATACTGGGATATGGGGGGCTTTTTATCCCGGTGTCCTGTTCTCGTGGGACACGTAATAAATAAATTATAATCTCTCAGATTATCTTTTTAGCAAAAAATCTGTACAGCGATACAACACTGCAGCACGTACGTAGGGCTACAATTGCATATGGAGGGTTTTCGAAGAGAAGCTGCGACGACCCACTCAGATTCAGATTCAGATTCAATAACTTTATTTCTTTAGGCTTACAAAATAAGCACTTAGACAAGTCAAATTTTATACAGTTAATTATTATAAAAAAAGAAATAAATATGTTATTGATTTCTCTTCACTTCAATTTTTTGTCCACTAGTGGAAGAAATGAAAAAGAAACCACTAGTACATTCATATATAAATTATGTGTCTAATACAATGTTTGTTTTCGCCTATCAAAATCTAAGTTTAAAATGATTTAGATACATGTCAATAATTATTTAAAAATGTAAGAAATTGAATGTTGTGCTTAGCTTCATATATTATATGAAGCTAAGCGCAACATTCAATTTCTTACATGCTATTGTCGGTGTGGAATGGAGGAACATCTGGCCAAGCATTATTATCGTTAACGTAATCATCTATCGAGTAAAATGCTTTCTTAATAAGATTTTGTTTTGTTTATTGTTTAAATTTACGAATAGGGAATTCACTAAATAACCCTTCGTTGGTCGGCCGATAGATTTTTTTAACGGTATTTATAAAATATTTCTGCTTGGTGATTTCATGCACTGAAGTGTACATTTGCTGATGATGAGAATAATCATTTCTGTTTATTGTCTCAACAATCTTGATTGCTTATCATTATCACTTTATACCTAATTTATCTACATATTTTGATTTTTTATTCAGAAAAACATTATTAGACGTGGTGAATTTGCATCATCAATCATGTAAGTTGACTCGGAACCTGCAGTCTAGAGCCTTATTGTCTATCTTGAAATCCATTACCAGTGAACTTCAAACCGTTTCCCAGTTGTAGACCCAGTCAGAATGTTGTCGGTATTGTCTAAGGTATTCAACTGGTCTTCGGTTTCAGCTATTTGCACAATACGAAAGTGACAATCGAAGTCCAGGCTAGGTTTGAAATGCCAAACTGAAGCCGATTACGATTACCAGTTGAGTTAGACAATAGAGCCGCTGGCGCGGAAGTTGAATACAGAATAGTAAACATCATTATCGACATTCTATTTAGCATTTTCTGGAGCTTGTGTTACGGGAAATCGATATACCAGTACTAAGTACACAAAAACATTGGTAAATAGATACATTTTATAATATTAAATCGGAAAAAATTAATCCTTATTGGAAAAAGTGTAATTAATAGGATTATTATTCATAGATAAGCTAAGCAAAACCGGAAAAAAAATATCTAAAATATTGAAGATACAATTGTCCCGATGGAATCAAACCTGAAACCCCTGCGTCGCAGGCGAACATTCAACTGCTACGTAACTAAGGTCGTAATATAAATATTGTCTCTATCTTTAGTTAAAAAACAAAAAGAAAAAAAAATTACACAAAAGTGACTTGTGACGATTACAACAAAGGAATATTTTCAAAAGCTTTGCAAAATAAGTTCATGATAATTGAAAAATTAATTAAATTAATGAAATTAATTATCATGAAGTAATTTGATGAAAATGTTTCTACGCTGTTCCCAGCTATTACGTAATGAAAAACAATACAAATATTCTTTACTGCACGCACACCAAATAAAACGAAGAAACAGGAAAGGAAACGACAAATACAAATAGCGTGTAACAATGGGCGGCCTTATCGCTATGAGCGATCTCTTCCAGGCAACCAAAAATATCAGTTGTTCTCTAAACAACACGGAATCAATACTTACATCAGCTCGAATTTCCGTGATTCCGCTCTTGGCCAATAGGTAAGCTTCATATAAATTCTATCATAATTACCTACCAATTGATCTATACTAATATTATAAAGAGGAAAGATTTGATTGTTTGTTTGTTTGAATTGAATAGGCTCCGAAACTACTGGACCGATTTAAAAAATTCTTTCACCATTAGAATCCTAAATTTTCCGTGATGAACATAGGCTATAAAATATTTTCAAAAAAGTTAGGGATCCGCATGAAAAATTCAATAATTGAACCGAGCGCTGTATATTCAACCTCTTTTTCTATTATGGCGCGTCAGAATAGAAAAAGAGGTTGAATATAATAGCGCACTGTGCTTGCTTTTTCTCTACGGCCAGTGTCAGTTATGGAGTGTCGAGTTAATGTCAAAAATCCCAATGCTGTTAGAAAAAGAAGGGATCAGTATGAAAACTGTGAAACCCATCGTGTTAGTGTGTATAATTTCTGAAATTTTTGTTTAATACCCGTGCGAAGCCGGGGCGGGCCGCTAGTTTTCAATAAAGTGGCTGGCTCATCAAATGTAACGTGGGTACTTTTCAATCAATACAGGTAAATATGAAATTGTTTACGGTCGTGCACTCTACCAGGAATCATTTTAAAAACAGTTTCGATCAGTAGTATTGGCGTTGTACTCATCTAAATATTGATACGATCTGCAGAAATTTTTTCAGGGTGTTATGGTCATTTTCTCATAGTAAAAAATATCCATGTAATATATTGTATTATGTTCTCGTATAACAGTCATCTAGTACCCATAACACAAACTCTGCTTAGCTTGGGGTTAGATCATGATGTGTGGATTGTCCGGCATTATTTATTTATATTATCTTCAAATTCCAAAAACTTTGGCTAGATAAGTATTTTATTTTATATGATTACACACAAATAACGAATCATAAATTCTAACGAAAACATTTAATTGTCAAGGTCGCCAGAGCCAAGTTTTCACTGCTACCAAATTAACAAATCTTTAAACTTATGCCAATTTCTTAAAATTTTAAAGACTATTTTGTTATGTTTGTATATTTTTTTATGTTTTGTTTTATTTCCCCCTACGTTTCCATCACGTTGCAACGATTGTGGTCACAACGGGGCGACTTGAAGATCTTCAAGATACAGCTAATAATTTATGGCAGTATCCACGACTACCCTCAATTCGCTTTAAAATAAGAAACCTTCAGACCACGACAAACTACACTGACCTTGTCCGACGGTACAGAAGAACCACAGTGGGATCACTATTCGTACATTTATTAATTCCAGGATTCCACGAGGAAGAGACACAAAAAATATCTTCACGATTAAATTTGCGATCTGCATTCTCGATCGTCTCTTGAACAACCCTTTTGTAATAAGTAGTCGCGTTCATGGTATAATTTTGAACTTGTATTAGATCCTTTGTAGACTCTATTTACTCTACATCTTGGTAATAAACATGACTAGATAAATTCGTAATCAAACCAGTTTAAAAAATACAATCATTAAAATGATTATCCAAACCTGTATCTTTTAAAACTAAGTAAGCATCTTGCTTATTTAACTATCATTCATTATGCGCTCGTGTAAACTGATAACGTTTTTACGATTATTCTACTGATAAGATGAAATGTCTCGTTCAACTCAGGTCATCAACATCATCATTCTCTAGGTCAACCGCTGCTTCCTTGGTCGTCGTTTTTTTACTTTTTTCCCCAAATGGAAAGAAAAAAAGCAAGAAAGTAAATTCCAGTATAACATAATATATAAAGATACAATAGTTTAGATGGCATAGAGAAGAGTAGGTAGAGTATAAATCTACCTGTAACTCTCTATATACATAATAAAAAAAATGGGAGGGAGAAAATCTTCAAAATTAGCTTAGAATCATAATGTGACCAGACTAGTATTTTGACATCTAATTTATTATTGAACATTACTTTTGCCTTAGAAAGGGTAGGTATATCAAGAAAACGTGAAAGTTTTAAAGGTTTTATCCGCTTTTGCCGTTTCTGACATAAAATATACTAAATATTTACAAAAACATTCACACGTCTCACGGGTAACAAAATTTATACCAACTGAGGGCTTTCTTTAATGGAAAATATTTTTTTTACTCATAATTTTCATAATTGAAAACTTTATTAACAAAAATTAATCCAATCAAATAACAGAACAGATAAGCACTAGTATTTATTACTGAAACAATTGAGCTAACTGCAGACTCTTTCATCAATCTACATCTATATTAATTGCTTGATATGTTTGGGTATCGTAATAATAATTGATTTGTATAATTCAGAATAATATTTATTTTACAGGTCAAGTATAATGTGTAATGGACTTGAATCAAATTTAATTGATACTTATTAAGGAAGTTTCCAACTCTTTTTTTATTATTTTATAAAATTTAAACTTGCAAAGAAGCCCATTGAAATTTTTATTCAATTATGATCATAAATGACGAAGTTATGTTATGATACTTTTCCCGTCCGCATTAAAACTTCACGGCGGCGGCGGCGCGCGGCCGGCAAATAACCTTATGACGTCACAAGTCTCGTCGGTCGCAGGAATCGAGTAGGTTTTGGTCGATGCGCGCGTGGTGGCGGCGACGAGACTTGTGACGTCACAGAGCAAATGCTCCGCGCGCATTTCAAAGTTATTTGAAATAATTATTTGAATATTTTTTATAATTTTTTGGGAAAAATATTTGCCAAAAAAAAGTATTAAAGTTATTGCAACACGAAAATAACATTGTTTTCTTTAATATCTATTGAATAAGTTTGATTTAATATCTATTCAATAAACCTTTACCTTAATAATGAAAAAAATGCTAGGAGAAATTTTCGGCCGGTTTTGATTTAAAATTTTATAAACTTCACAGGAATATTAAGTATGATGTTCATATACCATTAAAACCGGTGTTTTATCTAGAAAAGATGCATATATCACAATCAAAGAAATAAACAATACAACAAACAATCACTAGGAAAAACCCATTACGGTTCTGAAGTCAGTCACCAATGTTTATGTTTTAATGCACATTATCTCATGGGTTGCACTTGACACTGACATCTGGGTGTTTTTGCGGTGAACTAATTCATTGAGAAGCCATCTATCAACTGAATTCGTTCAAAAAGTAGGTACCTCTGTAGATCGCTAGATGGCATTTTTTACACAGCGGGGCTTTGCAACCATGGTAGCCACGGACGTAATCCGCGACTTGGCGGCCGTGGTAGCCACGGACGCTTGAGCGGTTATGAGAAAAATCTAAAAATATGTTATTGAAACAGCTTCATTACGTCATACGTCTATGTAAACTAAAAAGTGTCAACTGATCAGCTAATACAATGTATAGGTGTAGTATAAAGTATCACTTAAAAAACCGCAAAAATTTTAATCAATTGAAAAGTGTCATAAATATTCATAGTTAGCTAGTTAATGTAGCTAATATTAAATAGCTATTTAATATTTTTCACCTGATCACCATATAATTACTTAAGTATATGGAAAGTAGCCTCCATATACTTGTTTACACTGATCAGTTGACAAAATATTAAATGCATTTTTATGGCACTCAGTCTCATTGAGACACTATTCACAAATAAGTGTAATATACCTACCCTATTTCACCTGTGTCAATACAATACAATACACTTTATTGCACACCAAAGAAGAAAAATACACAAAAACAGGAAAATCACACTTAACAGAGTTGCACAATGGGCGGCCTTATCGCTGAGAGCGATCTCATCCAGCCTTGGGATGTACATTAAACATCGTCGTTCAACTAAAACGATGATGATAATATATTAACCGAATTGATGCGAGAGTGGAAACTTTGTAGCGTCAAGTAGCCAATCACACTGATTCGACATCCGAACAAAGTTCAATGCAAGTTATTATTGCTCCGATTATTTGGCGTCCTATTCGCGAGGCGACATGCATTTCGAACGGTCCGATTTACGTAGAACTATTGAGAAAAAATACAATGCATAAATTTTTGATAGAGGAGACAGGTTCTCCTTGCAATGACCAAACAAGATGCGTGTCTCCTCTATCAAAAATTTACGCATCCTTAAGTTCGAGTGCGAGTGTAACTTTCGCTTCTAAGCTTAAATGGAGCTGAGCTGTTCCTGTCTGTCGAATGCCTGAAGAGCTAGTGGAGCCCCAACAGCATAAGGCATCGTGGGAGACCGAGGAAGCGATGGCGTGACGAACTAGATTTTACGACGATGCCTGGGTCCAACTGGCTCAGGGCCGAGATGCGTGGAGGGAATCGGAGGAGGCCTTTACCCAACAGTGGGACACACAAGGCCTAATAAGTAACTAATTAATGATCCGGTGACGGATGAATTTCACATACAAACGAAATACCAAACAGATTCTGAATTTGAGCATATTTTCACCAACTGCTATTATTTGTATTAGAATAGTATTTATCTAGGTTCCTACAGCAAAAATTTTTCAAAACACATTGAAATGAAATTTAACTAAATCGGTTTTTTTAAGAAAACATGTTTTCTTTCTACTTATTTGTGTAGATAGATAATTATTTTCAAAAAAGCTTGTGGTAGGAACCTAGATAAATAGTATTCTAATACAAATAATAGCAGTACCTACATGGTGAAAATATGCTCAAATTACAAATCATTTTGGTACTACGTTTGTATGGGAAATTCATCTGTCACTGGAGCCTTAAGACACCAACCGTAGGTATACAATATTCTTAAAATTTACAGCAAATCATAATTTAACCACATCCCGTAAAAAAGCGCACCATTTCAGTTAGTTTCGAACAATTTTTCGACATAAAAAAACCTCATTAAGCTTTTGAAACTAGACTTCACATAAAGCCAATCTAAATTCTAGTTTCAACTCCGACAATATTTTGCGGTGGCAGAACCTTTGGTCATTTGACCCAAACTTTCGCCACATTCCATTCAAACATTTCTATAATTCTGTAAGTCGTCGTAACCCCCTTAAGGGATGTATGGGACAGAACCTCCAGCTAATGGTAATTGCTGCCCACGACTTCGTGACAGTTTTGTATTACTACTCCGGGAATTCGAGGATGTGGTGTTGTGAGTTGGGAGCGAATTTGTAAGATATTGATAGTAGTTGTTCCTTAACTTTGTCTACTCTAGTCTAGTTTCAACTCGCTTCTCTTGTGGTTACCTAGGTGTCTGTATAATACATGTGTTTATGAAATTTAAGGACAATTATCACTACATCACTACATCGCATCCTGCTGTCTGTCTGTTTGTTTGTCCCTATGTTTGCTTAGATCATTAAAACTAAGCAATGGATTTTTATGCGGTTTTTTTATAGATACATAGAGTGATTTAAGGGGAAGGTTTTTGTATAAACATTGCACCCGTGCGAAGCCGGGGCGGGCCGCTAGTAAGCTATATAATAGTGAAAGCGTTTTCGAAATCGGAAAAATCGTTTCGAAGATTATCTTGAACAATTCTGTTTCCCCTGAAGGAGCTAATGGCGCTATAGTCTGGGTGCATTCCGAATTATGATCACAGCGCTGTTATCGATCTCAACGATATTTTGCGTTCCGAATTAGATATCACGATATTGACAGTGGAGTGTCAGTTTTGACAGAGCGCTCAGTGATTTCATTGGTGATATCGCTGTCTAAAGAGAGTCCCAAAGATTTTCAACTAGTCGGTAGGTACTTGATTTCGTGACGTAGTGGTCAGCGCAGCCCGTACTGAGGGAAGGTCGCGGGTTCAGGTCCCACCGAAATCGTAAACTTTTGGGACATTATTTAATTTCCTAGAGATTACCCCTTGTGCGAGGGCTATCGCACTATAATAACATAAATCTTATCTTGAACTAATTTTGATTATAAAGTCACAGATATTATAATTTTGAAATCCTTCTGTGCGATAGCTATAATTTTTCTTATTCGTTTAGGCTATAATTTATCTAATAAGCGAAGCCACGGGGAGAAAGAAGCTGGTATTATGAGATATTTTTGAGAAAAACTGTAAATTTATTTTACGAAACTTAAATCAAGACAGAAATGCCTGAAAACTATCAGATATCTTAGGATAATACTTTTCGCTGTACCTACCTATGAGATGGTAAGCCAGTAGGAAAAGAATGATGTCTAGGGTACAATAAAAAAAATACGCGGCTTTGTCATCGAATGCGTAAATTATAAGAAATTCATTCCATTAACTTCAATAATGTACGCAATGTATGGCGTTGCGATGCCATTATTGTCTATTCTACCGTAGAGAAGAATCCCCGTGATAGAGAGAGGCAAAAGGAGTTGTGTTTTAAAAAGGATAAACCGATATGATCACAATATTTTATTCAAATAAAATTTAAAAAAATATATCTTTTAGCTTAACAATAAAAATAATAACCTAATGTATCACTGCATAAAATGCTGCAACATTTAAAACAAGCCCTAACATTATTAGAAAAACATGCTTCACCAATCTCCTTCTGTAACAAAGCAAATAAAACTTTGATGGTAAGGAACCTTATCAATAAAATAGATTTCATCGTTTCTTGTAACTGGCTTTTGGTCGCGGCTTTACACGCGTTAACTACAGCTTTTATTTAATTCCATCTCTATAGCTTGATACAGTACTATTGACGTAGATAAATGTACTTAGGTACATTTCAGGCTGATTTGATAAGTTGGCGTTATATTCACCAAAAAATCTTAAAACTTCATTTTCTATTACAAATATCACAGTCTTACGCCTCTATTTTTAATAGAGATAGATAGGGCATACTGCTCTCTGAACCAGTGTCGGAGTCGAGGCGTAAAAATAAATAGTAGTGCGGTCATATACATGCCAAGCTATTACCCCCGTGACGTGACTCTAACTAGCTAGTTAGAGACACGTCACGGGCGAGGTTTGAGCGTGGCAGAGTCGAGGCGGAGGTGCGACGGAGTCGACGTTGGGTCGAGGCAAAGCCACCGATGTTAAGGAAATCGTATAAATAAAATAATAACATCTAAAAACAGTATCGTATAAATCTAAGAATAAGAATAATGATGTGCTATCCCCACAGCCACATCTAGACCCAAAATAATCAGATCCAGAGCTTTTGTTATGGATACTAACTGGTCTACTATGAAGGAAGCCGAAGAGCAGGAAGTTAAGAAAACAAGTTCAAAGAAAATAAAATCAAAAGCTTTTTGCAATCTATTACGCACGTGCCCATAGCCACTCATCATATTCCGTCATCCAAAATAGTGCGCAAAAACAATCTTCACGCAGCAAATTAAAAACTTATTCTTACGCATCATAGCTAACATATTTTATTTTATTTTTATTTTTCGTTTACGTACATAGACCAAACCATCTCCTCCATACATATTGTGTGAGTAACAGGGTCTAATAGTAAAACCAAATGAATAAAACATCACAATCCTTTGTAAACTTATAGCATTAAATGATTGAGAAATGACAAAAAGCATAGCATGCGCCTCGATTCTACATGCAAAAGAGAGAACGTTCAGCCACCCCGTGACACAGCCGCCACGACAGCGCCTCGACTTTGCCTCGACCTCGCCTCGAATAACAGTGAGCGATGCAAATGAAAAGCGTAGAGGCATTCAAGATATTATTTTAAATATTGGTACCTTATACGAGGTTGCTCCCACGTAACCAAACTTTCGATGATGGAAGGATAGATGAACGCAACTTGCGCTGAGAAGAAATTGCCGAGCTGAAATATAAAGGCATTTTTTAATGGGCAAAAAGCCTTTATTAACAAAAAAAAAATTACAATTATCTAACTAAATACAACAAACAAACAAAAAACAAATTTACAATTGAAAAAAATTGAGCTAACTGCAGACTGTTGCGAACAAACTACAGGTAGCTCAACTGATCTATATCAATACCAGTTGAAAGTGTAAGTTTAAGGCGATTTTTACACGAAATAATTGAAGGGTTCAATTCCCTTCTATGTGTTGTGTGTGTTCTTCTGTCGATAATTTTTTAGATTGATGAAATCCTAGAATAATAATAATGATGCTTGAGATACTTACAAACATCAATAGTTTCTCCATGTTTGGGAAAGCGATACAAACACCAGTTATAAGTGCCAATTGGATTATTCTGTAAAAACGTTCCCAACATACTCTTTTTCTGAAAAAGGAAATAAATAACGTTGTAGCCTTTATAAAATAATCTGAAAAAAAAAACCAGACCCAGAAAGACTAAAAACAATCAATAATAATTAATGTGTTGGCATTGAACACAACGTACTAATTCATTTAGCCCTCGGTTTCGCTCATAATGATAGGCCAGCGATTGTCTAGTAGAGCTAGAAAAAAAATATGTACAAAAAATTATCTTCACCGAAAGCGTAAAAAAAATTTAAATTAATTTCTTCATCATCATCATCATCACCAGCCTATAATAGTCCACTGCTGGACATAGGCCTCCCCAATGAGCGGGGTTATTGCCCATAATCCCCACGCTGGGCATGCGGGTTGGGGATCGCAGTTCGGTGTAGTTGTTCTGCAGAAGGCGCTGCTGCCCGCTGTGTTTCCCTTAGTCGCCTCTTACGACACCCACGGGAAGAGTTGGGGTGGTGAAATTCTATGCCGGCACCACACGGCGTAATTTCTTCAGCTTCAATAATTGAACAAATTTATGACCATGCATCGTCATACGTCATAATTCTACTTAACATTGTTATTGGCCTGGCGATGTCTAGAATTGGTTTTATACGAGTAGATAGATAGATAAATCTTTATTTCATAACCTTACCAATATAATACAATGGGTACTAAAGTTTAAAGTTTTACAACAAACTACAAATTTATTGTCAAGGTATCTAGCACCTAGCATAGTGTATTTAACGAAATATAATATCATCATCATCACCAGCCTATAATAGTCCACTGCTGGACATAGGCCTCCCCTAATGAGGGCCATAGATGGCATTATCATTTGGGGGTTATTGCCCATAATCCCCACGCTGGGCATGCGGGTTGGGGATCGCAGTTCGGTGTAGTTGTTCTGCAGAAGGCGCTGCTGCCCGCCCCCCGCTGTGTTTCCCTTAGTCGCCTCTTACGACACCCACGGGAAGAGTTGGGGTGGTGAAAATCTATGCCGGCACCATACGGCGTAATTTCTTCAGCTTCAATAATTTAACAAAATGACCATGCGTCGTCAGGTTTTATACGAGTAGATAGATAGATAAATCTTTATTTCATAACCTTACCAATATAACAATGGGTACTAAAGTTTAAAGTTTTACAACAAACTACAATTTATTGCCAAGGTATCTGGCACCTAGTTATAGTGTAAGTATTGAACGAAATATAATATGAAATTGCATTATTTCCTTTAAACCCATTGGACTATTAAACACGTCACAAATTTCTAATTTTAAAACAACCATTTGAGTTTTGATCTCAAAAAAGCGGTAAAATATGTATTTTTTTTAATTTGTTAATCTTTTTTTCAGGCAGGCAGGTTTTGTCTCAGCTGGCGAAGGACCGCCTGAGACGAAAGAGGGTTAGGGGATTTTCTTATATTGCATCATCTAGTACCCATAACACAAGCTCGTTTTAGCTCGGGGCTAGGTGATACCGTATAAATCGTCTGTATAAATAATTGGCTTCAAACTTAACAAAAGTGCTACCGAAACTGCTTATTCCACCAACGCATTATTTTCATTGACTTAATCAAAGAATACAATATTGCATAGACTGTTTCTCTATAAGAAGGCGAGACTATCGGCTTTAAAAATATTGGGACTAACAAGATCCTTAAGGTGGAACGGTCTCCTTGTTTAGGTATAGCTTCGCTAATAGATGGCGCTGACTTTCAATTTGTTGGTTTTTTATTGTTTTCCTATTAAATTGTACATATTATTGAAAAGTGATACATTTGCCGCAAATGGTACGTTGTTTTTCATATATCAATAAATGTTTCAAGCGTTGAAAACATTTATAGAACTTGTATTTGGGAAGAGCAAAATCGCCGGACCAAATCACTCACACAAGCAAAGATTATAATGTGAACTGTTGGGCACGATACGCCACCTGCCTGTACCTGGGTGCGAATAACTCTATTTTATCTAAGTACATTTTCCTATTTTTTTCTTGTTAGTGAACATATTTTTTGTGCGTAAGCCTGCAAATGCAAAATCTGCCTGTTGTGACGTTGTGATTTATCAAAATTATTCTGATCGCATATTTTATATCAGAATCTGAAGTAGGTACCAAGTATTGGTATAAACAAATTAATGTTTGTTTTTTTATTCATGGTATATAAATTCTTGAAAACACTAATTCAATAAATTCGTGTTTTCAAGCCTTCCTTTGATTCGATTGTAATAAATCGTTGATGGAGTTTCGTACTCAAACGAAGTATCTTGTTTGACCTCGGTCCCTATCACACAAAAACAAAGAGAAGTATGCTAGTAATTATCAAATAAGAAATTAGGTGTCATTGATTTTCTGTACACTTTAATTTCAATGCAATTTTGTTTATTGCGGACTTTTGAGCACAATTAGGTACTGGTAAAATACAGGTAGTTGATCCTGGATCTGATAAATAATGATTCATCACAAAACTTTATTCATTACTTCTTCAAGATCGGAGGTATTATCGCGCGGCGGGAATTGAACCAGCAACTTACTGTGTTGCAGAGTGATGTCAATAAATAAGTATCGTGAATAGTATCCCTAGTTTTCGAAAAAACGTTTGAGAGGTAGGTAATTTTAAACATTGTATGCCAATTTAGGTATATTAAATTTTTACATTAGACACAGTATGCGTGAATTATTATTATTATTATTATTAGCTAGACTAGCTTTGGACGAGCATACATTACAGTAAGTACTGTGGTCACCGGACAAAAAAACTTGAAAGAAAAAAACTACAGAAATCATTTTTAGTAAGTACTTTTTTTCGAAGTTTTTGGGTCCAACTAAGGACAATTGAAATTTATTATATTTTATTAGAATTTTCATCCTCCGTGACTCCATCTTTTATTTTGGGAAGTTGATTGTTTTAAAAAATAGTTTTGCTTCGTTTTGCAAAAATCAAAACAAGTCAATGACAACAGAATACCTACATACCTACAAAAACGATAGACATTGAAAGAATAGACAGCCTCATGACAACAATAAAAGACGAAATATGTACGTTCTACATGCTTGAACGAACAAAATCAAAGTCTATGAATGGTAAGCTATGGTATTACGAGTTGATTCGTTATGTTTCTCACAGATGACGTTGTCGTCGCCGCTCACACTCATAAGTTCATGACGTTCTCGTACGACACTATCGGTGTTCACCCACACAGTGACAAAAATGGACTAAAATTACCACGTTATTTCTAATTAAATCAAGTGTTTTCTTTAATGAAACATAATTTGCCGCAAATAACGACCTATAACAATGCCTTATACAGTTATTTATTTGTAAAATTTAGCTCATATGGCTCATATTTGGGAAAATACAAATGTATGAAAAACGAATGACCTTAATATTAATTTCTCACATAGATAATAAGGTTTGTAAAATTTGTTTTCAGATATAATAGATAATATTAACCTTAGATGACTCTTCCCAACATAATGCCACAATATTCTGAATGGGGCTCGGAATTGGACGGCGAAGGTCGAGCAAAACACTATTGCTAGAAGAAACTGTAGTACTAATGTCACGCTGAAATTAAAGAAAATTATACTTTTGAAGATTATTACCAGTATAAATCTATAAGTCTACAAACAAACTCTACTACAGTAATCACATCATCACATCACATCAACAGTCCACTGCTGGACATAGGCCTCCCCTAATAATGATGAATACGCCATAGATGGCATTATTCATCATTTGGGGGTTATTGCCCCTAATCCCCACGCTGGGCATGCGGGTTGGGGATCGCAGTTCGGTGAAGTTTTTCTGCAGAGGGCGCTGCTGCCCGCCCCCTGGTGTGTGTCCCTTAGTCGCCTCTTACGACACCCACGGGAAGAGTTGGGGTGGTGAAATTCTATGCCGGCACCACACGGCAACTACAGTAATAGAGGCTGCGAACTGTAAATTTTAGTAAATACTAGCGGCCCGCACCGGTTTCGCACGAGTGTTTAACAAAAATTAAATTTTTCATGCGTGTCCCTATTTTTTTTTTAAATATTATATAGCTATGTTCATCAAGGAAAGTATAGGATTCTAATGGTGAAATAATCTTTCAAATCGGTCAAATCTTTCTTCTTTATAATATTAGTATAAACACAGATAATACATTACATTACATTATCCTATAATATTCAGACTTAAGCTTGATATGTGCATGGAAAGAAAAAGAACCCATAGAAGATCCCCAAGATACAGGTTTATCCTAGTTTGAGGATCAACAATGTACTTAATGTAAAATAATTTGATGACTAAAATATTTTTTAAATAAACGTGATTATTATTATTACAATAACAGTCATATTAAAAAAACCAAATAAAAGCCAAAGTGACATTATATGAAGTATCGCTCAGCATACGAGCAGAATTTTACTTTCCGACCACACAGACAACACTCGATGAATTTTACACTCGCTGCGGATGTTAGAAGAAGGAGGTAATACCTACTTATTTTGATTCATGTGTATTGTGAAGGGTCCTTTACAATTTTCCTTCCAGCTCCAATACCCCATAAAACCAATGGCAGTGACGCTCAGCACTACAATAGTCATAGCTGGAAAAATAAAATACTGAATTATCTATATTTAACAAAACTAGCTTTTAGAGGTATATTATAAGATCTCAAATCACTTGACCTGTTAAAGAGTATAAGTACGAGTATGTACTAATTCTAATTCTAAGTGAGGGAACCGAGATCTGCACTGACATCTCGCATGGGAGTGTATTGTGCATTATCCCCCTGCCTAACTAGGTAAACCAGCTCCTTGAAGTACCTACCTACCGGAGCAAGGCTTAATATACATAATTATGTATAAATAAACAACAATTTTAAGGTTGTCAAGTTTTTCCAATGACCCCGCCTCTATAGGTAATTTCGGCTTTTTACTTAAAAAAACCGGTTAAAAAGTCACATACCTTTACTATAATAAACATTCCAAGAAGGTGGTATGAGTATTGCAATGCCGAAAGAGGTAGGCACTCGAGACGACTTTTACAGTACCTACATTATTTTAGTCCTAAAGTTGTCGAAAATATGAACACTTTGATTTGAAACCCTATTTACACAACTAGTAGCGACATCTAGCGATAATTTAGTAAACTAATCAAATCATTATTGGTCCTTCGAGTCTTCAGCAGCCGTCAGGCTTCGTTAGCGCTTGCTAATTTACTAGTTATCATCGACTTCATGTAGCTAGTAAGAATGTTTAATACAATTTTTATTTTATTTTTACGTTTTGTCGTTATAGCGACCATATACCATAAAACAATTTCATCCTTCGGGTACGGAACCTATTTGTTGTACAGTCAGCGGCATAAAGATTGTAGGGTTTTTAGTAGGTAAAAACTAATTTTTAGATAGACTTGATAATCCGAAATAGTTGCTGTGTCTTTTCTGTGTCACACAATAATATTAGTGAGTTGCTTTCAGGGGGTTCACATATTATAAAAGATTAATAATATGATACGCACCGAAATGAAGGACATAGTTAAAGAATCTGGGTCTGTTCAAGTGATTCTCTATTGTCAGGGTGATATCCGGCCCGCTGATGCTGAAGAGGTATATCCCCAGGAATCCGCACAGACCCTGGACGCTGTTCCAACCGTGGAGCTCGCGGAAGTCATTCGCCCCCCAGACACTGTAGCAGATGGTTGTAATCACGCATATTGCTAGAAAAAACCAAATAAATTCTTACTTCTTGAATAATTCTTTGACGAAATGTGTGACCTAAAGGCGAAGCACCTGCGACGCAAATAATTGCAGATTTACTTGTAGGTATATTGCGTTGTTTATGGCACATTTGCAAGAAACTAAGATTTTATATCTTAGGTTAAAAATTATACTTACTAAAGTCCCTAATCAGTCATACAAACGTGGGGCGGCGGCCTAAGGTCCGTCTCCGACACAGGAGGTTGCGGGTCCGTTTCCCGCTTCGGGACTAATGTATGCACGGTTTGCAGATATTTGTTCAGGATCATGTGATCTTTTCTATATCATGAACTATATCTATCTATGTAATATATTGTATTATGTATATCAGTCATCTTGTACCCATAACACAAGCTTGGCTTATCTTGGGACTAGGTGATGCTATGGATTGTCCAGCATTATGTATTATTTAATACATTTACGCTATACGTAGATTTATGTGGATTACAACAGAAGAGCTCGATTTTAGCTTAGATATTAATACAGACGTGTACAGAATTTTAACAGACCTCGTGGTGGTAATGATGAAAGCTTACCAGTGAAGAATAAGGAGATTATTGAGACTGGAGCCAATACCTTCAAGCCTCGTATCAGACACATCGCCATTAATGGAAGTGATAATATCAGCAAATACATACGTTTGCTCAAGTCCATATTACGCGCTGTTGAAGAAACTGCTTCTATTGCCTGGAAAAGATCCGAAATAACAATAAAGAATAGATTTTTAAATATATTTATTTTGTCGAAGCCTGTAAACGATTAGGATTAAAAAGGCAAAGTCGGCCACGATGATGCTATAGAATAGAAAAAAAAATATTTATCCGGCTTTAATTAAGTACAAAGCACGGAACGGTGTTCTGGTCGTTTTCTATTATGTCATAATTTTGTATTATGTATATCAGTCATCTAGTACCTATAACACAAGCTCTGCTTAACTTGGGCCTAAATGATACTGCGTGCAACAAAGAAAGACAATACTTAATTAAAGAATGTGAGCAAGATTTAAAAGAAAGAACTGTTGCTTCAAAACAGGTGGAACTTGGAGAGACTTCATCTGGTAGTTTAGGGTAGTCTTAACTCGGTGAAAACAAAGTTGAATCGTAAATAATACAGCTAACCAGTGCTGCTAACGAAACACGATGCTTGTTTACTCAAAGATGACGTCATTCGCTCTGATTGGTGTTCAGCCTATCATGGCGGATTGCCGTATTTCGTAGTTTTATTTTATTAAAATAACTATCAATCTCACTCTTAATAAAAAAATAAACGTGTGTTTTGTATTCCATGACCCTAGTTCTATTAAAGAAATAATTTTAGTGATTTTTAGTTACTGTCATCATGCCTTTTCTCCAGCATTGTTTTATCATTTACTTTAGTATAATTATTAAGAGACCCAAAAAGGTAGAATAAGTCAAAGTTCATCATTTTATGCTCATTGCTGTTTTTCAGCAAAAGACGTCACTGAAGGCAATTAGCAATTTGGATGCTAGGCACTGCACACACTCTGTTGATTATTAATTCAAGAACAGATTCGGACCACCATTGTAAATAATGGTCACAATCGTAATGTCGGCAACGGCGATGATGTCCATTTTTATTTACTTATTAATGTATATAAGAGTTATCGAGTAAAACCACTACATAGAATAATAATATACAGTCCATTTGGTTGGTTTGTTACCTGTTTTAACGTTACTGCGATAATGATTTCGTAAATGCAGAGTACGCCAGACATTTTAACAAAGAGCGAGACATCAACTATATATCTGAAACAAAGATTGTTATTATTTTTGACGACCTCAATGGCGGGCGAAAGTCCGCTTCGGGACAAATGTTTGTACGATCTGCAGATATTGTGGCAGGTGTTCTGTAAACAATAATTGATTTTTTCATACGGTATCCTAACTTTTTAGAAAATATTCTATAGCCTATGTTCATCATGGAAAATTTTTGATTCTAATGGTTAAAGAATTTTTCAAATCAGCCCTGTAGTTTCGGAGCCTATTCAACTCAAACAAACAAACATACTTACAAAAAAAAACATATAAATCAAAATCAAATCTTTTATCTTTTATCTTTATATTATTAATAAAGTAATATATATAAAGAGATACCTGAATAGCAGAGCGTGTTTCTTCAAAGATGGACATGGACCCTTTAAAGCCGCGACCTCAGCTAACTGGGAGTACGACAGCGCTGGCAGTCGCAGCTTTACGTACATTATATGGGCTGATGTCACGAGCATCTAGAACAGGTAGATATTGAAGTATACATTGTGAACGTAACGGGTTATCAAAGAACCTAATTTGTGTCCGACAACGACAAGGGATGAATGGTGTTTGGAAGAACACCAATTCATCTATCCTTAATGAGGGGCTTTATCAAGCAGCTATTTATAAGATTTGAGTCTGATTTATAACATTAAAGTTTTTTATGTGATAAACCCCTTTTACCATACCATCTATGGCGCTCAGTACGGGAGGCCTATGTCCAGCAGTGTACTATATAGGCTGATGATGATGATGATGATAAAACGAATAATGAATAATAAGTAAAAAATAATAAATAAATATAGCCGGGCTCCAAACAGAATCTATATAGATAAAAGTTAATGAGGGGTTTCAAGGTGACATTTACCATCATACAGTGCGACACGATAGGTCCTAAGATCACAGAAGCAGCTAGGCACGTCCAGTGACCACCCTTCATGTAACCCACATGGATGACGAGCACTCCGGCGCCGAGGCAGCTCCAGGTGAGGTTGAAAATAGATGTTACGATACTGTAAAGATAAAGATAAATTTTTGTTTAAAAGTAACGGTCCGCCCCGCCTTACATGTTATGTCTTCCGAACTAAGTTAAACTGTTTGGTGTTTAAAAAACGTTTGCGAAATTAAATATGATTTTATTTATGCCTTTGTTATAAATTCTCTCACTTTTCTCTTTATTAGGTACTAGCGGTCCGCCCTGGCTTCGAATGGGTATTTAACTGCATTTTCATGCGGATCCCTAGTTTTTTTCTAAACATTCTTTAGCCTATGTTGATCATGCAAAATTTAGGATTGTATTGGTGAAAGAGTTTTTCTAATCGGTCCAGTAGTTTCGGAGCCTATTCAATTCAAACAAACAATCAAATCAGTCCTCTTCATAATATTAGTAAAGAAAATATTCTGAACATCTGGTAGAAGTGACGTGTGTCAAACAAACAATCAAATCTTTCCTCTTTAAAATATTAGTATAGATATAGATATGTCTAGGTTATACATATAAACAAGATAAATATGCGAAAATAGGCTATCTGATTATAGTAATTAACAACAAAATATATCAATACTCTTCGAAATATTTTGAATTCTCAGTTTTAGGACAACATTTAGGCAAAATTGAAAAAAAAACGGCAATGGGTAGAACGTTTAGTTTACTCAAGTTCACGCATATTGACCATCCCGCCATAAAAATTTGTGTAGTTCAGTTTATCCCACCCATAGAATCGAAATGTTTATTGCCTCGTCGCCCAACCATGGGTCCATTGAGAATAGCGTAATCGCTGGTGGTTTTCCGCGAAGGTTTTATACTCTCAATTAAGAAATTACCTATTGTCAGCAAGAATAACAAATATTTTTTTTAATTTAAAATATAGGTTGAGCTGTGAATGCGTTAATGGATTATTTCATTATTATTTATTTCGTCTTACCCGACGGTATATGTTCTTCCTCGCTCGCTTGTAAAGTCGTAATGTAAACTCTCCACACCAGGGTATGCACCGTAGTTCGCCAAACTGTCTTCATCCAAGAAATCCTGAAATGAGGACAAAACATACTATTACGGCCCGTTCACACAATGTCTCCGTTTTACTGTTCCGTTTTATCGTGTACGTATTTTGTTCGATTTTGTTCGTCGATCTGTATACAGAATACTGTGCCATGTGTGAAGTCGCTCATACAACCACATACGCCATCGACGAAAAAACTACGTACACGATAAAACGGAACAGTAAAACGGAGACATGTGTGAACCGGCGGTTATCGTGAAAATAGTGACTGGACTACGCTTTACAAATGAAATTACTGAACACAAATGTCGCGACTTCTTTAACATAAACTGTGTAACCACATGTCCTCCGATTTTTTTTCTGATAGAATTAATAGCGTTTAACAAGTTTGTGGTATGTCTGATTTGCTTACTATGTTTCTTTATAGCCATCGGTACCGCGAAGCTGTACTTAGTACCATCAAAATCAGCGCTGCTGTGGCAGCATTATGCTGAGCCGATGAGCTTTTTGTGTAACTTTGATTTTCATATAATTACATATACTTATAAGCGTAATATTTCATGTTTAATTTTGTGACAAAAATAAAGATTTTCTACTCAGAGAGTCAACAGTGAAAATCTTCCATCATATGGCATGCCATGATGCCCGCTACTATTTCGTTTACATGCTATATTACTTACAACCGTTGTATCTGGAACAACGGAAAGTATCTGGTATACTATCAGATACTATCCGTTGTTTATTGATAAGTACAAACATATAATCTACGAAGTAATTTCTACACGCATGCAATCGCTCCAACTTAACGTCTCTAGTTAAATATTGGTTCTAAATCAACAAATTCAGAAAAATCATTTACCATGGGATTTTGGGCATTTTGGGTCATCTACAATCCAGTTGGCTGAAATTCCTAAAGATATTATGTATCTAATAGCTTTTTAGAATTAATGTTTTTGCGTTAGACAGGTAGCCTTAGAACTATATTTCATGCGAAGTTAGAACAAAATTAATGTTTTTCTCAATTTACTTCGAAACTTTGTAAGGATAACAAACTTGGGATGTCAAATGATAAAAAACTGACAAGTTGACGGCCGTTTGAGTTTGTAATAACCTTTTTGCATTAATCATGGATGCGGTAACCTCAATGATGGTGTCATAGATAATTCGGTGTTGAAAAATGAGTAAGAAAAATGAAATTTTTTGTACACAAGGTACAATATTTTTAAGGTACAATTGTTTTAAGAATAATATATGTTGTGTAAGACACTACCACATCGTTAGGTTCGGTATATTACGGTACAAGCTTTTTTGAAAATAACTCTATTTACACAAATAATAAGAAAACGTGTTTTCTTTGAAAAAATCAGTTTTGGTTTAATTTTAATTCAGTAAATTGTTTTGAAAAAAGTTGTTGTAGGAACCTAGATAAATACTATTGTAATACAAATAATAGCAGATCATAGTGAAAATATGCTCAAACATGCAAATAATTTTGGTATTACCAAAATGAGTGCCCGGAGCCTTAAAGAAATTTATTCTCAAACGACACTCGATTATTTGATATTTTCGATTTATTTAATTACGTCAACCAATTGACCTAAACGCTTGTTATATTTGGATTAGGTAATGTAACTTAGTTTACTATTTTTATTTCTACTAAATGCGCAGTGCACAGTGTTTCTTATTTCGACTTGTGTTACGACAAGTCTGACTTGTTTTTGAAGAACTAGTTTTTAGAATACGTATAGGTATTTGCAGTTACACCTCATTGTCGTTATACATTACCTAGCTAAAACAGTAAAATAAAGAGGATCTAAACTTTTTGTTTTAAAACATTTTTTTTAATTTGATTTGATGAATTTATTTATACCTAAATAAAATTTTGGAATTTTTTTTCATCATAAGAATGATAATCATGCGCTATGCATGCGCTATAGAATATTTTTAAATGTTACCCAACATTGTGTGTATGTAACACACAATGTTGGGTTACATTATTGAAGTTTTCATAGGGATCCCTAAGAAGAACTTGAAATTCTGTTAAATACCCGTGCAAAGCCGGGGCGGGCTGCTAGATTATAAATAAAATTACAATTAAATAGAGCAGAGTTAGTTGTGAACAATCTACAATAAATAAGTAAATTTATTCAGACTTTGACCTCCAGCATTCGCGAAGATTTTAATCCTACACCTATTGATAAAATATAGAACGCATCCAAATGTTGAAATGTAACACTTCCATTTAGTTTGCAGAAAGTAAAATTCCAGAGTTTATACGACTTATTTTGATTAACTTCCTAATAGAATTTTAGTATTTACAATTGAAATAATTGAGCTAACTGCACTATTTCTAAGTTATTTATAATATAATCTGAGCGTCTGGTCGAAGCGACGTGTGACCCGAGAGCTGGTCAATATCTGGCGCAGCGCATCAGCATTGCCATACAGCGAGGCAATGCAGCCAGCATCTAGGGTACACTTCCAACTGGTATTGATATGGATCAGTTGAGCTACCTGTAGTTTGTTCGCAACAGTCTGCAGTTAGCTCAATTGTTTCAATTGTAAATACTAGTGTTTTATGTAGTTAGATCATTGTCATTTTATTTGTTAATAAAGGCTTTTTGCCCTGTAAAAAAATGTATAATAGGTATATTATAAACATTTACCTACAATAATAATGGCACAGGCGAGCTTAACCCTGAAAAGACTTTCTTCCAGCAAACCTTATTAGGAAAAAGAGAGAAGTTATAAAAGTGGGTACATGAGCATATATTTTTCAATATTTCCTTGCATAATATGTACATGCTCGTATTAAGGTCACGTAGGTATGTACATTAACGTTGTACATAGGTATAAATTGAATTTACACGCAATTTCCTGATTAAATTCTTATAAACCAAAACAATTTCCAATCAAATATAAATTAAAGCAAGCCGAGCATTATCAAAATACATTTAAGTTGTAGATGTAAATTTCAGCACTCCAGTAAACCAAATCATTCGAGTCGTAGCAAGATCTTCAAACGTGTACGATGATTTTCAAGATATCTCTCTTTATACTGGCTTTGGTAAGTTACTCCGTCATGATGTCAGCCGGGAGATGTCATATCCTTAAGCGTTGATGCTTAAAGCGTATACGCTTTAAACGCCTTCCGAAAGGGAAGTATACGTCCCTTTTGGAAGTTACGGCATCAGTTTGACTAACTATGGTCCAATGGCCTAGTGAATTCACTAGAAACCGCTGAATACGGGCAGCGCTGGACCACAGGTCATTGTGGCAATCTATGGGGATGAGGTGTAGACGAAGTAATTTGGCTGAAACCAGTTTTATTCATGAAAAAAACATAAGAAACCTTCGAAAGCTGACTTACTGACCTGTGTTCTGGAACGTGACCCGACTTGTTGCTCATTGCCTTTTCCCCCGAAATGACTGTAAAAAGGCTCGCTGTCAAATATGATGCATTCTGCACCGTAACGCCAGTCATTATCCACCTTTAGAATCGTTTTTGTCACGACCATTCTGTTACACGACAAGTATTTCTGATTTTGATAATTAACTTCTCGTTAATTTTCAGGCAGTGAACCTGGTAGCATCATCAGAGTACTCCGGACTCATCTCCCGCTTATACAAGAAGGCAACCGATGAGAACCGACCTCTGGTTCTGGTGCTCGACAGCTCTGATAAAGGATCCTTGAAGGATTCCCTCCAATCGATCAATGAGCCACGTCCAAAACCGGTTCACACCGATCGAACTATCAGCTCACAGATACAGCTACTGGATCTCTTGAGTAAGAAGGTATGTTGGCTCTCCAAAATTTATTGAATCCTAAATAATTCGAATTAATTATAGTTTCGAGATTTGCATTAAAATCTCGTTCGTTGGTCGAAAAGCGCATGGGTTTGACTTGGGGTCCGAGAGATGTGGTCTGGGCCTTCACATCCCCTAGCCTAAGTTATAAAGGACCGAGACGATTATCGTAAAGAATGTAGAGGAACCAGGAACAAGGAGGTCTAGTGGAGAAGTAGCTGAAAATTACGCAGAAAATACTAAAATGGCAACCACGAAGCACTTTTTAGAAATAGGATAATGCACTTTTCCTTGGCTGATGAGATACACGTTGACTCGTTGATCCATAGAAGGAGTAGTGAAATAAGCACTTATTGATATTACGTGACTTCTCGATGATGGACCACGTAGATTCATCGTCAGCCTTTGTTTCTCTTAACCTCAGTTAGATAAGTCAGTAAAAGATAAAGACAAACACCGGCTGAAACAGAAAAGTTTAATTACTATCGTTAATAATTTACGCATTATTAACGGTTAAGAAGGATTAGAATAGAATAAAATATTTATTTAATGCACCATCAATACCTAAATGTTATAATGATCATGACTAATAATATCTAGAATGGAACAATTGGCCATCGGATTAGTACATCATATTCACATATCTGCAGTATAGGTAAACGCAAGTAACCGTTACAGAGACAGCTCATAATAGATTATTACCATTTTTGATGATAGATAATATTATAGAATAAACATTTTAAAATCATCTATTACATTTCAGCTCAATCCTGTTAAAATGGAACCCAAAGTGTCTGTGCCAGTATATGATCACCCTATCACCGATCACAAGCACAGTGATCTTCACCGCCTCCAGGAAAGACTAGAGCGTGAGATCCGCGAAAGAAAAGAAAGAAGAATCAAGAAACAGTCTGAAAAAGAAAGCTACCAACCTAGAGCGGATAGTTATGTAAAGAAACTTTACTCAAATTATGACAGATATGATAAAAAACCAATCAGCTTCCAAGTTGATGATAAGGAAAAACGTCTTCAAATAAAACAACAAGACAGAGAAGAAAAGAAAGCTGTAAGATCTTCGGTTATCAAAAGCCTGCTCAGAACATATAATGATTTGAACTGCGAGGCAAAAGACGAATGCAATGACGAATGCAGTAATAAAAAATGTGTAGACGTTTGCGAAGTTAAATTTCAATGTGATTCTGGAATGCAACAGGATGAAGGGTGTAATGAAGGAAATGACACTTGTGAACAGGAGGATGATAATCCTAGCACCAGGGGGGTACAATATTAACCCAGCAAAAAATGTAGGCGTTGCTAAATACATCATTCAGTTGCTTGTATTTTTATTTTTATTTATACACACTAATATATCCTTTACTTCACAGAAATTCAAAAACAAAAAAATATAAAATAATTGTAGTCCGCCTCGGATTTGCACCGGTACTTAAAACAGAATAAAAAAAATTACACACGGTTACGTTATTGAAGTTTTAACAAAGAACACTAACTTTTTTGAATATTCTAGAAAAATTCTATAGCCTATGTTCACCCTGATAAACATGGTAAAAAACAATCCAAATCGGTTTAGTAGTTTCAGAGTCTGCCTTTTCAAACAAACAAACAAACAATCCTCATTAAAATATTAATAAAGATAGCAAAATAACACCCTCAATGAAGTGAACAGAGTCCTTAGTATGGTTTGTGCATTAATTTTACGATAGCGAAAAAAGTTTTCGTTTCCTTCCTTTCATTGAGCGCCTTGTTCAGCCTTTACCATCCGGTAAAGGCATGAAACTTCTTTTCCTAGTTTCACAGCAAATAAATAGTGTCTTACGATATAGTTTTTGATTGTTGATTTTAAACTTTACCGGAAAATAAATAAAAAAAATTGACGGACGATCCACATAGCGTCGTCTAACTACTTAAGTGATGCCCTAAATTATGCAGAGCTTGTTTTATAGGTACTACTAATATACGTGTTGATTGATACATATATTTTATTAGAATAAACCGAAGTAAACTGGAACAAATATCTGCAGTACAAACATTTATCCCGAGCCGGGAATCGAACCTGCAATCATCTTCGTCGTAGACGGATCTTCGCCCAACGCGACAGGGGTCGACGATTCTTTGAAAGTTTAAGCGAGAGAAGTTTTCTTTATTAAATCAATGGAGATCACGAAAACTTTTTTCATATTCGAATTATTTTAATAGTATACTCATACTAAGCATCCTGTTGGTCGATTTGGACTCTTTAATTCAACCGGTTATGGCTCGGCGCGGCGTGAGTCGATAAGTATTTAGAAGAAACATAACCTTGTGGCAGAAACCTAAGTTATTACCATTTAATTTTTAATTATTATATTTTTTTACGTTTTACAAATAATCGCAAACTATGGTGATAATATAGGTACTCAAATTACTCAAATTTGACAATAAGTGAAAACGTTGCACGCCATCGTTGAAAACGTTTCGCTATTCATTCTACTACATATTTGAAAAGGGTTTAATTTATGATTCCATCTACTACTTTGAAAATCAAGTTTTTCAGAATAAAAGCCCGCTGTTCAGGTGAACTAATTTTCATTTTTCTGACCAAGTATGGTCCTCAAACTATTGGGTCCATTTACGCCAATCTTCTTTCTTGTACTTGACAATTTCATAGATAATACCACAGATAACAATACCTAGGTTACTTTGGGGCACCATAATGATTCATTATGAATGTAAGCAGGTTAACTACGAACCTATTATATGTTGTAAGATCACCAACGTTTCATCCCTTAACGAGGTACTTCAGAACTTCCGAATTCGTCAAACTACGATAGTTTTTATAGTAAAACACCATAATGATGTCTAAATACTCCTGCTTCCCGATAAATACCTTTAGCTTATTAAATATGAACCTTCAACAACCAAGGATAAAATAATAAAGGCACTTTAAATAAACAATGAATACCTGGAGTTCAGTTCACAAGCATTCTTTGGATGCCAGGAGAGGTATGCTTTGTGTTTTAGTTCTACGTAATATACTATTGATTGTTCAGAACATTTCTGTATCTAAACCTGTTAGAGCGATAGTTTTGTTACGTTTTGAAATAAGGCTTATTAGACACAGTAACTTAAGCCCGAAGCTTCGTACGTTATAACTTCAATAACTGTATTTATTTATGAAGAGTCAGGCTTTCAAAGTGGCAGTAGGGTAAATGTGTTCTTGAGTGGAGACCGCGACTCGGCAGACGTAGGACGCCCTCAATATTATTTCCGAAAACAGCGTGGACTGACTGAGAATAATCTATCAAAACGTGCGGATAAGTCCCCCCTATCTCAATGTAAACACAATAGTTGTTATTGTTGGGAATTTCAGACTTATTAGTATTATGGGTGGGCAGTAGGCGCACTGTACCTCATATTAACGTAATGTATCCCAGAAATAGCACATCGCCTTAAGGCTAAACAAAAAAGCTATACTTAAATACATTTTATTATTTATTTTTACCAACTTGGTCTACCGGTGCTAAACCATTTTGGAGGGCATTTTGTCGTCTTCTTTCCACATTCTTCTTCTGAACTTTCCTCAGAACATTCATTATATTTTATTTGACAGTTACCTTGATTCGTTTTCTTTCCGCATTGCATTTTTTTACCACAACGGGATATTAGATCTTGACGGAGCATACTAATCTGCTGTTCGACCTGATCTCTGTTTGATTCTAACTGGAACAATATTGTTTTCAATTATTTATTAACAAATATAATTAAATGAAGAAATAAAAAATAGAAACAACTAAGAAGCAATATTAGAAGTTGAAACATTTGATAATATATTGCCACTATCAGAAAGTGCAATTGCAAGCCATTTAGAGGTATCTCAACTGATCCATATTAAAATAAAACATTTGCTAAACTTAACGAACCTCTTACCAGTAATTCTTGGGCCAGTGCTTCAACATTTTTATGAACTTTCTCATCTAATGAATCATCTGTATCTTCATCATTGGTCGCAGAACCAAATCCAAACATCTCTCTGATGGAATTATCACTGCCTGTTCCATCGTCAACTACAAAATCTAATGAACGAGGTTCCTTCCCTTTTCCCATGACGACTACCATGGGCTTTCGATCGGTTCTATCGAAGAGTTGAAAAAGACTGTGTACTGGGCCACCTGCTTGAGGATGTAGATGCTGCACAATAGGTTTGTCGTCGATTCTGTCGAGGAGCTTTATAAGAGTGTTCACAGGATCATCTTGGCAATGAACTTGCTGCAAATGGTATATAATTAAATAATACTAGATTAAAACACATTATAGTAGAGTCCAAGCGCACTCGTCTCCGCTGGTTACGACATATGGAGATAATGAAAAAAGATTGCATTGCCAAGAAGGCCTATAAAAGAAAAACATCGGGGCGTAGAGCAGCCGACCTCCCTAGGTATCACTGGATCGTTAAAGTTGACGCTAACATTAGTAAAGTTGACGCTAACATTAGTAAACTTGACGATTATAGCTTTTAGCTGAGAAACGAGATGCCTGACTAACTCGTGTTGGAGCTGAGAGAGCCTCAACAGCATCAGACAAACGACATACTCTAGACCCAAAATAAACACAGCTTCTGTGTGAGTTGGTTATGTCATCTATTTTACCGATGACCTTCGAAGTTCGCGGGAATCTGCTTGATGTAGGCAGCGCAGGACCGATTGTGGCGATCTTTGGGTCTGTCAGATCAGGAGGTCTTTTGATGATGAAATTCTATTTAAAAATCTTACTATCAATAGTATTAAAGCGACAGTCGTGTACTGGCCGGCGTTCCTCATTGTTGTAAATTAATCAACTGTGTTGACGAAAACATAAAATATTGGAGAGGTCACACTCAAGTGATTTTTAATCGTTAGATATGTAAACATTGTATTAAATTAACTCCACATATTTACCTATTTTCCCTTTTTTAAACGAAAGCTTGTAAATCTGCTGAAAAGTGTAAGGTCATAGGCGTGAATTGTTAAATTTTGATGCCAACATGGTGATGGTGATTTGCTAGCTAATATAAAAAATCAACAAATCACATAATTATGTGCAAAATATTAATAAAATACACCACTGACTATAAGATCTATTTCATTTGTACTCTGTGATGACAATTCCTAATTGAAATTATATTAATAAAGAAGTAAATTAGGGCCTTTTTTCTAAATGCGACTTTGAAATTTTAAAATTTTCATTAAAATATAACATAAATCTTAAGACACATTTTCATTTAGACAATGGGAGCTGAACAATATTACAGTTTACAATTATTTAGACTTTTGACAGCAAAATGGTAACATAAAAATATTAAAAAAAAAAACATAATATGTCACGTATAACTTGACACCCTGATTTATTTGTCAAATTAAAGCAATTTTTTACTAACTTAAACTTTAATCATCATCACCATCAACCTCTAACTTCCAGATGAACCCAGGCATCCCGTAAAAGACACTACGAATACATATTTTTTTTATACCACCAAGTTGACAGACAAACATACGGCCCGCCGAGTATTTATCCTACAGGCGCGCCTGTAGGATAAATACTCGTATTCTCATTTATGATTTATGATATCATTTATGACTGATGAAAATAATACACCACTGACGCAGTCGCCCCGTGACCACGATCGCTGCAACGCGATCGAAACGTAGGGGAAAATAAAAACAAAAGGTACGCGATACATACCCGATAAATATTCTTTAATATGTCAACAAATCGTGAAAGTTTAAAAAGTTTTATCATTTATTACATCAGAATACAACCAAAGAAGAACTATTGCCTTTAGTTAGAACTAGCGGTCCGCCCCAGCTTATAGCCTATGTTCATCACGGAAAATTTAGGATTCTCATGGTGAAAGAATTTTTCAAATCGGTCCTATAGTTTCGGAGCCTATTCAATTCAAACAAACAAAATATTCAATCTTTCCTCTTTATAATTTTAGTATACAAGCGAAAGAGTCTTGTCAACAACTGCCTAAAATAAAAGACCTTATCTATAGGTACTAATTATAAAGGAAATATTTGTTTGTTTGTTTGAATTGAAGAGGCTATAGAATATATAGAATGATAGAATCCTACATTTTTCGTCGCTATAGATTATTTTCAAAAAAGTTAGGGGTCCACATGAAAAATTAAATTTTTGTTAAATACCCTTGCTAAGCCGGGGCAGACCGCTAGTACGACTATAAAAATACTCTAAAAACACAAGGGGATCCGCAGGTCTTCAGTTGTATTACACCAAAGGAAAGTCCCCATAACGAGATCTGTAATATCATGATTAAGATTTACTAAAGGTCTTTTCACTTTGAGCCCTCAATCTGTCAAAGAAAATTAAATTGAGTGGGTCGTTGGATAAAACATCTTCGTCGTTTCTTGAAGATTTTCTGCAAAATATTATGATACGTCCCTCGATACATAAACAAAAATATATAAACAAGCATAGAGCTGCCCCTAAATAAATAAAGCGCGATAAACATCACAGAACCCTTGGAAATTGATCGCCGTGAATAACAAAGTTTTTCCATTTACGGGATGACATTTTGTGATCTTTTTCGTGGAAAATATAACGATAATCCAATAAATTGGGTAAGTAAACGAGAGAATTTTATGCAAGCTGCATTTTTTCATGAGATAAATTGTTGATAAAAACTGTATAGCATTATAGAAGCCGCCTCTGTCGCTACATTTTTCTTTTAACAGAATTTTAGTTTAATTTTATTTTTTATGAAACAAGAAGCGCTCAATATTGTATTTATTAACTGTTGTTCATTTGAACTATTATTTACACTTCGAGTATTGACAAGTAAATAATGAAAGTATTTACAAAATTGAATTAATTGAACTAACTGTAGATTAATGCGAATAAAATACAGGTAGCTGATGTCAATTCTGGTCTAATAGTCGGAAGTGTCGTAAAGATTCTGTTAGGTATTATAATTTTCTTTGGTTACTGAAAAGGTTTTCTGAAACACCTATTCGAAGATCTCTGAGGCTTGGCGCGAAGGTCCACCTGCGACGGTTCGATTACCCTCTTTGGACAAATGTTTATACGATCTGTTACTATAAATTAGTTTTATTTTATATTGGCCGTTCAGTTCGAGTTGACATTTTCGAAACGGAAATAGGCAACGGTTGTTTGGTCAGAAAATGTCATAGAAGGAAAATCAACCCAGCGCAGCGTTGCGATCGACGTCACAAGTTTTATCCGTTTACTGACGATACAGCATTCTATAATTTTCTAACACCTTGATGTCTGAAGATAACGAAGGCGACCTGTAGGGCAGGCACGGGCTTTCTTGTCAAAGGTAGAATAGACAAAAATGACGTCACTTTGTCATCGAATGCGTAAATTATTTGAAATTAAATTCTTCAACTTCAATAATGTACGCAATGTATGGCGATGCGATGTCATTATTGTCTATTCTACCCTAGAGAACAATGCCCGTGCTTGGCCTACAGAGAAGTACATGGCGCCCATTATACATTATATATTATACATTTATATATTAGAAGGCAGTCTTATTTTATCACGAGGATATAAGATGAAAAATAAAGAGAGAAGCACTTACGAAATGAATGTACTTAGCAGTTACTGAAAGTACCAAGTCTAGTCGGTGTTGCCAGTTGGAGGAATGCCGGCGAGATAATGAAATTTAAACATAAAAATATATCTTTCTGATGATTTGCTGAAACGAACCGCTAGGATAGTTTTCAGGAATATTTTACGGAATAATATTAGATGATGGGTTAAGTTCATGGTTTATTTATTGACATTTACTTTGTGTTTGAATATTTATTGATGTGATTATTTCTGCACTTTCTACTTCAGATTATTATTTTACCTCATCATCAACATCATCAGCCCGCATTAGCCCACTGCTGGACATAGGCCTCCCCTAATGATCGCCATAGCGCCCTGTCTTCAGCTTCTCGCATCCAGCATCTGCCAGCAGTCTTTCGCAGATCGTTATCCCACCTGGCCGGAGGGCGTCCTGTACTACGTTTACCAAGTCGCGGTCTCCACTCAAGAACACGTTTATCCCAGCGGTTATCGGTTCTTCGCGATATATGGCCGGCCCACTGCCACTTCATTTTGCTTATTCTCTGTGCTATGTCGATGACTTAGGCTGTATTTAGTGCTCGACCGACGGTAAGCGCTGAGGTCGGTCGAGCGTAGCTGTATCAATGAAAACGTATGAACGACTACAGTGCAGCGCTGATGAATTCCTACGCGCGTTCAGCACGATCATATAGGACGTACGCTCAGCGCGTACGGTACGCGCTCACCGTCGGTGGAGCACTAAATCTGTCGGATGTATTCGTTACGTTATGTATTTATTTTACCTACTTCAGGCAAAAGTAGGTTTTTTAGAGCATAAGACAATTGATTCTTGTGTTCTATTAAGTGTCCTAAGTTGTTTAAATAACATTATTTTTACCGATATTTAATCGGAAATTAATTGTATTCACCTACGCTTTTTATCTATGTGTTCCTTACCCATGATTAATAATAATAATAATGTCGGAAAATCCACACAGCATCATCTAGCCCCAATCTAAATAGAGCTTGTGTTATGGGTAGGTACTAGATGACTGATATACATAATACAATATTATTACAAAGATATTTTTATTATACATAGAAAATGACCAGAACACTGAACAAATATCTGCAGATCGTACAAATATTTGTCCCGAGGCGGAAATCGAACCCGCAACCTCCTGCGTCGGCGGACCTTCGCCCACCACGCCACAGAGGTCGTCAATTATCTTTTGCATGCTACATCGAAATTTTACATGATCTTTATAAAGGTAACTTAGTAACTGAAAGCTAGTTTTAGTGAACAATAATGGTGGTGATCAATAAAAAAATATAAAACCTAATAAGTGCAGTTTCATTGCATTTCCGAAGCGACAGGTAAATGATTTACCATAGGATCGCGAAACGTCAACATTAAATCGAAAATGTTGTTCATCAAAATCCCCTTCAGCCTAAACACACCCTAAAACAAGATCATACTATCCACAACCGTGTAAAAAGAATAAAAGCATCAAGAACATTGCGTACCCCAATAACGGGGAGTTATCATCGAATTAGACCCCAATAAAGGGGCGATTCAATAAGTATGGACACACCTGCACTAGAGTAGTATTAGCTGATGACGTAGAGCTATTCAGGTTGCTGGAAAATCGGTGGCGGATATATGTCGTCCGTTATGAAAAACTAGCAGTCCGCCCGGTATTTAACAAAAATTTCAACACTCATACATTCTTACAAACACCTTCACACTTTATTTTTAAGTTTTTACACAGATTCCTAACTTTTTGGAAATACTTATTTAATAGCCGAAGTTCATCAGGGAAAATGTAGGATTCCAACAGGGAAATAATAAAATTTATCAAATCAGTTCTCTAGTTTCGGTGCCTTTTCAATTCAAATAAACAATCAAATCTTTCGTCTTTATAATATTATTAGTACCTATAGATTAATGATATATATTGATGAATAAAAAAAGCTACGTAACGCGACTGTGACGTATTGTGGTAATAAAAATTTAAGACGAGGGCCTAGAAAACAAGTGTCTGAATAACATGCTGTATAATATCTTTACGGAGGTTGACTATTGGCCTAAAAGGTAATAACTAAGAATCATTTCATGTTTAGTCGCACCCTGCCCCGATTAAAACTGATTGTCAGAAAATATTTCATTTAATCTGGATCTCTATGTGCTCCGGTTGTGACACGAAGTCATGATAAATAGTCATATAAATTAAAGACTTCAAAAGAGCGCTAGCCATTCAAACTGAAATCAAAATCAATAATTTTTTATTTCTGGCAAAAAAATTACTTATGGGCTAGTAATTTTTTATTTGATACTTTACTTCTTTTTTAGTCCCTAGAGAAAAATAATTTAAGTGTAAATTCATACAATAAATAAATATAATATAAGAAATGAGCTGTTGTTGATTTTCTCTTCTCTTAATTCTTCGTACTCAAAAGTAGCTGGAGACACCAAAGTAGTCTTGCAAAATTAAACCTAATAGTAAATTACTTTAGAGCTGTGACGATTTTGAGGTTAGAAATAGAATAACTGCCGTCATATTACCACCGCTACCTCAGAGACCTTAACTAGCCGATGACGTAAAGCCATGCCGAACCCATCTGCGTTGTAATTTGTTGAGCGTCTTATGAGTTTGGAACTGTACTTGTAATTACTACAGTAATTATAGTTGACAAAGTGTGCAGGATGTTAGGTTGTGGTCGGTGTGAACGGGGAATGTTTATTGGTTTTTGCGCAGACAAGTTTATGGTTTGGATATAATTGATGCATCCACCGCTGGAACACAGAAGTGTTTGTGTTTTGCTTGACCTTGATACTTGCTTAATTTTAAGACTGTCGAATTCAAGGCGTTTCATGTCATACTAAAGACATAATCTCATCTCTAACACACATCATATCATCACATCATCAGTCTATATAGTCCACTGCTGGATATAAGCCTCTCCTATGAGAGCCACCTGTGGCATTATTTATCATTTGGGGGTTATGGCCCATAATCCCCACGCTGAGCATGCTGTTTGGGGATCGCAGTTCGGTGAAGTTGTCCTGCAGAGGGCGATGCTGCCCGCCCCCCGGTGTGTGTCCATAAGTCGCCTCTACGACACCCACGGGAAGAGTTGGGGTGGTGAAATTCTATGCCGGCACCACACGGCTAACACAGAACTGCCTCAAATTGAAACATACATTTGTATTATACATGAGTAGACACCCTAGTACCTATTTAAAGAATATTTATCGGGTATTTATCGCGTACCTTTTGTTTTTTATTTTGAAACGTAGGGGAAAATAAAAAACAAAAGGTACGCGATAAATACCCGATAAATATTCTTTAAATATGTCAACAAATCGTGAAACCCTAGTACCTTCTCGAAAATACACTAATCTTGACCGAGCTTACTTATTTAGCCTTTTGGTTAGAAACCCTAGGTCGTTGGGGTCTTGAGCACACCCAATATAATAAAGACCTCAAAAATCTACATATAGAGGTAGAGTCCACAGGTGATCGGGATGCTGGCTTCGGCCAACTAATTAGCATCGTCAACAACAACGTAGCAATGAATTTATATAAATACTAGCGGTCCACCCCGGCTTCGCACGGGTATTTAACAAAAAAAATATTTTAACTTTTTGAAATACTCTATAGCTTATTATTCATCAGGGAAAATTTTGAATTCTAACTGAGATTTTTCTATAAAAATAGTTCCAGTAATTTCGGATCCTATTCAATTCAAACATACAATCAAATCTTTCCTCTTTATAATATTAGTATAGATATAGACTACCCCGTTTTCAATAAATAAACAACAAACTTGGTTGAAATTTTGGAGTTCTGTTTCTTCTATCAAGTAAGACATTTTGCGTGTTGGATATTTAGTGACCAGGGTAATTCAGTCGCTAGCAGTCACCACACACCTTAACAGCATAGAGCAAGTTCGTCTGTTTCTAACAATTTATTATGTGATGTCTCTGTTTGCGCTGTCTTAGTAAACGAGGACGCACTATATCTACTAAAATGATATGAATAACCATCATCAGTGTTTAAGATAATTGAGAAGGCGGTTTGAGGGTTGTAGTAGACCTGCAGCCTTATTGTCTAACTTGAAATCCATTACCAGTAAACTTCAAACCGATTACCAGTTGTAGACCCAGTCAGAATGTTGTCGGTATTGTATAAGTATTCAACTGGTCTTCGGTTTCAGCTATTTACACAATACGAAAGTCAATCGAAGTCCAGGCTAGGTTTGAAATTCCAAACTGAAGCCGATTACGACTACCAGTTGAGTTAGACAGTAGAGCCGCAGGTTGATCTTCAAAATGCCCTTTGTAGGTGTATTTGGTAGGTGCTAAAGGAAAGTCACTGGTGAGTTATGGGACGGACTATATCCATGGAAGAAAGTCACTGTTGAGTTATATATAATAAAATAATAAATAGAGTTATTAATAAGTATATGAATAATGCTGGACAATATTTCATTTTACAATCCTTGGTCAGAATGGCCCGTCAATACAATAATTTTGCTAAGGATTGCTAAGGACTGTACTTGATTGACATTTTTGTTCCCAATAAGCCAGTTTCTTAAAACACTTACGGTTCTAGAATCTATATTGTGAGAATGTAGATAAACATAAATAGGTACCTACATACTTTATATCCCTTTGTTATTGTTACGAATTTTTTTAAGTTGTTTGCTCTATGTATTGTCTTGTAATGTCTTGTCCACTCTATTTCTCTGTATGCACAAAAATGTAAAACTGTATTTGTATAAAAAGTTTATTGAAAATATTTTAACTTGTAGTTTTAGCTTGACCCCAGGATGATTGAGTTTTCATAAATATAATGCGAAGGCTAGCCAGAATTTTAAAGTTTTAGTTTTGAAAATGTATTTGCCATTCGTGTCGTGGCTTTAGATTCTAGTGTTAGAAGGTGAAACTGAAAACCTGGGTGCAATAAACTTCTGTTTTTGAGCGAAAATATTTCTAGAGTAAGAAAAATAGAACCGAAAAATTTTCTGAACGTTTCAAAAATATAACGAAAGAAATGTACCATTAAATAATAAATATATAAATTTACTACTCTTTTACAATTGAAACGAATTAGCTAACTAAGTTCTTATATATTTATTTATTTCTAGAATTAGGTAAGCCGTACAAAAATTACAAGATGCTAAGGATTTAAAAATAAGTAAAGCTAAGTGTACAACCTCTTACAGGCCGACACAGCATACAAAGATTATAACTAATTAATAAAAGACTATAACATTTTTTTTAGAATGGCAGAAAGCCTTTATTAACAAATAAAATTACTATGATCTAACTAAATAAAAACTAGTATTTACAATTGAATCAATTGAGCTAACTGCAGACTGTTGCGAACAAACTACAGGTAGCTCAATAATTATATAATATATTTCGCTTTTAAGTTTGAAATAAAAAAAAAATTAAAAAAAATGTGCAGAAAAAAAAGTGCCACACAAAATACTCCCACCGAAATCGAAAATTTTTAGGATAATATTTAATTACTGCAAACATTTGTTCCGAAGCGGAAATAGAATCCGCAAACTCCTGCTTAGCAGGCGTACCTTCGCGCCATGCCACAGAGGTCGTCAATATAACTAGCAAGCCCATAAAACCATATTGTAACCCAACAACGCCCTGAAAGTATCACATCTCTATTTACCTACTGGGCTGGTGTTTGTTTTATTACAGCTGTTTGCGATACCCAGTCTCGGTAGACTATCTAGGACTAGGGAGGGGACATAGAGATTTATACCAATACAATAGTTCATAGACAGTTCATAGTTCATTTATTGATAACTTTTATAATTTACAAATATTCAATATTTGTAAATTATGTCAGAACTACATAAAATCTGTAAATTATTTTTTAACAACACTTTTATGTCTACAGTCCACACTCGCCGACACACCCCGAGGCAGGCCGACTACTTGTGTATCATAATGTTTTGAGACCCTTCGTAGGCTCAGCGCAATTTTTGTCAGAGTCAAAGAGATTCGTTGCCTACGTCAGACAATGTCAAAGTGACAGTTAGTGTGTGTGGTGCTTTTCGTTGAGGAAACTAGCACCCGAGTCATGTCGTGACATTCAACAAGACGCTACGATGAGTGTGTAATGGCAATTGCTTCTTTTAGGCCCTGTCTTCAGCTTGTCGTATCCTCGCGCGTATCTGCCTGCAGTCTTAAATGTATGTAAGAAAGCAAAAGCTATGAAATATGGAGAAGTCATTTCCACCCCGACTGGGTATTGGTCCTGCTCAACCTAGTCTTGATATTTACTGTCCCATCCCTAGTTCCGCACGGCAGTATCACTAGATCACATTCTTGTTGCTGTAGTACTTTGCTATCAGATTTTTTAGATTTTCATTCCGTAGCTATACGAAAGTTCGTTAGTGTTCGGTACGGATACTGAGCTATTCGGAAAGAAATAACAGATGATAAAATAATGCTGGATTCCATACAGCGCCATCTAGCCCCAAGCTAAGCAGAGCTTGTGTAATGGGTACTAGATGACTGATATACATTATTCAAACCTTTATTAACAAAGAAAATAACATATAAATAACCAAATTAAAAAAGTATTTACAATTAGGCCAACTGCAGATTGTTGCAAACAATCTACAGGTAGCTCAAGTGATCCATATAAACCAGTCGCGTCCAACGCTGGCTGCAGTAAATTACATTACACACATTACATTTTTTTTGTTAAATTTTTCATTTTTTTTTTTTTTGTTAAATTTTTCATTCTAGTTTTCTATGATCAATGAACTAGGTGTGTGACGACCTTATTTTCCTAAAATATTTTAATATCTGTAGCAATTCTATATCGGTAGGTAATAAGCTACGGCGTAGAGCCTTTGCTACGGCGTAGGCAGTACGTAGGCGGCTTTGACGTAATTGCCACGTAAATGGCGATAAAAATACCGGAAAACGATACTGGTGTGTTTAACTAGTGTCTGCACCCGTCTCTGTTCATATGTTTCCTGGCTATGAATCGGTTGGCTTATATGAAGTATGGTTGTCGTTATAAAATATATTTATATAATGTTTACGAAATTTACAGATACTTAAATGAATTATGTAAGAGATTATTGTTCTGATAACTAGGTACTAAAAAATTTGCATAAAATGCAACTAAGTTATCACATCGATCCCCAACCTGCATGCCCAGCGTGGGGATTATGGGCACTAACCCCCAAATGATAATGCCATCTATGGCGCTCATTAGGGGATGCCTTTGTCCAGCAGTGGACTATTATAGGCTGGTGATGTTGAAGTTAACACATTAAAAAGATACAGGACGACTAAAAGAATATAATGCAATGAATTTAAGTTCACGAAAAAGGAGCAAAAACATAATAATCTAATGAATTTAAGTTCACGAAAAAGGAGCAAAAACAATACTTTTTGAGTTTAGTTGGAGAATTATTGAAATTTTCTATTTCGGCGGTGTGTTAACCACCATGAAATCCAGTTGTTTTTAGAAATGATTTACAATACCCGTGCGAACCCGAAGGCGGGGGGGTTGCCAGTGTTAAAATAAAAATAGCATTCTATGGTAAATCATTCACTGCTAGGCTTATTATTACAGGAAATTAACCAGGGTGTTATTAATAACTACACTTATAGGGTTTTCACCACCTTTATTCCTTTACCGCGGAAATCCCGATTTAGAACTCTATAATTGACTAGAGGTTCGCCCTGGTTTCGCACGGGTATTTAACGAAAATTAAAAAGCTTACACACTCATACACATTGATTGAAGTTTTTATACAGATCCCTAACGATACCGATCTCTAACTTTTTTGAAAATATTCTATTGTCTATGTTCATCAGAGATAATAATAATGCCGGACAATTCACACAGCATCATCTAGCCCCAAGCTAAGCAGACCTTGTGTTATGGGTACTAGATGACTGATATACATAATACAATATTAATAAATTATTATATTAGAGAATTCTTATGATGGAAGAATTTATCAAATCTGTCCAGTAGTTTCAGAGCCTTTACAATTTATTTTCAATTAATTTCAATCCAATCAAATTAATTTTGAAATTCTGTTAAACCGTGCGAAGCCGGGGCGGACTACTACTTTCATATAATCGTAGAGATAAATAGTTAAGCAAGACTACCGTCTATGGAGGTGAATAGCGTAAAAATAGCTCTACCAGCGCAAAAATCGCCTGAACAGTACCTTCAAGTTGCAGTGATAATCTCACTTCACAATGCGGTAATCGAACGAGCACATTCGCGATTCGCCAAACGTTTTGGAATGGTCACTTCATATTTACTAGCAAGCTAAAAATAGCATTACAGCGCACAATTTTTTAAGTTTACTATTTTTCTGCTCTACTACCAATTTTTTGCACTGTGTCTTTTTGCTCTCTTATGCCAAAAGTTTTAGTTTGTTTTTGGTAATGATATTGATTACTCCATAACACTTAGAGTAAGTATCTTTAATTGTTTGTTACTCGTAATAAATAAAAACAAAAACAAATAAAATCTATTGGCAGTAAGTAGGTACGTGTACTTTCAGCGTCGCGTCAGCGTTATTATGTAGGTGTTATAGATACTGACGAATATTATAAATGAAAAAAGTAAATTTTTGTAAAATTTATTTTGTTATAAAGTTATCTTTCTCTCTCCATAATATTATATGTATATCCAGCAGGGTTTAAATAAACAAATAAACTATTTAGTATCCATAACACAAGCTCTGCTTAATATTTGGTTTGTCCAGCGTTATTTATTTATTTTACTTATCTAGACAGTCTGTCGAGTAAAAAGCTCTCCGGGTGTATAAGAAAATATCTGAGCGTCTGGTCGACGCGTGTGATCCGAGAGCTGATCAGTATCTAGCGCAGCGCATCAGCATTGCCATACAGCGAGGCAATGCAGCCAGCGTTGATATTGATGGATCAGTTGATCAGAGCTACCTGTAGATTGTTTGCAACATCCTGCAGTTAGCTGAATTGCATAGATTGTAAATAATAGTTCTATATTGGTTATTCAATTGTTGTTTTCTTTGTTATTGTAATTTAGTTTATAATGAACTAATGTAGATCTTTTGTGTACTTTTGAATGCAATAAATAATAGAGTATTGAGGGAGAAACCTTCCTCTGTGCTGCAAATATGTTTGGACCATCCCCACGGCTAGATATCACGATGCAGTTGAGCCGGTCCGGTGGTAATCGATAATAAACGGGGCCTCGCCGCTCGAATACCAATGTTTAGACTCCACTCCATTCCACTTCTGTTCCACTCCGCATATTTGATGTGCATTAGTTATATTGGTAATTGAGTTTCATGTTGATGTTCAGTTTTATAAGTTTGGAGAATTATACCTACTTCAATAAATTTATCGTTAGTAAATTAGTTATTTAAGGATTTATTTAACGAGTTATTATGCAATGATGAGCGTTAGTATGTCGTTCAAGGAAGACCCAGGTTAACTTGTTTATACGGCACATGATCCGCGCACCATCAGAAAAAAACGTAGGCATACAAACTTAACGTATTTTTTTTTATACAATTTGCTCGTTATCAACACCAGATGAAGCTTAGAAGTATAACGCTTATTTAATTCGTTTCTTTTGTGGACGCTATTTATTGACTCGCTAACTAACGTTTTATTTTTTTTGTTTTGCGCGACAAAACAATTCGCCCCTTCTGGACAACGTTTCTGTTAAGAATGCGCAGTGTATACAAAATTGTGGATATTAAAGATATTGGTTTGATAAAATTCTGCCAAAGTCAGTTACAGATGCATTTATGAACAATATTATCCCTTCGTGAAATTAAGATTTATGAAATTTGTCTGGTTGTTCCATATAAAATAAAACTATCTATCTATTTACATGATATAGTAGTATCCATATCAGTCATCTAGTACCCATAGGTGATGCTGTGTGGATTGTCCAGCATTATTTCTTTATTATTATTATACAAAATGCTTCAGCATTTGATGACGTGTCATCAATATATTCTAATTTTAAAAAATATCAATCGAATTCATTATCAATGTAAGCGGGTTAACTACAAACCCATTCTGTGTTGTAATAACACCAACGTATAATAATATCAATCGACTTGAATTGCTGCGTCTCTTGAAAATTGCAATCAATCCCCACCATCTACCGAAATAGAAAATTACTACCCAATTGGAAATTATTCACTAAACGGAAATTCATTTGCGCTATCTAATCAAAGGCTTGAATTGGAATTTTAAATGGGGTGAAACCGCACTACGCCTCGCTGCCTGTCCTTTGGCGCACACCTCAGCCTTACTAAGCTGTTGATTCTCACTTTGTTTTCGTATAACATTTCGTTCTATAAAATAAATTTTATAAATTAGACAAACTGTGACTACTTTAAATTCTGTTTAAGCTTGGGTTTTTATAGCCTTTGGTAGGTTGATTTTTCTTTCGATTATTCTTTTCTATGGGACTATACTGCACTCTTTGTCTAGTTAAACATAACATAGGCTTTAAGGCATTTTTAACCGACACTTTATGTATTTTTCTTTTATATGAATAAATAATTCTATTCTAATAATAAATCTCACTACCGATACCTTAAAAGTGCCTTAATTTTCAGTAGTTATACATATCAAACTCAATCTGTCTATAGTGTCTATAGTGTTAAATACGACAAAATAAAACATCTATAAGGTTTAAAATGTTGTTCGATTGCGTGTTGTAAACAGAATTGCATTTTTACTAAATATCCTACGTTATAGTTGAGAAAAACAGTTAACAGATACTTTTGTGTACCTTTAACAAAAATATCCAGGTTTCAGAAACATGCGCCGAAATCCGACGTCAATCAAAAATCGCTGTTGAATTTTGATCATAGTTGTTAGGATCGAATCTGATATTGCAATTTTACATATCTAAAAAAGACTTCTGATCTGATCTTTAATACCAGATTTGAACTGTTTACGTAATTATAAAAGTTTCATTTCCTTCCATAACTACATTTAGCGCAGCTACCGATACTAGAAGGAACTATTTTTCATCACAAAGCGATCCAATAGTTTCTTACGGACAACACATTTCGAATGAATTTCAGTGATTTATTGCATTTTACTAGTGCACCATTGACAAAGGAGCGGTAGTAAAGGAAATATGTCCCGAGAAAGTAAATGAAATATTTCCCTCTGAATTGCACCATTGACAAATGAGGAAATCTTTTTCGTTTACTACGAAGAAAAACCAACTTACCCATTGAATTTAATCAGAACTCGATCGGTTAAATAGTAGGAGTTACAATAACCACTCTGCAGAAGGGTCGAAGCGCGGGTCACGGCGAAATTTACGATTCCCCTAGATTTAGTGCTGTCATAAAGTATTCAGGAGCGCTTCATGTTGCAGCGGAGTACCATTACTATACCTATACTTTACTCTTATAGTTTGTGGTCATCCCCAATTCAAATGCTGTAGAATTTTGGAAATTCCTTTATACAGAGAGTACGTCTCTTCAATATAAATTTAATATAATTATAGATTTATATTAGTTAATTATGTTGTATGCTAGTCTCTCAGGCAGGTACTTGTTTATTTATTTATCTAATAAGGCAATGCCAACAATACACACATTGATACATTAAGAATCAGTTACATGTATAAAAATCTTAGAATAGAGCATGAACCTACTTATGTGATTTGAAAATTGTATTTCACTCAGGCACACGATTCTTTCATAGGAGCATCTTCGCTAAGTTTTGCATTTTTTTTGACAAAGTTACTTTCGCATAAGTATTTTGGATTTTTTTTAATATAAGGACTTTGTGTTTGTAAAATATTCATTGATGCTTTTGAGTGATTTGTTGCATTTTGACTTTGGTTTGCAACTTTGACCGGCAGACGGCATAAAACTATCACGTTCTTGAAATCTTTATACATTTTCATATTTTCAAACTCATACTACGCACAGTTCTCAATTACATTTTTCAGTCTAAAACCCACCCTATTTAATCAAAAAGCCTAGTATCTCATCATTTAGCCATACCAACTTTAGTTAATCTATTTATTTATTCATAAACATAGTTTTTCGGTTTCCCTAAACTTACTCAGAGAAACTGCACTTGACCACCCAAAAGGAAGAACTTGAATCCAGTATAATTTAATATACCACCACATACAGCTTGTTAAAGTTAGAATTAAGTTCACAACTCGCAGCTAAGTTGGGTAAACTTAGATTTATGTTAGTCGTTGAGTGGATTGGTCGAAGGACTTGGTTACCTTAGCGCTTAAGTACATAAGTGCTGTGGTACCTGGGGATTGAATCCATTTGATAGCTTAGATAAGCCCTAAAATTTAAGTTTTCGATAATGGAGGTGGGCTAGAGGGAAGTTCGAAAATTGAAATTTCTGATTCGTTGGCAAGCAGAACCAACTCTTATGTCACTTGCATAGGAAAGTGTTTGCAAAAAAATATAGTTTAAAAATATACTATAAAAAATATAGTATAAAACTAAAACCAAAAGCTTTTACCTACTATACCTACTGTTATAATCATTTTTGATACCTAGGTAGTCGGAGGCCTTTTTCCTGCGAATACCCTATGTATATGATGGGTTGGAGCTACCGACTACCAAAGGTATCAAGAACTAGGTATCAAAAGATTAGGAATCTCGGTGATCACTACTTTAAATACTTTACGTAGTCGGCTTTTAGTATTTATCTATATTTTTTCTTATATATCTATAGTCGTTTTGATAGAAATCCTACGACACCTTATTTGGACGTTTCGGACTTATATTGGACTTGTATTTTCAGCGAAACGTGAACAAAGAAATCGGCGACATATTATTTTGATAAAATGTAAGTACATGTAATGTTTGGTAGATATCAGTAAAAAGTATTGCTGTTACCAGAAATGAATTTGAATTTACTTTTCTGTACGTTTGCTAAAAAAAGCTTGCTGAGATGCTTGAGGCAGTTTGGCTTTAAGTCAAACTGCCCCTAACAAGAAAATAATAGCAATTCAATAAATATTATGCTCAGTCAAATCAGTCAGGCAATAACTTTTGTTAATCTTATTGTACGTAGTTTAATAAACAAACTGTACTGAAAACCCTCCTAGGACGAGGAATTTTCTCTAGGGTAGAATAAACAATTACGACATTGCATCGCCATACATTGCGTACATTATTGAAGATGAAGGAAAGAATTTCAAATAATTTACGCATTCGACGACAAAGTGACTTAATTATTCTCTATTATCATAGACTATTTGTGTGACTGTGCTATGAGGGACTGGTTTTGGAAGTATAAGATGTAAAAATAATTTTGACATGCGACTGCAGTGAGGTGTAAGTACTACTTCAATGTGCGACTGTTATTGACTATTAGAGTACATTCACTTTTTAATAGAATGCTGGGAGATAATTAATAGCTGTCTTAATCACTGCTAAGTATACATATAATAAACGTACCCTAGTTTCTTAACACATTTTTAAGGCTAATGTGTATAACTACTATTGTTTTAAGGTGATTTTTTTATATTTTATTAATTCATTTTTATTTCCTTTTTTTATATCTTTGTTTTCTTTCTTTCTATAATAAATAAATTTTGTTACAAGACCCAACATTTTTAATACATGTTTTTTTTTGTTTATAACATCTAAGCCTGTTAGTGCAATCACTGTAAGCCTGTTAGTGCAATCACTGTAAGCCTGTTAGTGCATATAAATTATTTTATTCTTATTCTTATTCAACAGGTATATTTTAAAATAATTTTTAACGCCTAATAATAACCTCTGTTAGTTAAATCGAATAAATGAATATAATGTCAAAGAATGACCGCTACGTAGAGTCCAACCTGAACTTGGGAAATGTATTGAATTTAAGTTAAAGGTTAAACTGAGCTCATTACTTTTAATGAACCGGGGTTCAGTCGTTTTGGGAGTTTTTTCGGTTTGATGTGGAAACATTTAGGGAGTTCGGCTTTGGCTATGAAAGCATGAAATTATTTTGGGTTGAATGGCGGGGTTGGAAGGTAAAAGCTACAAAGAAAATTTAATAGCATAATTAGAAATAAAATTACCAAATTAGGAATTAAATAACCAAATTAGAACTAGTATTTACAATTGAAACAAATGAGCTAACTGCAGACTGTTCCAAATTCAGGTGAAATTGTATAGATATAAGGTATTTTGCTGTTTATCTACTTTAAAGGAGAAAACGTAATATAATTTAAAGAAGAAAATGTAAAATTCATGTTATTCATATAACAGGAAGGTATCAAAAATTGCGTGGTCGACACCACAACGTTTAAATATAGCTCAATTAATAAAACAAAGTTAAAGCTCAACCCACACAAAAAACAAAAGGTAGCCCTGATTTATCGCCAAAATGAGTCCTGAATATATCATCATAAGTCTTATTTTTAATAAAAATACAGCGACATGGTTTCGCTCTACAGAAGCTTTTTATACTTAGCAAAGTACAACGTTCTTGTATTAAAAAATTAACTGACTTTACGTTGCTGCTTTGTAGACTGTGTGAAGTGTAGCGGGGCTTTATTAGAGATGGAACTAGGAAAATATCGATAAAAATGCTGGACGATTAATACAGCATGCTTTAGCTGGAATTAAAATAATATAGCTTGCTTGTTGTTGGTAGATAATACGCAGATAATACAGCCTAGGTGTTAATAAATTTTTGTCGAAAATAATCACATTTATATAGGTACCTACCCATAAAAGATATGTCACTGAATGTAGAGACCTAGTATTGATCACATTACACATAGCACAATAATTATTGATTGGTTTTTAAGACACTTTTATAGTAATTTTAGGTTTACGAGTAAAGTATATAAACGATTTGATTTTTTAAAAGAAATAACCTTTTAATTAGCTTAGGATTTTTTTTAGCAACATCTATTCAGTCATCTTAGCTGAACTCACTAATTACGTAATCTCTTAAGTAGATTAATGGTAAAAAAAAGTATTGATTAAATAGTAAATTACTACTACTAATATTCCTTTTGGTCCTGGAACAAAATTGACTATTTCTTTATCTTCTATCTAGACGGCACATCTTGCCTTAAAGAAGTTATTTTATTTTTATGCTCTCCCAATAGAGGTACGGTACGAGTAAGTATATATATTATTTCTTAATCCTATATCCTTATCTCAATCCATATCTCCTAATTATTAGACTGTTTAGCAGAATCCTAATCTGCAACTGACGGCACCTCATATTCTCTCAAATAAATTCACAAATAAAATACGGTACATATCGATAGTTACAATACATTTTCCCATCTCTAATCCGGGCAAGGTTCATTGTAGATTACATTATTCCCGAAGGAAACAGTGGTATGCCTCCACACTTGAACATCCTAACAGTAATGAAAATACGCAGATTTGCATACAAAGTTAGGGAACTAAACTAAATATAGGAAGTGAATACATTTTAAGTCGATTATGGGGAATGAAATCATCTGCTTCGTCGTAGAATAAATAAAGAAATAATTCTGGACAATTCACACAGAATTACCTAGCTCACGTTAAGCATTAGAGCTTGTGTTGTGGGTACTAGATACATAATAATATACGAATACAAAGATAGGACATAATACGAATATTTTTATTACACAGAAAACGACCAGAACACCCTTAACAATTATTTGCAGATCGTACGAATATTATTCCTGAGGCGGGACTCGAACCCGCAACCTCCTGCGTCGCAGGCGGACCTTCGCCCACCGCGCCACAGAGGTCTTCGTGCTGAAGATCGTGTCCGTTCGCGAAAGTTTTTACGGAGATGATGATGAACCGCTTCCACAATCTATCTTCTGCCTGTCTCAGGGCTGCAGTGAAAGTCCTGATATTTCCTTTATTCACATTTTGCTGAATGAATAAATAAATAAATAATTATTTATTGGTCAGTACCTATATCATCAGGGCCTTTATTCACTTTTACCAATCCTAATGCTATGTTCACATGCGCGCCGTGCAGCCCGGCGGGCTGCCTGGCGGGCTGCGCGGCATGCAGCCCGTCCAAGGCCGGCGACAATTCAAGCTGTTCACACGCACGCGCCGTCGCGTCAGTCAGTGCATTTGGTTCGCGGCATTCACGTTCACGGGCGCGTTTACGGGCTCGGGCGTACTGTTCACACGCTCGTGAACGTGAACGTGCACGTTGAATGTCGAGTTGAACGCGTGCATGTGAACATAGCATAACGCGTTTCACAGGTATGACAAGACAGCGGCGTGGAATCGAACAAAATCGTATTTAGAACACATTGTGACGACACACGGTTTGAGCAAAGAATCTGAGGACTGTCCAAAAGTAATGGTAGTTTCGAAGATCTTTTCGACCCGAACAGCCCAAACCAACTCCGTCATAGTCTCGGTCTAAACGAAGGGTAAACCGCATTAGGCCATCTTCTACCCGAAACTCTTGCTAAGTCCTTAGCCAAGATAAATTGAACTTTGTGGTATTGTAAAATATATCTTGTCCGCCCCGGCTTCGCACGGGTATTTAACAAAAATTTTATCTTTCATGCGGAGCCCTAACTTGTTTGAATATGTTCTATGTAAATATTCTAGCCTATGTTCATCAGAGAAAATTTAGGGTTCTATTGGTGAAAGAATTCCTCAAATCGGTCCAGTAGTTTCGGAGCCTATTCAATTCACAAACAATTAAATCTTTTCTCTTTATAGTAGGTAATTACCTCTTATTTTATCTTATCTCATCTCATCATATCTTATCTTATCATATCTTAACTATTCTATTAGTGGACAGATAGGTCTCAACCTGCGACTTTCAGAAGCACCACTAATCCAGAAGGGCTCTGTAAATCGATAGGTGGAATCAGACATTCAGAGCGCGATTGGTCATGCATTTTATATCGCCGCCTTAGGGGTGCGTTTGTACCGGCTAATTCAGTTCCAACTTCCTTTACAGTCGGGGGCTGTTGCTCTGGTTTAACTGAGATACTTATTAATACATCTATACTAATATTATAAAGAGGAACGATTTGATTGTTTGTTTGTTTTAATTGAATAGGATCCGAAACTACTGGACCGATTTGAAAAATTCTTTCACCATTGGAATTCTACAGTTTCCCTTATTAAAATTTCAATTTTCGTTAAATACCCGTGCGAAGCCGGGGCGGACCGTAGTGTAGCTTGACAGTCTATGAACTTAACGTGGGGCTAAAAGATGCTGTGTGGAATATCCAGCATTATTATTATTTAGTTAATAGATGTTACGAAATTTTTGATGTATGTGACGCATCAGTTGGTTTCAACGGAAGATCTGCATTGTAATTCCTTTGCCCTACTAGGTTTACTACTTTTAAATTGATTCGGACGCCATTTTGTATCTTAAGTTTATAAGAATAAGTTCGATTTTGCCTCCTAATACAAATAAAGTTTTCTTTATCGCTTTCTTATCTTTATTTATTATAATTTGAAAGCGAGCGGCCTTGTCAGGTCAGAGTTAAAACAAATATAGTCTTGAAAAGTCAAGGATCAATAATGCTATGATAATGCGGTAAAGGTAGGGTGCTAGAGTGGCATAGACAAGAAGTCATAAACTTAGGAGTGTGTGTTGTGCAAGGATCCTACTTACCGAAGGAATGCTCTTACTTCTTAGGGATCCTAGGAACATGCTGTACACTGGGACTATGGATACCTATAGTTAGAATTATGTTTTCTTATCTCCAAAATACTTCTGCTCTCCTGGTACTCTGGACGTATTTATGTAAGTACGTAAAATTGTAAATTAATCTTAGATATCGAAGAGATCATAAATTTCTGACTTGGTAGTTTTAACGTCTGCTATAAAGACTTAGAACTTAAAATTTATCTATGCGACTGTACAAAAACACGTTTATCATGTTCGAGCGAGTTGACGACACAAAAAGTAGGTAAAATCAGAAGGTGCCAACTCGCGGGAACTCGCGTGAATCATTCGAGCGATTTGACGAATAATTCGATTATCCCGGCATAGCGGGAAACGGGTTTTCGTATGTTAAAGTTCTTTATTTACCTTAAAAGTTTTATAACGTAGAAGTAAACTGTTTAAAAACTAACTAAAATAACTAATAACAAATACAAATATAATATATTTATAAATAACTCCACAGGCTACAGACGGCTTTAAAAGTTTTCTGATAATACTGTGATTATAATTAACTAACGACCCACTCCGACAAAAATATACAAAAAGCTACAATTTGAATCACTCTATCTCTTAAAAAAACCGCATCAAAATCCATTGCGTAGTTTTATAGATCTGAGCATACATAGGGACAAACAGAAATAGACGTTGTGCATGCAAATTTAGGAACTCAATCTAGTTTAAGTCTTAGTTATAGTTTCCACTAAAATATCATCTTTTATTTGTATTCTGTTCTTTATGCCAATAAAGTAAATAAATAAATCATAGATATAATAAAAAAATACACAAAATATCTGCCAAAGTGCCAGACTAGCAGTCACGAACTGCGACCACATACTTAGGTAATTTTCTGGTAGGTAAGGAAGTTTGGTTCGGCTTAGTTAGTTAGTAATTCTGCCAACAGGGTCTTGTGTTATAGGCTTGACTGTCATCTTTAATTATTGTTAAGGAAAAACGTAGGGTTACATACCCTACGTTTACTTAATACGGTATAAAACTTAGGGTAACATACCTTGCGTTAACTTAATACAGCCTTAATTAGAATTATTCTAAGTCATAAACTATCTGTGTACCAAGTTTCATCAATATCCGATTTTGCGCGAAAGAGTAACAAACATCCATCTATACTTACAAACTTTCGCGCGTATTAGTAGGATCTTCTTCTGAAAACATGGGTAGTCGATTCTGTATTAATTTTAATTCTGACCTCTATTATAAGGTTTTTATAGTCTCACACAAAATAAATTAATACAGTTAGCACTATTTTAAACACTAGAATTGACATAAACTGGATATATGTATATAAGTAACTTACCAATTACAAAGAATCAATCACCTATCTTATATACATTTATTTTTCAGTTGAGCTACCTGTGTTTGCAGTCTGCAGTTAGCTCAATTATTTCAATAGTAAATACTCGCTATAATTCAGTTCAACATAAATAACATTTAGGTCATCATAATCATTTTGAATCTAAAGCACAGCCACACAGGGTTTATTATCCCTCGTCTTCCGGTCTAAGTGACATAGACCAACGAACGACTGGAAGTGCCAAGTACGCACGCATAAAACTTCTTTTTAATACCGTGGTCCGGTACCTTTAAAACAAAATGGTAGTAAAACCTCCGAGAAACGACCCGTAAAACCTAGTAGTTTCGTTCGGAAAGCTGAGCGAAGATTTTTTATGGTATACTAAAGTAGGTGTGTAAGTATCCACAGTCGTTATTATCATCATCAACATAATAAACAAACAAACAAAAAGTATTTATTTGCAAAATAGTATCAATACCAACTAAAAAACTTTCATTTAAACTTCCATGTATCAATACCAACTAAAAAACTTTCATTTAAACTTCCATGTACTTATAAATTTATACAGAGTTTATTTATTTATTTATTTTACAATTGGACTTACAGCTAAAGCCAAAACGTCCAAGAGTCAGATACTATGAATATATACATATATTTGAGTTACTTGTAATATAGTACCTATAGTAATATTCTAAAGAGTAAAGATTTTATTGTTTGTTTGAATTGAATAGGCTCCGAAACAACAGGACTGATTTGAAAATTTCTTTAACTTTTAGAAACCTAAATTATCCGTGATGAACATAACAGGCTATAGAATACTGAAAAAAAATAGATTAGAAAAATCAATGATCTCCTTTTATTTGTGTTAAAATTGTATTTTAACACAAATAAGTATGCTAGGCTCTTCCACCATATTTTATTAAAATACTTTATTGAAATAAAATTAAACCATTAAAGTATTTCAACCAAATAGGACAAAATAAAACACGTTTTCTTATTACCTTGATATGTTTCATTTCACGAATCTAATACAAATAATAGCAGATCATGACAAATATCATCGTGCGGTACGAAAAAAGACTTGAATGACGTGGGCCGAAAACTAAGGACGAATGTGGTAAATTACAAATCATTTTGCTATTAAATTCATCCGCCGGAGCCTTCAGTACATACATTATGTATCTTATATCTATATCTTATCTTATTTTATAATTCATACTAGCTGACCCGCTCGCAATTTCATTTGCGTGGACTATAGGGTAAAACTTCTTGACGAAATCAGCTAATACCCTATTTTAAGAGTCGGAAATTGAAACCCGCTTTTAATATCATGTATAAGCCCATTATAATGAGGTTTTTTTTTTAATAATCATTTACTGTATTTTTTATAGAGAATCTAATGACACGGTGGACATTCTACTATAGCCCAATTTGTTTGTAAATTTCCTAATCCTATTTTATTTAAATATATCTACAGATTGGCTTTCTGAGATGTGATTGGATGGCAAAATCAGAAACCATGCGGCTAACAGTCGTGAAAGGAGTCACGGACAAAGTTGAAAAAAATATTACGAATTTATATTTTATCGAGGAAAAAACACCATTGAATTAAAGTACTATAAATAAATTACCTGAATCTAAGTAGAGTGAGTATTCAAACAAAATTTTAAATAATAACCTTTTCTTTTGATTATCAATTATGCTAATGATCCTTATGAACTTACAAAAAACCTGAATAACTTCAAAACCTATTTTTATGTTGAAAAACCATTAAACACATATGTTCAATAAATTGATATTTTAAGTATTATCAGCAAGTTTCTAGGTAATTTCGACACTGGATAAAAAGTCACATAAGTTAAAAAGTCCTTAAAAACTTCTTATGTATTATTGTCCTTATTAAAAGACTAAAAAAAAGAAAACTTCGGAACTCTTGTTTTTATTCATTGTTTTTACAGTATATTTTTGAAACGAAAAGTCATTAATACCCTTACCTTTTGTATAGGTACTTATCGAGTAACTTTTATGAAAAGCTCTGAAATACGTGTTCCTTTTTTTGTAAACTAAACAGTAAACTATACGCCATATTAAAAAGTTATTCAATACGGAGCCAAACTATAAATCTCAAACTTGAATAAACCGTTTCACCCCATTTTCAGGCATATTTTGAAAAATCCAGAAATACGTATTATATATTTTTATTAATTTGGTTTCAAGCTGATTGGGAGAAAAGTTAAAAATTCCAAAAAATCTGAAGTGATTCGACTTCTTTTTATACTTTTAACGTAATTTTCATGAAAAATTCTAAATTACCTATTTTTATTTATTGTACTTGGTATTATGTATACCTATTTGAAATTTTATGTCGTTACCATCCTTCATTAAAAAGTTACAAACATTTAAATATGGAGCAAACTACAAATCACTCAAACTTAAATCACCTCTGTCAACCCATTTTCAGGAATGTTTGGGAAAATCCTGAAATACATATTATAAATTTTTTTGTTTTTTTTAGGACATGCAAAAGTAATTAGTACGCTGTATTAAAATGATTTAGACATTTGAATACGGAGCCAAACTACGAATCTCAAACTTGAATAACCGTTTTTAATCCCATTTTCAGTATTATTTAGAAAAATCTTAAAATACATCGCTGGTTAAATGCCAAACGGCCACAAGGCGAAAAAGGTAAATTTTACAGGAGAGCTCATCAAAGATTTCATCGTGATATTTTTAATTTTTTTTTTAATCTATACGTGCTACATTTATGAATAATATATCATTCGATGCGTATTTTAAAGCTTTATCTATTTATTAGTTAGAAAGTGCAGCAACTTGCACCTAAAAGAGTAAAATATCACATGAGTCCCTTTTGCTTATAAAAATGGCCGTTGAATTTGTGAATAAATTCAATAAAACGTCACATAATCGAAAAATAAGTAACATTTATTTAACGATTTTCTTGAAAAACGATGACAGGCAACAATAAAGTTATATTAGGAATAAAATTACAATAAAACAACATCTAGAGGCACATAAAAAAATAATTATACTTCAAAAATTAAAACTCTAAAGCTAAATTTTGTAGATTATTGTTATTATTAAATATCTGTCTTGTCGACAGCTAAGGTAGTATCACAATTTTAATGGCATTTTAATCTAAAGTATACTGACTGAATATAGCTGTGTAACAAGCAATATTCGGTCTTCAGTCAATCAGCATAAAAAACCTGTGAAAAATGAGTTTTGTACTCAAAAACTCTCACTTAACTTACTAAATAGTAAATATTTTTTTAAATACACTGAACTAGTAAAAATGAAACAAGATAAAGAGATAGTAGTAATTAAAGTTAAATATTAGATCATAAGTAATGAAAATTAAATATCAGGTAAGCAGAAATTAAAAAAAGTGGCGGGGGGCTGTGTCCATGCTTTAATAGTTGCACTGCCTAGCTTGCTTTCTTTCCTAGTCAACTAGATCAGCCGCTTGCATTCCATAGTAAAGATACAGACCTGCCTTACTTCTTACCTCTTCAAGTTATGTACCTAAGATGCGAATGGCCCCAGGGGAGATTAGCGCAACAGTCACCGATCCCTAGGGCAAGCCTGGTGGGACATTTTTAACGTGGTTGTCCCATGATATTGATCTAATTTCCGGAGATGTTGACGTCGACGATCGAACGTCGACCTTCTGCCATCGCCGGTGAGAGGGCGTGCGATGGGGTCTGCAGCCGGCGGTGCACGCCTTAGCTCGGCGGTGTTGGTGCCGTTGAGGCTCGTGGGCAACGCGATCACCCGTTCTATATCGGACCGGCAACCCTGGTCTATACATCACTTACACCCCCACCCCCTGGTTGGACTCTGTGGTGGGTGGGGACCGGGAAGATGAAGACAAATCCATTTAACTATGCAGACTGATAAGAAAAATGACAACTTTGCGCCCTCAGCAGGGGAGACAGTAGAAGCCCATAAGGCCGCGAACCTTATGGCCTCGAAGGCTTCTACAGTCTCTTATAGGTTGCGGAGGAAAGTACTGCTGGCAGGAAGATCGTCAGATCCAATGCCAAAAAACTAAACAAGGCAGGGAAAGAGACAAGGCCAGTGGCTGGTCCCTCGACTACCACTACTTGAGCCTACGATAGGGCTAACGCCCCAACAGGTAAGAATGCCCGACGTAAGCAGAGGAGACTGAGACAGAGGCGTGAACAACAGGCGGCTTCAGGTTCTGAAGCCACTGTTCAAAATGCTGACAGTCCCAGCTTCTATTACAAGCAACAAGCTAAGTAACTAGCAACTAAGTAGCTAGCACAACCATACATACTTAGGTAAGCACTCCCGCAGTGCGCGGATTAGCTACGCACGCAAACGTACCTACTGCGCGCGAGTGAAACATGCTGTATGCTTGCGTAGGTACTTATTTCCCGCAATGATACGTTATAAAAAATGTTTAGGGTATAATTAAAATTAGTGGCTTTAAAAAACCTACAATACAACACAACATTCACAAACATCGATACAGCCACAAAAGAAAGATGTCTAATTTCTATTCATAAATTCAGCTTTTTCTTGTTTACAAAACAGACGCATCAAAAGAACTGCACTTTTGTTTAAAAAATAATAATACAAATCTCATAGTATTTTAATACAAAGTGGACTGATTCTTGAATATGGCACTTTGGCAGAAAAAAATATTTTCAACTCACGTGATATTTTATATTCCACACGGCCGCATTCCAAAATATGGCAGTTTAGTCTATAAATTACTTGCACTTACGCCGAAAGCGAGGATTTAAACGAAAAGATGGCCGTTTGGCTCGGAAGTTGTTCACCAAAGTCTCGGAATGTAAAAGGGGCGTATATCTGGTTGGTCCATTTTTAACGCTAGAATCACGGGTGTCTTTTTCGAATATAAAAATTTCGGCGCTTCTGATCCAATATTTGCAATAAAAACAGTTTTACTTTTTTTTGCATTGTGGCCCTTTGGCATTTAATCAGCGACATATCGTAAGTGGAAAAGAAAAAATGCTTAAGCGCCAATATGGCCAAAATGAGTTATATATATCATTGGATTGGATTTTTTTATCTGCGTCGATCTGTTTAGGTTTTAATGTAATCTGGCCACATTTTGGCGCTTTAGCATCTCAAAAAATTTAAGTAAACCTGCGTTTCCTTTTTCTTAAGCGACTACAAAACGATGTTTTTGAGACAGAGGTGACATAAGTATTACATTTTTCAGGTATTTTAACTCATAAGAATGTTTTCCTTTTAACATTTTTATGATTTGGATCACTTAAGCGTATTACCTTTTTTTTAGTTTAGGTGGCACTGCCTCATAAGCAATTTGTACTTTTTGAATTTTATGGTATATCGTCTTCTTAGCAATTATTCATAGCGATCGTTAAAAACTGTTTGGCGCTTAAGCAAATATAATAGAATATGGTTTGAGTAAAAATTGCGCTTAAACAATTTTCGTTTAGCGTTTGCTACAAAATTTCGTTACGTTAGTGAAAGTAAAATTTTGTTAAATGTAATAGTTAACCCATTGTAAGTAAAAAGAAGGAGTTTTTGTTAAGGTATAAACTATTTTAGCTATAATTTATTCTAATAGATGTAATGACTATGTAGTGTAGTATTATAACGCACTTACGTATAACTCGCTTACATCCATACACACACTTCAACGAACACTCTTATCCAATCGGAATACGCTATTCAGCTCCTGAGCTTCACCAACCTACCTTCGAGGCCGGAGCCTCTTGGGAGATAACAACGCAGCGCGCTCCACCTTCTGAGGTTCCACAACCTAAATGTTTCTCATTGCCTCTCCATATCTCGAGAAAAGGAAATTGAAATAAAGTTTGGTGATGAGGATATTGATTACCAAACAATAACGATAGATTTGGACAAGGAAACGAATGAACCATCTCATAAACAACATTATGTTGGTGTTGAGCATTTTGCCAAAAAAGAAAAATCGGAAAGTAGGAAAATAAAACCTGGAAGCAGTAAAGAGAAACTTTAAATATTGAAGAAAAACCTAATAGTAATAAAGAAATACCGATAAGCTGCAATGGGAACCCTAAGATTAGAGCTAAAAATTAATTTACTAGCATGTTGATCCTTTCTAATGATGAAGTATTTATAGTAAGCTCTTTTTCTTGGGAAGGATCAGATGAGACGGACACAGATACATCAAACAACAGTAAAAGAATGAGAAGGCAAAATAAAACGAAGAAAAAAAAAACAAAATTACTAAGAAATATAAAAAGTCCAACAGACGTAGTAGAAAAACCGGAAACAACAAAAGTGACCAAATAGACCCAAGCAATGAAGTAACAGACACAAAGCAACTAACAGAACCTGAAGAAAACACTGAAGCTGAATCTATCTAAAAAAACACTTATTTAACAGAAAATGATTCTACGGCTAAAGACCCTTATATGACAGAAAATAAAGAAACGAATCAATAAAGCGAAAGAAAGATCGTACTTAAAACAAACTGACAAAGAATACTTCACAAAACAGGAAAACTAGTTGAAGCTAAATCTATGAAAGAAAACCATTGCAACTTGCAAGCCAGAAACTTGCCCTAATAAGTGTCATGAAATACTGGAAGAAAGACAAAAATGTATTTTTATTCATTATACATAATTATGTAGGTCGTTATCTATTGAAAGACAGCGTGTTTGGATTGTGAGTAATACTTACTAAAAGAGAAATGGTGAAACGAAAAAGAACCAAAGATATAGAAAGTCGAAGAAAATTCTCATATTCATATTTCATTAATGAAGGAGAACGTCAAAGGCCAGTTTGTTTAGGCTTATTTATAAAAACTTTGGATATTTGACAAAGATTTTTACATCTGATCTGATGTGATCAGCACTGCAGAAAAAGGGAGCTCTAATCCAGATAAGAGAGGTAGAGCAGTTCCAGCGAATAAAACGCCTCCAACCTTGATGCAATCTGTGAGGGACTATATTCAAGAGTTGTTCCCTCACATTATTGCCTAATGCACATTAAACACTCTAAGAAGTGTTACATGCCACAAGAGTTTAAAAATTTATCGAATTTATACTAAATGTATAAACAAAAGAACACGAATGAAGGGAAAAGTTATATGGGCGAAAAAGTTCTTAGGAACACATTTTTAACAGAATTTAACGTTTATTTTAATGTACCCCGAAAAGACAAATATATAAAATGCATTAAATACGAAAATACCCAGGAGAATACCAAGAAGAAAATGAAAAACACTTGACAGATAAAGTAGAAACATACACAAGGTTTCAAACACATCAAGACCTCTGCAAACACGATAATGGCGTACTATAAAAATAAAATCGATAAAAGCGAATATAAATCGTTACCTCATGCAGCAAATGTTCAAGACGTTCTAGCAGATACAGACATTGAGGAAGACTGATCCTGGTACTGAAAACTGATCTCAAACTTAGTATGAATTATACTGATTTAAAATGCGAAACTATTTTCTTATTCATAGTTAATTCGGTGGGTGCTTACCTCTATTGATATAACATTGTCAGTTTAGTGACACTTCTAAATTGTGATTTTGGATAAATAATAGTTATAGCCGAAATAGTTATATTGAATACTTTTAACATAAGTGATCTTTGTTTGTTTTTTCGAGTGATTATTCGTTGTATTAAGGAGAGCTATAGCAATATAACCGGATTACTAAGCCGTGATTATTTGATAAATAAATAAAACTGGTTGATTAGTACATCTTATCCTATTTTATTTAATGACACATAGTAAATTGACCACAAAAGAATGGTTTACCAATACCATAAGTGAGTTTAATTTACATTAAATTAATAGAAATTTGTATTTTAGCCAATTTTAAGAATTTTATTTATCAACGTGTTAGGTCTTAAGCATCTAATCTTTACGTCATATCACCTCATTCAGCATATGTTAGCAAATTTTCTTTACTAAACTTTAATAAATTAACGTAACTCAGCATTTTATGTTTTCTGTATCAAATGTGAATGCTATTCATAAGCACTTTTAAATTATTGAATTTCTTATATTTTCGGCAGATAAGCAGTTTTTTCCTGACAAAGTTTTAGAACACTTTTGCTTAAGCGACATTTATTTCATGATATAGAAGAGCTGTAGAATTGAAAATGTTTTCTAAAAATAGATACAATTTTAAAATATTAAATTGCATTTCGATACACGAATAAAAATAAAAAACAAAAGAGAGACGATTTTTTTTTCAAAAAAAAAATCTTTAAACTTGATTTCCCACAAGTAGCCTTTTGGCGGTTTAGCATTTCTTCCTTTTCATTGACGATATTCAATATTTTTGTTTGTGTAGTATTCTCTGTAAATTTTAAGCCAATAGCGTCAATGGTTGATAAATTTCACCACAATAACCTCAATAGTTCGACTTCCTTTATAAACTTATATAGTAACATTTTTGAAAAATCCTGAAACACGTGGTTTGATTTATAGTTTTTTCAATACATACTAAAAGTTTCAAGTCATTAGTATGCTATATCAAAAAGTTATAGACATTTCAATATGGAGCCAAAATACGAATCTCAAACTTGAATGACCCATTTCACCCTATTTTCGGGAATATTTTGAAAAATGCTGAAACACGTGTTCAATATTTTTGTATGTTTAGTATTTCCTGTAAATTTCAAGAAAATCGGGCTACCGGTTACAGAGTTAGAAAAAAGACCAAAAAAACTTCCATCCCCCTTTTCACCCCCTTAGGGGTGGAATTTCCAAAAATCCCTTCTTAGCGGGTGCTTGTGTTGTAAAAGGAACCTACCTTCCAAATTTCAGCTTTCTAACTTCAGCGGTTTAGGCTGGGCGTTGTCGCCAGAAAATCGCTCGTTCCTTTATATATTAAGATTAATTTATTTTTCTGATTTTTTAAAAACTATTTAATTTTGAATGTTGTTTGTGTATATATATTTCGATTTATTTTATATTGTAACTTTTCGAGTACAGTAGGTATCAAATTATAATTATGTGTTTTAATCTCAACTAATGTAATTGGTTTTTAAATCGTGTTAGTTAATAAACCTAATAAATAAATAAATGTAAAAGACACGCTACACATGTATATATTCCTGTAACTGTGAAGGTCCAGCCACACCTCATAAACGCCTCACAAAAACTATCATAACTCCACTCGACGCCGGCTGTGATTCCTTTGTTTGTGTAGAGCTATGATCAGGTAGACATGTATGTAAGAGGGAATAGATAATGAGCACGCGGAACCCTAATTTTTTTGAAAATATTCATGCTTATGTTCATCAGGGAAAATTTAGGATCCTAATAGTGAAAGATTTTTTCAAATCGGTCCAGTAGTTTCGGAGCTTATTAAATTCAAACAAACAAACAATCAAATCTTTCCTCTTTATAATAATTATTACCATAGATTAAATATTCTACGTACATGTCTAGTATATAAAAGTAAAGCTTTTAGTTTGTAAGGAACTAGTGAAGATCCTATTCACAAAAGTATATGAGGAAATAGGAAATTGAAAGTGTTTAGTGATTAAAAATCAAAAAATCAAAATAAATGTGCTTTATTTCCTTTAGACCTTACAGGTCTCTTGGACATTCAGACCAAAATCAAAAAACTCGTTGTGAATCAAAACACATCATGTGATTAAAAACTCAAATACATAAACTATTGTAGCCTACTATTAGACGAGTTACTCGACTCATTAAAGACCCACAACGATTTTTTTTTATATTCAAGTCTGAATCACTGAACACTTTCAATTCCTATTTCCTAATATTATTTTTGTGTTTAGATCTTAACTGAGCTCATGTTATTGGTTTTTCTCTTCTTGCAATTCTAAATTAAACAAAAAGTATCTATCTCATTATGAGTTTAAATTAAGTGGGTATAGTACTAAATATTTCAAATATTTTAATGAAAATTTGATCGGTACTGTTCAAAAATAAATGACACACTAAAACAAAAAGTATCTATCTCAATGTGAGCTTAAATTACGTGCTAAATGTTTAACCAGTTTTCAATTAAATTTCGATATTTTAAAATATCTTCTTCCTCCCCAAACCGTATAAATCAAGCCAATTCTCCATCTTTTGTAGCTCTACTCAAACGAGGTTACAGTTGTTGAACAAAGGAGTGAAAAAGGTAGAGTTTTTCAGTTGATTTGCATCGGTCCCTTTATAGGGCAACTTTGTGGCAATGGAAGATTTATGCTGTTATTTTTGCATGCATTGTGGTTTTGAAAACGTTTTAGGAAGATTTACGGCTGGTGACAGTTTTTTATTGGGAAATAGGTCAGTTTCTGTATGGGACGTTACTTTTATGGGTGTTTTGGAGTGTTCTTTGTTTTAGTTGACGAAGCACGTTGTCAAACAATGTCTGTGTAAATCACAGTAACAAAATTGATAGGTTGATTTTGTCCATTGAATTCAGTAGAATGAATTCAGTTCTTTACATTTTCCCTGTCTGTAGCGTTGTAGGAGAAAAGGCTTAGTGGAATAAAACACGTTCTATAGGATTCAGTTTAACTCTGAGAGAGAATTTTAGGCCAAGTATAGATTAAAACATTCTACATTAAGTATAGCTATTGAATAGCTATAGTTGTTTGTCTACTCAATATAGAGATTTTTCGTATTGTTCTTTATAATTTTGGTAATTCGCTATTTTCTATTGTTCAAAAAAGCTGATATCTCTTATATTTAAATTTATTTTTATTGAATTTTCTACCTATTTGACATTGTAAGAAATATTACGTGCAAAACTGCCAGGAATACTTTGTTTCTTTTGTCATACAAGCGACCCGCTCCGGCTTCGCATGAGTGCAATGCTTATACAAAAACTTTTCTTTTGAACCTCTCTACATTAAAAGAAACCGCATCAAAATCCGTTGCGTAGTTTTAAAGATCTAAGCATACATATGGACAGATAGACTGCGGGAAGCGACTTTGTTTTATGCTATGTAGTGATGACACCTATGTACTTTACGCATATGTATTTGATAAAATATTACTATACTTCCGTTTATTGCATCTTGTTTGTTGGATTTCCTAAGTTGCGTCGATTGTGTAATCCCTATTTACCAAGTCAAATTATTTGCTGTGTGCACATAGGTTACTTCTCAAGTCAGTCCGTGTCTTCCTTGATGTTTTGTGTGATATTATTTTAACTTTTTATGTACCAAACTTGTGCACCTAATAAATGAAAAAGAGGAAACAACCGTTGGAAAGGCAGCATCTTCCTGGTTTTATTTTACTACACTGCGATAGCTAATCAGCCTGAGGTTTTTTTAGCTTAATGCTAAGTAAGGTATAAGGTGTATAAGGTTATTGTTTTTAACCAATCTAGTATTTGTAAAAGAGAACTATTTACATCGTCATAATTATATTTATTTCTGTCAGCTTTAAAAATCAATGAAGTATCATCAGCAATTAAGACTATATCGCAAAGATATTTTTCTAAACAAGGAAAATAAAATAAAAATAATAATGGTCCTAATATTGGTCCCGCAAGGAACCCTTTTTTATGGGAGACACGTTCAGAAGAAGGAAGGGTTTTTAGGGTAGGGTGCAGTAATCTAAGGTCGTCTGTCGAGTGTCAAGTGACATTTTGCTGAGTGATGCTTCCCTCGATGTTGCAGCTAATGGGTTTAGTTAGCTTGGTTACAGAATTCCTAGAAAAATGAATACTCACGCAACTAAGATGTAAGCGAGTTTAAAGTATTGATTTTTTGGCAGTTTAAATGTGTGAAAAATCGTAACTTGAGACTAGCATTATATCTGTTTGGATTCAAGTAATATACAATGAGAGTACTTCCGTATTAAAACTTAATTTTCCCTAAATCTATTCAATAAACCAGTCGCGACTATCAGCGTGGGAGTTATCATGTCCACTATATCTACGTCTAAGTCTAAATGTATTCTAACTTTGGAAGCACTTGTCAGCCCTGTAGGCACCTTCGATAAATCCCTATTCTCTCTTGGCCGGTCACGTCCGGAACAACCCTTCCACCCCTTTTTAATTCTTAAGCATGTCCATACATGCACTGTCCGATCCACGTGATGTACACAGGTATAATGAGCTTGAGATTATTTGCAAGACTCTGCAGTTAACTAAATTGTTTCAATGGCAGTGTTGAACACAAGCTCTGCTTAGCTTGGATCTAGATTATGTTGTATAATTTTTTTCATATTATTAAGATAATAACTAACGACGAGGATTGCTGAAACCGTGCAACTTTTCTGTTTGAAAGATAGGGCTATTTTCCAGTATTCATTAAATTTAATAACTAAATAGCAATTAATAAATATATAAAAAATTTAAATTATTAAATTTTAGTCCGTAATATATTTTGCTGTTGCATTAATAAAGTTTTCATATGGATCCCAATTTTTTAATAAATATTCTATAACCTCGTCATCAGGTATAGTGTATGATTCAAATGGTGAAAGAATTTCAAATCGGTGCAGTAGTTTCAGAGCCTATTCAATTCAAACAAACAATAAAATATTCCCTCTTATAGTATACGTACTTACCTATAGACAACAAACAAACGAACAATAAAATCTTGCCTATTAGACAACAAGGATTGCAGAAACCGTGTATGCTACATCTCCTGTTTGAAAGGTATGGCTATTTTTAGGTCCGAAGTGAATAAACCTTAAGGGAAGACAGGGGAAAGCTTTGTCTGTTATTGATTGAGGGGAAAAGTTCTGTGAGGCATTGTGTATTGGTTATTTAAATATTGTAAGGCGGATGACTTGGTTGTAGTGTAGGTACATACCTAATATATGACCTCACTCAATGACCTACTTAGAGAAAAGAAAAATAGTATGATATTTTAATAAATATTGAATTACGGAGAATCTTTAGATAAGAAAATAGATAATCATTTTATGTAAAACAATAAGCATATCGAATTACAAAGATAAGGAATTAATAAATCCAAATTAGAGGTTATTTTCATGTATAAAAAGCGTTGCTTTTACCCAATAAACATTCAGTATTCAACCTATTTTAGTCGTGTTAATTACTCCTCCAACCATCTTTAGGTACATGGTGTTCGTCATGTTTGTAGAGCAATTTTCATATAGATGGTTGTAGGTTTATAAGATTATTTATAAAATATTATGAACTAGATTCTGTCTCATGATTTGCGTTATTTCTGTGGAATAGCACTTATACTAGCCTTATAGTTATTTATGGTGGAAATTGATTAATAGGGTGAAAATAGCGTATATTTAAACTTCGAAGACAAATGGCAAATGACAAATATCAATTTTATAAAAAACCGGTGTAACTCAATTTTATGGAAGGCCGTGTGGTGCCGGCATAGAATTTCACCACCCCAACTCTTCCCGTGGGTGTCGTAAGAGGCGACTAAGAGAAACACACCGGGGGGCGGGCAGCAGCGCCCTCTGCAGAACAACTCCACCGAACTGCGATCCCCAACCCGCATGCCCAGCGTGGGGATTATGGGCAATAACCCCCAAATGATAATGCCATCTATGGTGCTCATTAGGGGAGGCCTATGTCCAGCAGTGGACTATTAATAGGCTGGTGATGATGATGATGATGACGGTGTAACTGGTCAAATAAAGTTTATGACTTTCCCTAAGAACAGGCAGATTCGTAGCGAAAATCCAGCGGCGCCATAAAAAAGAAGTTGAAGTCATTAGTACTATTTCAGCATTATTATCCTGCAACCATGATATGTAATTAACGCCTTATTAACGCATCGAGTTTATTCATCCTTGAATAATTACTCAAATATAAAATGCAACAAAAAGCAACCATCTCCAATTAACAACCAGATCGAAACCTGTCAAGCGTTGCAGCGCCGCAAAAGGAGGTGTCCTTTCATAGACAATAGGGGCAAGAGTGAGTCTTGCGACGAGAGTTCCGTAGATTGCTATCATCAAAAAGGCTAGGCGAGTCTGGTGGACAGTAGACGGATCTCGCATATTCAACAACTAGCGGCCCGCCCCGGCTTCGCACGGGTATTAAACAAAAATTTCAGAAATTATACACACTAAAACGATGGGTTTCACAGTTTTCATACGGATCTTCACTTTTTTTAACAGCATTGGGGTTTTTGACATTGACTCGACATTCCAAAACTGACACTGGCCGTAGAGAAAAAGCAAGCACCGTGCGCTATACAACCTCTTTTTCTATTCTGACGCGCCATAATAGAAAAAGAGGTTGAATATACAGCCCACGGTTCAATTATTGAATTTTTCATGCGGATCCCTAACTTTTTGAATATATTATATAGCCTATGTTCATCACGGAAAATTAAGGATTCTAATGGTGAAAGAATTTTTTAACTCGATCCAGTAGTTTCGGAGCCTATTCAATTCAAACAAACAAACATACAAACAAACAAACAATCAAATCTTTCCTCTTTATAATATTAGTATAGACATAATGCCTTATAACACCCAAGATTTAACTTTACCCTATTTTTTAAAGTTATTCATAGCTTTTTAGGTCTGTTTTGTTTTTTATATGTTTTGTTGTTAACAAACAAGTTCGCTTAGAATGAGAAGGTATACATTGGTTTCTAAAAAAAAGTATTACTTTGATAAAGTTACGGTAGATCTACGGTGGCGTTTAACAATCTAGAAAATAAAGCTCTGAAACACGTAAGTAACAAATAAGTGACTCCAAAAAGGTAGGTACATAAGGATAAAAATAAAGTATTTTACTCATCATAAGCACTCGCTGTTTTATCAACAAGAAAAAAAGCACACGCGTTTTATATATTATATAAAACGCGTGTGCTTTTATAGAATACCATTAAAGAGTTTCCAAGTGTAATACATATTAATGTTTGAACTCATATTTATTAAAGCCATATGCGATTATTGGTGCAGTTTCGAGTTGAAGCCAAAAAGGGAGACAAACTTCTTGTGCAACAAAGTAATAATATGTCATGCTCCGCCAGCAAAGAATGCGGAACCCTAAAAAGCAAGCTCCTCAATAGAAAAACTTGATTGTCTGTGGTAGTGCAAGGTCAGTTGCTTGAAGCTCCCGGGAGCCGTTGTAGTATAACTGAAATATCAGATCAATACTCATTAGGGTTAACATGCTTTTGATGGCTTGGGTGCATTGAGGGCAACGTGTTCGAATCCCGCCTCGTTTCGTTGATTTAATTCACGAATGTTCTGGGTATTTGCTGATAAGTAAAAAATATCTATTATGTGTAGTCTGCCCGCTTCGTTTACCAAATTTTCAAAAGTTATATAAGGTATGTCTGTCGAATTCCGCCTATCTAAGGTTTAAGCTCAGTTGTCTTCGTAATTATGAAGATAATAAATAAAAGGGCATGTGTTTCAAAAGTTTGTTTAATGCTTAATTAAAGAAACATAAAAAAATGAGGATTATTTTCAAAACAAACACAATAAAATTTAAACTTCAACATGGTGCGTTTGGCAGAATTAACCTACTTCGGTTTAATTTCGCCTACTACACTCTTTCTTAAATCTTTTCTTATTTTATCTTAATCTAATTTTTTATAAATCACAAACCAAATCAGTTATAACAGTACTTTTAGTAATCAGTCAATAAATTTTTCAAATACTTTTTTTCGCAGTTTTATCTCAGTATAAGTAACATTTTAAATAACTAAGGTATTAACATTAACCCGTATAATTTAATCATGGCACATGATAGAAGATCAATAAAACTATCTTAGAATATATATATGTATTTTGAATAAAAAATATTAACATATTTTTTTTAAGGTAGGCGTTATTTAACCCAGTCGGGGTAATTACGCCCATGAAATATCTAATGTTTAATGACATCTATGACTAACGGCGAACAGGAATAGACACCTATTATTATATTAGTCACAGCCACCAGGACAATTAAACACTTCCAAGTCGTTCTTGGTCAGCCCTACGCATTCCTCGTGGTACCATTTTTGACAATTTACGCATGGTCTCATATCAGCAATACGATCCTCGTGACAAGCGTAGCAGTACCAGTTTTCTCTTTTATTCTCTTTACCTTTTTTGTACTTTATTCGTCTTTCTTCCTATTTTGCGTTCTTCTGTCATTACCTTTTCTTTCTTGACTCATTTTTGTCCTGTTATACTGTTGTTCTTCTTCTGATCTTCTTTTCTTTTTGGTATTATCATCTTTCCCGTTTTCATCTCCTTCCTTCCTTTTTCTATTTTTGTTATTTGCTTTGGTTTCTTGAGTTTTTCCTTTTTTTCAAATCTACAACAATGTTAACAACTTCAACAATGTTAATTACGCCTATGTGTGAGGTAAATCCGCCTACGATAGCGTTTGGCGCGGGTAAATACGCCTAGGCGTATTTACCCGTTATTTACCCATTTACCTTTCGTTCCCAATTCCAAGAAATGTTACTAAAAATTAAAACTAGTCATAAATAATATGATTAACAAGCTGAATATGGATAAACAAATAGGTATTTTAAATAGTGAAAGCAAAATTTTAGGGAAACATGTACGAAAATAATAAAATCTTACCGAAAACTATACGTTGCTCGCTGACAAGAATTGCACAACGGCCACTCGCGCCGATTGTCGCTCCACTACAAGATCGCGGTATGTGCGGGGTCACGGGGGAGGTTCGCAAGCGATAAGGGACATAATCACCCTTATGCATTCGTTATAAGATTTGTCTTTATGATACATTTAACTAGGATTTCAGAGCTTAGGCGTAATTAGCTTATAGGCGTAATTGGACAGACCTACCTTAGGTACATAATTTGGACATCTACATGTTGAGTTACATTATTGAAGTTTCCATTTGGAGCCGTAACTTTTATGAAAATATTCTACAGCCTATGTTCCTCAGGGATAGTGTATAAATCTAGTAGTGAAAGGATTTTTCGTTTACTTTTAGTTAGCCTTTTTCCCCTATATAACTAGTAAAATCCATACAATCCACACAGCATCATCTAGCCCCGAGCTACAGCTCGTGTTATGCGTACTTTATAACTGATATGACATACATACATGTCGTTTGTTATGTATAGAAAACGACTATTACCTATACCCTATACAAGTAACCACAGACCGTACAAACATTTGTCCCGAGACAGGAATAGAACCCACGATTTCTGCGTCGCAGGCGGACCTTTGCACACCGCGCACAAAGGCTTCCATGCATATTCTGTACCTTATTTTATTTTCTTGAAAGTTATTTAAAAATGATTTATCTGTAACTTTAAATGTACTGTATTTCACCTGCATCAAATTATGTGCTGATCAGACTGGATCAGTGTGTGCGAGCGAGACAAAACATACTCACGTACACAATGAAGAAAGAGAACGCGAATTCTATTTTGATGACATGAGTTTCGATATCATGCAATATCGAGTTAATTCTTGGTAATCTACGTTTTATTTTGCTGTGCTGTTTTTAACATTTATCGAAATAAAAACTAAACTTGTTACTTCTATTTTGAGAAACACCTTAAACTAATATAATAGCATTTTCTATCTATTTATCTATGTATGCATATAAGAAATAGAAATATGAAATATATGAGAAATAAAAATATAAAATAATGCTGGATAATTCACACAGATCATTATTATCTAGAAGCTAGAAACAAGCTAAGCAAAGCTTGTGTTATGGGTACTAGATAGCTGATAAACATAATAAATAATATTCGAGTACACATAGACAGATATCTTTTACTGTGCATAGATAACGAATAGAACACCCTGAACAAACATTTGCAGATCGTACAAATATTTGTCCCACGGCGTGAATCGATGAATATTACAATTAAATAACAACTAAATTAGAACTAGTATTTACAACTGAGCTAACTATAACCTTTTGAAAACAATCTACAACAATTGATCCATATGCCAATCACGCATCGCTTCGACCAGACTCATTTGTTTCAACACCCAGAGAGCTAGTTATGTACATCCCCCCTTTTTTAAGTAATTATTTTATCTAAGTAAGTATAAAGAAATTTATTTTCTCAAAAGAACAGGGTTCACTTATAATGAGAATGCTTATTAATAATAATAATCTTTCAAATCTTATCTAATTTATATTTTATGTGTGGTTTTATACATATGTAGGTACGTAGGTAGTTAGCTAGTAGTTTAAGTTCAGTATTTTACAGTTATAGCACAATAAGGCCGTGTGCCGGCATAGAATTTCACCACCCCAACTCTTCCCGTGGGTGTCGTAAGAGGCGACTAAGGGAAACACAGCGGGGGGCGGGTAGCAGCGCCTTCTGCAGAACAACTACACCAAACTGCGATCCCCAACCCGCATGCCCAGAGTGGGGATTATGGGCAATAACCCCCAAATAATGATGCCATCTATGGCGCTCATTAGGGGAGGCCTATGTCCAGCAGTGGACTATTATGGCTGGTGATGATGATGATGATAGCACAATACACGTTATATGAAAGTATACTATGGTTATAGTAAGTTTCCGCAACTACAAAATTTGTCATAGATATAAACACCTAGACAGCTAGTTACATTCCACCCCCTCCCCCCTTTTTTTTAGTAATTATTTTATCTAATGTAAGCTATTCATTAAAACATTAAAATGTAAGTAACTAGACAACGCAAGCCACCGTACGCTCGCACGAGTAAAGAATAAGCCCCAAAAGCAGACGTCGAAAAGATAAGGAAAATGGACACTTAAGTCGTTAGGTCAGAGTTTTTTTTCCCTTTTACACTTGTAAGTGCGGGGTTTGCTTTGAGTGGTGTATAATTAATGATGATTTAATGAGATTTTTTTTGTCCGTTCTTAAGAAAATTAGCCCTGGGACTGTGGGTAGAAGACTCTAGAAGTAAGATGGCGAGTAAGATTTTTAAAATATTTTTTTTTTAAACTTACGCGATCTGAACACATAATGATTAGTAGGTAATTAACGGGTATTCATCGCGTTTTTTTAATTTTTTTTATTTCTTCTCGACGTTTCAACAGGTTTGCACTCGTGGTCACGTGACTGTGGGTAGAAGACTCTAGAAGTAAGATGGTGAGTAAGATTTTTAGAATAGTGCGTAAACTCGCATTACACTCGTAAACTCAAATATATTAATTATATTAATTAATAATTAAAAAAAAAATTGTGAAAATTAGTTAGAAAATACATAAAAATACATTAGAAACCTAGGCTGGTTTTAGAGTCACGCTGACCGTCGGCGCTGAGGCCTACGCGCGTAGCTCTCAGCGCGTTGCTGTCTGCGGCAACTCGTTTTAGTATAGTGCTGACCGTCGTGGAATACAGACATGCACAATCAAATGAGTGTTCGAGTTACTGCCGTGTATTTTTTATGGAAAAAGAAAAGACGTTTTATTTTAATTAAATTGACACTTTTATTTAGTACCTACCTTGACATTTATTATTATTATTCAGACACATATTATTTGTCTCCATATTGTTATTCAGTATATATAATATCGCGATTCATTGTTGCGCTCGTCTGTCCCCGTCGGCGCGCGCGTTTTATGTAACACTGAGGCTGGTTTTAGAGTCACGCTGACCGTCGGCGCTGACAGGCCAATATGTATGATTACTTATGAAGCGTTTTAGAGTAACACCGACGACTCAGCGCTGAGCACTGTCAGCGCTGTGCATACGCGCGCGTACGCGCCACGCGTCGGCGCCGCTGAGCACCGACGCGCTTCCGAACTCCGTTATCGTTACAGAGTTACATTAAACGCGCGCGCCGACGGGGACAGACGAGCGCAACAATGAATCGCGATATACAGGGCGTGTGACGTTCAGCACGATACATATATTTTAGATATATATATTTTACTAGCGGTCCGCCCCGGCTTCGCACGGGTACTAAACAAAAATTTCAGAAATTATACACACTAACACGATGGGTTTCACAGTTTTCATACGGATCTCTTACTTTTTGTAACAGCAACATTGGGATTTTTGACATTGACTCGACACTCCATAATTGACACTGGCCGTAGAAAAAAAGCAAGCACCGTGCGCTATTATATTCAACCTCTTTTTCTATTCTGACGCGCCATAATAGAAAAAGAGGTTGGATATACAGCGCACGGTTCAATTATTGAATTTTTCATGCGGATCCCTAACTTTTTTGAAAATATTATATAGCCTAGCCTATGTTCATCACGGAAAAAATAGGATTCTAATGGTGAAAGAATTTTTCAAATCGGTCGAGTAGTTTCGGAGCCTATTCAATTCAAACAAACAAACAAACATACAAACAATCAAATCTTTCCTCTTTATAATATTAGTATAGATATCTTTTCAAACCTTATTGTTTATCACAATAATGTAGAGGTACATAGTATTGTTATATATTACTATACAATATAAACTATCTAACAAGCAACTCGAACACTCATTTGATTGTGCATGTCTGTACTCCACGACGTTCAGCACGACACTAAAACGAGTTGCCGCAGACAGCTACGCGTGAGAGCTACGCGCGTAGGCTTCAGCGCCGATGGTCAGCGTGACTCTAAAACCAGCCTTAAACTAAAAAACTGAAAAAACTGACAAAGTCACACTCCACTCAGCATGTGCTATGGTAAAGCAGATCATGCCATAGCGCTGGTTTTCCGTGGAAACCGTAATATAACACGATTATTATTATTAATAGTTTGTTTGCAACAAACTGCAGTTAGTAAAATTATAATAAATACTAGTTCTAATAATCTATTTATTTATTTATTGTTTTAACAAAATCAACAGCCCTTAATGTAAACAGTTTAAACCTGAAAGAAAATTTAATTAAAAATTTAATTTTTTTTTTATTATAAGGTAAGTGCAGAGCATAATAAACAAAAGCACTTTTAAAAAGGCACGGTTGAATTTCCCATACAAACGTAATACCAATATTTGTAATTTAAGCATATTATCACCATGATCTGCTATTATTTTTATTAGAATAGTATTTAACTGGTAATCTGTTTGAAGTACACTGGTAATCTGTTTGAAGTACACTGGTAATCTGTTTGAAGTACACTGGTAATGGATTTCAAGTTAGACAATAAGGCTGCCGGTTTTGTTATGTTTTTCAATTAATAACTTGTTTGTGTTTCTTACCTTCTTTTTTTACAAATACAAGTACTAACTGCAAGAGATTTAAACTAACGCCCTAGCCTTGAGTCATTGAGAATCAAGAGCTCCACTATGTCAACGAGGTCCGCATAAACAATAGAGTTGAATAATCAATTCGATCTGTTTGCAAACTCTGTCCATACAATTGGAACAATGGTGGGATTTCAATGATGCAGTGTTGGAAGGAGATAGCTTGTATGTCTTAAGATAGCTTAGTTTATCTAGATGATTTGAGTGAAAGAGATGGCAGGTATCTATGTGAAATGAAATAAAACGAAATGAAATTAAATAAAGTTAAATGAAATTAAATGAAATTAAATGAAATTAAATGAAATTAAATGAAATTAAATGAAATTAAATGAAATTAAATGAAATTAAATGAAATTAAATGAAATTAAATGAAATTAAATGAAATTAAATGAAATTAAATGAAATTAAATTAAATTAAATGTATTTATTACTATTGCTGGTCAATATTTGGCACAGCGCATCAGCATTGCCATACAACGTGGCAATGCAGCCAGCATCTTGGGTACACTTCCAACTGGTATTGATTTGGATCAGTTGAGCTACCTGTAGTTTGTTCGCAACAGTCTGCAGTTAGCTCAATTGTAAATACTAGTGGTTTTTTTTAATTTAGTTAGATCATTGTAATTTATTTGTTAATAAAGGCTTGGCCATTTAAAAAAAAAAAAAAATTTATTACTTAAAATAATTGACAAGTAATTCCAAAAACAATCAAATGTATATTACTTATGATCTAAGTGTATATAATTTCCTTGCGTTGATAGTATTGGATTAGCCTTAGATGTCTACGCTATGCTTGAGAAGCCTGTGTTATAGACATCTATGCCATCCCTCATTAAATAGACATAAGATTAAAAAAAATGCATTGTTGTAAATATACATAAAATCATAATTTTCCTTATTTTGACAAACACTGTGGAGAAAAATAATTAATGCTAGACAATTTACACAGCATCAGCTAGATCTAAGCTAAGCAGAACTTGTAATACTAGATGAAAATTATCTATTAAACATCATAAGAGAAAAAGGTAACGTAGCTGTAAGTTTTCTTAATATCTATATAATAATCTTAAATTTTCCGTGATGATATAGAATATTTTCAAAAAGTTAGGGTTCCTTATGAAAAATTTATTTTTTATTACGATGGACCGCTAGTATAAAGTACTAATATAAAGTACATGTACACCGTACATTATCGTATACAAGGCGCCATGTTGAATTTTATTTTAGATGTATGTATCCAATTTTCCATTTTCTGTTTTAATTTTCCATCAGTTTCTCCGAAAAGATTCAAAGAGCGAGCGCTGAAAGTTTGTAGAAGAGTTTTCATAATATTTTTACATTCGAGAACTGTCTTTTATATTATGAAAACGGGCTTTCATTAAAATATAATCTATTATACATAAATATACTAATATTATAAAGAGGAAAGATTTGATTGTATGTTTGTTCGAATTGAATAGGCTCCGAAACTACTCGATCGATTTGAAAAATTCTTTCACCATTAGAATCCTAATTTTTCCGTGATGAACATAGGCAATATTTTCAAAAAAAGTTAGGGATCCGCATGAAAACTACAATAATTATACCGTGCGCTGTATATTCAACCTCTTTTTCTATTATGGCTTCGCTGCTTGCTTTTTCTTTACGGCCATCGTCAGTTATGGAGTGTCAAGTCAATGTCAAGAACCCCAATGCTGCTAAAAAATGTAAATGATCCGTATGAAAACTGTGAAACTTATCGTGTTAGTGTGTATAATTTCTGAATTTTTTGTTTAATACGTGCGAAGCCGGGGCGGACCGATAGTCTCGAATAATTCTAGAAAAGCAATAGGATTACAGAGAATTATTGTAAGAATAGTTTACGTACACTTTAATCTTGTTTTGGAGAAATATATTTCGATATTTTCACCTCGGTCTTGGATTAAAGACTTTCAAAGGATTACATATTACAGATATTTCATATTTTGAAACAAACTAAAATCCAATAAATTCTCAAATAACTTTTCTGCGGTACTTTTTCATAATTTTGTTTTGTTTCATAGCTCTAGAGATTTTATATTTGTTGGTCAAAAGTATTTTACTTTTTTGGACTGTATTATAAATACAATAAAATACAAAAATACTTTAGGTATTATCAATCAGATAACTATAATTAATGACAAAATAAAAATAAATGGCATAAGACATACCAACAATGGGTGGCCTTTTCGCTTAGACGCGATCTTTTCCAGGCAACTGTTGGGTGGAAAGAATTATTTAAATTTAAGAAAGGTAGAGGTACCCCCTGATGTACCCCATGATTTTAAATTATAAAACACTAGCTGGGTGCCCGCGGTTTCACCCGCGTAACTCCCGATCTCAAGGGATTTTCGGGATAAAAAGTAGCACATTATGCTATTCCAGGTCATAAACTATCTGTGCACCAAGTTTCATCAAAACCCGTTTAGCAGTTTTTGCGTGAAACAGTAACAAAAATCCATTCATCCATAGTAGGTTACATTTATGTACGAATGCGATATTACAGGTATTTTTAATATTGCAAAGGCACTTGATTAGAGCATTATTAAGCGTTTTCTAATTTTGTTCACACTTCTTTAACAAAACTGGGTAGGTACGGTCGGAACAAGTCCCCAGTAAAGGTAGGTAGTAAAAGTATCAAAAGCTTGCAAAAACAAACGATTCCAAACAACGAAATTACTTTTCAACTGTCATGGATCAAAATTAAAATGGGTTCGCTCTCATCAAGAGGGCGGGAAAACTCAGTACACTGCGAGGCTTCGCGTCTAGCAGTCGCGGGGCTGACCGTATTTGAATTTCGAATACTCGAACGCGCGTCCTGCGTTCTATTTTGAAATCAATTCTAATTTTGAATGACAATTTTGAGTTTGACAATGACATTTTTGTGGCCAGTGTTTTTTTGATTGTGTGTTTGAATTGGATTTGATTATTCTGAAGGTGAGTTGTTTTGATGAATATTTAACACATGGTTTATTGAATCGCGTTATGGTTTATTTTTGTTTGCATCCAATGTTTTGTTTTATTCAACAGAATACGTTTTAACTTGGTTTGCATGAGGGTTTTGATGAAAATGGATATTGATTTTTTCAATTTATATGCATTCTCTGGAATATTTTGGCAAATGTTTATGATATATGTTTTATATGAAATAAGCATTTTCAGTTAATAAGGTAGCTTACAACACCACAGTTAGAACTTGTAAAACTGTACCAGAGGTTTTGTTTGACTCGCCGTAAATTCTACTGATATTAAAAACGCGAAAGTTTGTACCTAAGTTTATATGGATGTTTGTTACTCCTTCAGGCAAAAACTACTGGCCGGATTTTGATGAAACTTCGTAGTTTATGAGCTGCAATAATATAATTATGGGCTAATTTTATCTGGAAAATCTCATGGGATCGGGAGTTAGCCGGGTGAGACCGCGGGCAATCAATTAGTATTTATTATTTAAATTTATTGAAAAATTAATATAAATTGTGCGTTTTATAAACCGTTAGCTAGTTAAAAGTTAGGTTAACAATTTTTTATTTTTAAACAACCTACAGTATATAAATTATAGAAACTAAGTCGATATACCTATTAATGTAAATCAGACAATATACCTAGTATTAACTACCCACGCAGAAAACAACATTGTTATCAACTATTTTTAGCATAATCTGAAAGGTTTTGTTGATGAAAAGGTCAAATCAAAAAGGTTTTTATTGTACCTAAATAACAAATAGCGTATCTAGGTATCTAGGTACCCCCAAATGATGAACAATACCATCTATGGCGCGGGGGCCTATGTCCAACAGTGGACTATTATAGGCTGTTGTTGTATCTAGGTATTAAGTAGGTAAGTAGGCTTTTTAAGGTACCTAACGTTATTGATATGTATGAAACTTTTTTTTTCTTTTGGAACATTTGTTTTTTTGGATTGGATAGGCTCTAAAACAGAGGGACCAATTTGAAAAACCTCTAGAATCGTACATTATCTATAATGAACATAGGCAATAGAATATTTAAATAAAAGTTAGGGTTCCGTATGAAAACTTTAATAATGTAACCCAACGTTTATGTGAATGTATTTTATTTTTTGCAAGAGAAGCCGGGGCGCACCACTAGTAAAAAATAAGCATTATTAGGTAGTAAGTGACACGGGTTTTGTAAGGTAACTTTATTGATTATGAAACTTTATTCGTTTTTATCAATAAACTATGGCGCTCATTAGGGGAGGCCTATGTCCAGCTGTGGACTATTATGGGCTGATGATGATGATGGGCGCTGTGAGCGAAACTCCAACTCCGACCTTTTTGAGAAAGGTTTGGTTTGATTCTCGAAGTGGGTAAATATATAGTAGACGTATATTCTGCAAATATTTTTGCTTTGATGGCCAGAGTATCCGTTTATATAGAAAAAAATATTCGTCAGGTGGGCAGGTAGGTAAATGCTTAAAAATAAAATAGGGTAGCTAGTTCAGCAAAATACCCAACTTAACCTTCTCTTCTCCTCTATACTAATATTATAAAGAGGAAAGAATTGATTGTTTGTTTGAATTGAATAGGCTCCGAAACTACTGGACTTGAAAAATTCCTTCACCATTAGAAATCTAAATTTTCTGTGTTGAACATAGGCTATAGAATATTTTCAAAAAATTAGGGTTCCGCATGAAATGTTTTTTGTTAAGAAGACCGCTATTAATTCATAAATTTGTACCTCCATGATTCCTGCACTTAACCCCTCATTTCAACCCTTAAGCACTCTCCGATTTATTATTAATTTTACGCTCTTACGGGATTTTCACGAATTAAACCGTGAAGGGTCTATTACGTAGTATAAGGGCCCATTCATACGATCCATTAAGGCAAATACTCACGGGGCAACAAAACAGATTTTGTGTAATTCGTCCCCAGATTCGATATGCATAGCCCCGACTCCGGTAACGATTTTATTTGATAGGAACAATCAGAAAAATGTCATGTATAAATATGTTAAGTTCGTTCTCAAAAAACAATTTATTATCAAATTAAGAAAGAAATAAATAGAGAGTAAAACTATAGATTGACACAAAATATATAAATATATATATACATATAATAGATGTGGGTACAGATAATAAAGAATACAGTAAGAGTAGGTCTTTAATAAGATACATAAAAATAACCATAAAAGAAAAACTGAAACAAACAAGTAAAGTAGTAGCAATCTACTACTATGCTAAAACAATTGTTGTGGATGAAAAAAAGGTTGTTTTATATTACAATAACAAAACAAGATAAGAAACAAGACCACATAAAGATATTATCTATCGTACGTATCTATTGGTTTGTGTGAATCGTTAAAGCCGCCGTGTGGTGCCGGCATAGAATTTCACCACCCCAACTCTTCCCGTGGGTGTCGTAAGAGGCGACTAAGGGACACACACCGGGGGGTGGGCGGCAGCGCCCTCTGCAGAACAACTACACCGAACTGCGATCCCCAACCCGCATGCCCAGCGTGGAGATTATGGGTAATAACCATAATCTGTGATAATGCCATCTATGGCGATTATCAGGGGAGGCCTGTGTCCAGCTGTGGACTGTTATAGGCTGGTGATGTTGATGTTGATGTCAACATCTCAGTTGGTGTTGATGTCAAAGTCTCAGAGTCGGGGCCGTGGTTACGCACGTCTCGATTGATCCTAAACTAACGTCCTTACAACCTGCTCGGGTTGTAACATAATTGGTGTTTGTGTTCCGTATAAGTTTTTGTATGCTTTGGGAAATTATGTAATATGTAACGGTAGATTTCTTAGATTTTTTTTAGAGTTCTTTTTCTCCTTCGGATAGTAAATTATAATAAGGATCGCGATTATTTCAGGAAATTTAAACAAAAATTGAACAATAAAGTTATTTCCTAGATTTACCCATTCACTTTTCAGCTTCCCATGCAGATAATTACGCACTTGTGGGCCATGAAAGTTTGAAATAAGTATTTTGCTGGAAAAATGTCTGATGTCCTTCCATAAAAGTGCAGTGTAAATAAATAATGCTAGACAATCCACACAGCATCATCTAGCCCCAAGCTAAGCAGAGTTTATGTTATGGGTCACAATAATTTTAATAATTTTAATTAGTGTAAGTGGTTGTATGACCGTTCTAATTAAATAAATAAATTGAATTGAAATGAAATCACTTATATACTTAAAACATTATAGGTACCTACCTCCTACATAGATTTTATTTTATTTATACAGTAAGGAACGCCAACATCGTTTATATAATACATCCTTATACATAAGTACTTATTTAAGATTATTACACTTATAACAGGCGTTTCTTAATAATTTATAATAAAAGATACCTCCTCTTGTTTAAACGGCAGTTTAATGAGTGATACATAACATAACATAATGTTTTATAGGAAATAACAGTACTTATATTCATTTATTCACGCAAATTAAAACACGCACAAGCCAATTCGTTTGTATGTATCAGTACATAACGTAAATTACTTTTACCATTAATGACTTTAAAATTGGTCATCAATTTATTTTTGGCGGCGCCAAAACTCAAGTTTATACGGAACCCTAAAAACCGAAATAATTCAGAAGCGTAGCACCTGTTGTCTCAAGAACTTCCCAGCCTCCGATCGAATTCCAAACCCGTTTAAAAAAATAATAAAGATGGCCGCCTAGTTATTTTGTTTCTTGTTTTATCGAGCAGGTGCACTTTTTGAGTGTTTTGTGAAATAATACTAGTTTTTGTGTGGTTCTGTAGGTTGGGTTACGGGGATTTGTTATGGTTACATTTTGGATGATAGCTCCTATGATTGTTGTTAGAGGTACCGTGGAAACAGGGTAATAAATTATTACCCTGTACATACCATGTACAGTGCGCGTCACATATAAGTACCCCCCTATCTCAATGTATGTGGGACACAAAAGTTGTTATTGTTGGGAATTTCAGACTTTGAGTATTATGGAAGGGCAGTTCGATCCTGAGCGGCGGCCTGATAAATTTCTGAATGTGAAAAATTGTGATACCTAAGTAACAAGGGAATTAGAAGTAGTCAATAATAGTTTGTATACTGTGGGGTACTTAATTCTGACGCGCACTGTACATACAAAGTTTCTTAAACCATATTATTACTAACTAGCGGTCCGCCCCGGCTTCGCACGGGTATTAAACAAAAATTTCAGAAATTATACACACTAAAACGATGGGTTTCAAAGTTTTCATACGGATCCCTCACTTTTTTTAACAGCATTGGGGTTTTTGACATTGGGGTTTTTGACATTGGGGTTTTTGACATTGACTTGACACTCCATAACTGACACTGGCCGTAGAGAAAAAGCAAGCACCTATTCAACCTTCTTTTCTATTCTGACGCGCCATAATAGAAAAAGAGGTTGAATATATAGTGCACGGTTCAATTATTGAATTTTTCATGCGGATCTCTAACTTTTTTGAAAATATTATATAGCTTATGTTTATCACGGAAAATTTAGGATTCTAATGATGAAAGAATTTTTCAAATTGGTCCGGTAGTTTCGGAGCCTATTCAATTCAAACAAACAAACAAACATACAAACAATCAAATCTTTCCTCTTTATAATATTAGTATAGATAATATGGTTTAAGAAACTTTATTCTCAGAAGAATTACGAAAATTCACTTAAAATGAGAACTTAGAGCTAATTATTGCTAATGAGTATAAATTTACAGTTGGGTGACGGCTGACGAGCTTACTATAAACAGGTAGGTAACTAAATTAGTGATTTACTTTGTTAGCCAAAGCTACACAACATCAACACATCGATACATTTTATCCAAAAGAAAAATAATAGTAATTAATACTTATTCATAATATATAATAAATAATAATAATAAATAATGCCGGACAATTCACACAGCATCATCTAGCCCGAGCTAAGCAGAGCGTGTGTTATGGGTATTAGATGACTGATATACATGATACTATTATATTACAGAGATAGATATTTTTTACTATACATAGAAAACGACCAGAACACCCTGAATAAATATATGCAGATTGTACAAAAATTTGTCCCGAGGCGGTTTGATTGTTGTTAGAGGTACAGTAGACAGACAGGGCGCTATGGCGCTCATTAGGGGAGGCCTATGTCCAACAGTGGACTAGCATAGGCTGATGATGATGATGATGATGAGAGGTACAGTTGAAACAGGGTAAGTGATGTGATGGTATCTCTAACGCTGATAGTTCGCAATTGATATATTAATTGTTTTTTAGGGCGAAAAAGCCTTTATTAACAAACAAAATTACAATGATCTAACTAAATAAAAACTAGTATTTACAATTGAAACAATTAGCTAACTGCAGACTGTTGCGAACAAACTACAGGTAGCTCAACTGATCCATATCAATACCAGTTGGAAGTGTACCCAAGATGCTGGCATTAATTAATTTTATTAATTAGATTTAGGTAGTAATAAAGGTTTAATACGTACCTACTAATAATCATCAGTTATCGTACTTGGGAATTTAGAGGTAAATGATATGAATTCATAAACTGCGGAACAACATAAATCACGTTTAGAAAGTAAGACTTTAGGGAAACTAGATTGGTCTGACCTTACACATTGTACTTTGTACACTTGTGATTTAAAATGGTTATTTTTTTTTATAAATTTTTGATATCATAAGCGTAATTAAAATGATCAGATATATTTTATAACAGCTTCAAATCTCGATATGTGAAAGGAGAAAGAAAGGCCGCATTGTGTATGTGTAAAGATTTTTTTCTGCTTAAGTCAAATCAAATCAAATCAATCATTTATTTGCAAGAATACATAATTATTATAGTTAATTAGTTAATTAATAATCTGCTTCCACATTTGTGTTTAGGACGCTTCCGACTGGATTGATGTGGACCAGTTGAGCTACCTGTAGTTTGTTTGCAACAGTCTGAAGTAAGCTCAATTATTTCAATTGTAAGTAAGTACTAGTTCTAATTCAGTTAGTTAATTGTAATTTTCGTTGTTAATAAAGTTCTTTGTGCCTAATATTTTAATCGTAAATTAGACTTACTGTTTTACTTCGTTTACAACTTTTTACCCGAAAAACCATTAAGCTTGACAGACAAAGGTCGGCTAGAGATTAAAATAATTCGTAAGTTTAATTTTTTTCTAAGTTCTACTCGGAATAAAAGCTACGGAAAATAAATGCCGCAAATTGTAAGTCATTTTCTGTAAATGTTATTGGTCGTAGAAAAAATAAATAGATAAAAACAACAGAAAAATTTTAAACTCCCGCCAACACGTGGCCCTAAAATAAAGTATTAGAAAGAAAATAAATTTATTTGCAACCCAGTCGCATATTTACACTTATATAATTCAAGAACAAAAAATTTTATTAATCAGGGAACACAGAAGAGTGAGTAGATACTCAAAATAATAATAAACACAAAAGAAAAACAGAAATAAAAAAACACAGTGTTCCAAGGTGTCCAAATAGGTCCCTGTTCCCATTATGCCGCAAGCAAAAGCTAGTAGCGATGCTGATTTTAGACAGGACCTGACTTGGTCGAGTACAGGGTCTTAAACCGTATACAGAAAGAAAGCTGGAAACTTATAAGCGCTTACCGGCGCTTGACAGCGCTGGTAACCCGCGCAGGAAAATATATGAACGCGCGCCGATAAGCACTGAACGGTGCCGAGAAGTTCCGACAAGCTTCAACACGCGCTGGTCAGCGCGGGGCGCTGCCATTTAAAATTTAATAAGCTTGGTCTTAATAATTGCTTGGTCTGCTTCAACCTTCTTCCATTGTGTAGAACGGACCAGCGCTGTCAAGCGCCGGTAAGCGCTTATAAGTTTCCAGCTTTCTTTCTGTATACGGCCTTAGCCTGAAACACCGTCAATATGTCTAAAGTTCCGAGTATGCTTCTTTGTCTGTTCTATCAATAGCTGTATGTACAGGAATATCTATATTGTTACTGTATCGTTTATGTACAGTCCGCAACAAAATGCTGATATTATACGCGAATGATTTGACACAAGCAGATTTTTAAACATAGCGATTAACAAGCAAGTCGGATTTTGAAATGTTTAAACTTGATGCATTTAGTTAAGAAATGTAAGTGATTGGTGAATTTTGTAAAGTTATGTAGCTCTTAAGATATTTTACACCTCCTTAACAAATGATTACCAGGAAATGTATAACTAGGTAAGTATATCTATCTATTTAGATCTTAGGTAGGTACCTATTTAAAACTGTATTATTGTATTGTATGTCTGCTAAAGATAAGCCGTTGAAACTGTCTTTTGATCTGAGTGATCTTTTTCTGTACAACAGTAAAAAAAATCTGATTCTGATTCTGAATAGCAGTTGCGTGCTACTCCTGATAAAAAAATGAATTCAATATAGTACTTATAACTTTATTAAACGACCGCTACTAGCCTGCCAAAAGTGTAGCGACTAAGAACTTTTTCGTAGTAATTCTTAGTCTTATCGGGGTCTGTAAAGAGATCTCGCCGTTTCCTACGATACCGTTCAGGCACATAAAAATCAATTCTGTTCAATGACTTTCGCTGTAGACTGTACATATACCTATACAGTCTGATTTAACGACTGGTTTTGCTCACCCTCGCTCTAAATGTGGAAGTTCTAATAATACGCCTGTGGTGCATATTTGAAGACGAACCAAGGCATTGAGTCTGTGCAACATGAAAAAAATACACAGACTTGTATATTTGCTAGCAATCGGTTCAAAACGCGAAAAGTCCAGTATGCATTTAAACTCGGTTTTCGCTTTTGTAAACACATTTTTAATTATTTCCGTTTTCAGTCATTATTGTTCCTAGGGTCATCTACATAGACCCGATTGATAAAATGAAATTTCATTTGATTAATTAATTTCATTTTATGGTCATTAAAATAAATGAAATTCATTGATCATCATTCATTGCTTGAATTTCTTAGGCATATAACATATTAAAAATCAAAAACGTAAGTAATTAAGTAATTTACAAAGTAACTATCTTACAAATAATGGTTACTTAGTAATTAACGGGTATTTATCGCGTTTCTTCTTCCTCCTTTCTTCTTCTTCTTTTCTCGACGTTTCAACAGGTTTGCACTCTGTCGTGGTCAAGAGAAACTATCTTACCTACGAGAAATATGCCGATCAATAAAGGTAAATTGCAGTTATCTAACTAAATAAAAACAAGTATTTACAATTGAAACAATTGAGCAAACTGCAGACTGTTGCGAACAAACTACAGGTAGCTCAACTGATCCATATCAACCAGTTGGAAGTGTACCCAAGATGCTGGCTGCATTGCCACGTTAAACAATAAAGGTTGTTTTATCTAATTTAATCCGTCCTTTCAAATGACCTGATTTATTCTTATCACACCATAACACATTAAAAGTAAAGCCGAACTAAAATCCCAACCTTTTTTCACAAAGCAGGTAAATACACAAATTAATTAACGCTCCTACAGTCAGAGTTCTAAGAAACGTTGACAACTTAATGAGAGTAAAATAGGAAACAACCACAGGTAATGGGTTCGGATCCCGGAGCAGGTATTTTTTGCCCATTTGTGGCTTTGTTATGATCTCAACAGATTCGGCTTCTGTGTAGGATTTTGATTTGTTTTTTTGGTTAAATAATAGGTGCTGTAGAGTGGATAGATGATAGTTTTTGATTATCAATATCCTGATCTACCTGTTTTTTATTGTTTCATTGAATGATGTGGATCTGTTCTATATTTTTTTCCACTTCGAAAGCTAGAAAACATTTAGTATAGGATGTTCCAGTCGTTGAGAATCAATAATGAATTTGGGGCATTCTAAACATTCTAAACTGTAATATTAGAAAAAATTAAAAACACGATAATTTTAGATATATATGTTCAGGGTGCTCTGGTCGTTTTCTTAATATATAAAAATATCTATCTATCTACAATATAAAATATTGTATTATGTATCTATATCAGGCATCTAGTAACCATACTATAAAGTTTGCTTTGCTAGGGGCTAGATGATTGTTGAGCATTATTTATTTTATTGAATGGTGCATTTCATTCGCAAAACTAAAAATGTATTATAAATGAAACAGAATATTTTGTTTATTTTTTTTGTTTATACATTGTGGCTTTGTTATTATATCAGCTGATTCAGCTTCTGGGTATGATTTTGATTTGTTTTTTTGGAGCAGCTGTAGAGTGGTTACATCATAGTTTTTGATTACCGATATCCTGACCTACCTGTAATTTATTTTTTTCATTGAAATTTGTGGGTCTTTTTTATATTTATCCTTAAGTCATTGACAGTAGATAATTATAGGGTTTTTCATTCGTTGAGAATTTTTGATTCTTTGAAGAACCCTATAATCAGTGGGGCGTTCAATTTACAATTAATTTGGAGCACAGGATTCCGAACTATAATGATGCATCATATTATGCGGGTACGATATTTACGAAATGCTAACATTTCATTCGCATAACTTATAAAAATAATAATAAGTTTTTAATACAGACACTTACTTTAAGCAATGAGGCCACCCTTCGTACGTTTTTTAATTTAATATACATAGATATAAGATTACTTATAAACTTTTATTTACTTGTTAATGTCAATAAAGTTGCATTCATTCATTCAATTACAGGAAGAAACAAAATATTTAGTTATTAGACTTTTTTATAGCTGAACTTCCGTTTAGCTACGAATTCACCTGATGTAAAGTGAAGACGTGGCCGACGGTGTATCATGAAGGTCTAGAAGACACCTATTTAGTCTAGACCCAGGTTGCAATAAGTTGGAAAAACTTAACAAAAGAAAGCTCGATTCTAACAATTTTATAGCGAGCAATCCGCTAATTTCCCAATGAAATCCACTCTCGCTCCGCTCTCTAATAAATAGAAATCCGATCATTCAATAACTAACTGCTAAATTTACAAGCCACTCACGTACTACTAAAGTACCCTATTTACTAATGATTATCTCTTTAGCCGTAACTATACAACACGGATTGAATTTCAAGCACCTGGGCTGTTATTGTTGCTAAGTAGCGTTTGATCACGTATTTTCGTACTTGTCTTGAGAGGCTGGGATGAAATTCTGCTGATCGAAGGAGAAAGATGATACAATGTTGTGAATAGCAAGCTTTAGGTAGTGCAGCTAGAGGCACGTGTGTCTTTTTTATCTGATACTAGCGTTGTGCGGCTTCGCACGTGTACGAGTATCTAACAATAAAATCAATTATTGAAGTTTCATATGGATTCCTAAAGTTTTTTTTAATATTCTGTAACCTGTGTTCATCGGGGATAATGTTGGAAGAATTTTTCAAATAGGTCCATTACTTTTGAAGCCTATTCAATTCAAACAAACAAACAATCAAATCTTTGATCTTTATAAAATTATATCGTCGTATCCTACGAATAGGGTCACAGTCGCCAGTGTGACTTTTTATTTTTATTGCATTTTTGGAATCTCCATTATGATTTACATCATACCAGTTCGAAAAAAATTAAAAAATACTGAAAATAAAAAAGTTATTAAGATTTTAAAGTTTGGTCACAATTGCATTGATGGATTTAGCCCGACGAAAAAGTTAACAAACAGCTTTGGCACTTTCTTCCACGTGAAAAACGCAAAGATCACAAGTATTTCCCGGCGAATACGGTTACATACTCCAGAGTAACCATGTAGCGCGGGCGAAAAGGCGCGCGGGCGCGGATTACCGCACTGTTTGTCGACTACGAAGTGCATTTTTAATAGTTTGGCTAGGCACATGAATTGTCTTTGGTTATGAAAGCACGGAAAATGCTAAATTTATATGTAATGCGAGTAGGTACGTTTACTTACATAATTATGTTCTAACAACCTACTAAGGTATAATTATATCTTGCTAGTTTTTGTTCATTTTTCTTCTGTGTGAAGAAAAAAATCATCGTTTAATCGATTAAAGCGTTAAAGCAACAAACAGATAGACAGGGTCTGACCTTCGTATCTACAGTATTAGTATAGATTTTATATGTAACGAATGTACATCTTTCACATTCGCGAATGCGGATGCAAACAATCACTTCATTTGCGAAGTACCTATATTATTTTGTTAGGAATACCTATTCCATTGTGAAATCTTAATAATATAAATAAATGAATATTTGTTTCAGGAAGTTTTAAAATACTCCTGAAAATGGACTGGAACGGGTTATACATTTGAATTCTCTGTAACTTTTTAATTTAGAATATCAGTATTTATGAAATTATCATACGCCTTTCAGGGTTTTTTTTTTATAAAGGTCTCTCAATAAGAACTGAGAACAGTGACACAATTTGTTTGAACTATAAACCAACAGTTGTTCGAATTCTAAAAATATTTCTGACATTAGGTAAATCGGCAATTTAACCAAACTAAAAGATTTTAGTATAGGTTAAAATTATTTGAATTATTGTATTGGTTCTGTATTTACTAAAGTATTGAATTGATTGTAAGCTTTTTACATGCGGTGCTTTAAACCACAACTATTTGACTTTTTGTATAAAAATCACTTGGAAATTAGAAAATGTAAAAGTTGCCAGAGTTCCGATATTCCATTGACGACTAAACATATTAAACTATATGCTTGTCCAATCCAATGTGAAAAATAAAATAAAGAGAAACAGGTTTTAAGGATTTTCAAGAGAAGTCAATAATTTCAGGATTTTTCGACTTCTACAAATAAGGTCATCAGACGACAGAGTACAAAACAGCGAAATAAATATGTATTTTCTTTTTAATATTATAACGTGAGCAACCACATAGTAGTTGGCTTCAGACAGGCTCATTGACGAGTTCTCTAATCTGGATACAGTAACGAGATTAATAGGATGAATAAATAAAATGCTGAACAATCGACTAAAACTTGTGTTTTGGTTATCAGACTGATGACTTAACACAATAGACCTTATTGATATAATTTTTTTTACTATACATACATAAAAATTAACCAGAACACTCCCTACAAACATCTGCGAATTTTAATTCCATTACTTGTTGTTTTTTTAATAGACATAGCATTTAAATACTAAATAGGTTAGAAAATTAACAGCAAAAAATTTTATCGATGAATACGCCATGCCTTGGCTCTGATATCAATCTATTATGACAATAATCATGTAATGAATGCTCGTATAATGTAATGACAACTAGCTGACTCGCTTGTAATTTCATTGGCGTGGACGTGTTTAGGGTAAAACACTTTCACGAAATCAGCTAATTCCCTAATATAAGAAAAAATCGGAATTTCACCAAAATCGGAGAGACGCTTATGATATCATTTTTATGTCCGTTAATTAAGTAGGTATTCTTTTTTTTTAAAGTTTCCAGTATATTTTTTTATTTAGTGAATTTGAAGCAGTCTTGTCATACGATATGCTTCAAACATTCTACCTTAGCCCATTTTGAGAGAAGTTTTAATAAATCTTCAAACATTCATTCATTGTTATTATTTCATTAATTTAGTGAATTGAGATTTTATGCAAGACCAATAAGATTGAAACTAAATATCGGGAAGTTTGACTTTTTCTACCCTAATTTAGAGATATGAAAATAGACCTTAAAACATGTTTAACCATTTAATGTATATTCAATACATAAATAAAATTTGAGGGCATTACCAGCGCACGTTAAATAGTAACAGTCATTTAAATACGTTACCAAAAATTACAAATGCAATATTTCAATAACCGTATTTACAGTTTGCGGAAATATTTTCAAAAATCCTGAAACACATAATGTTGAATAGTTTTATGTATTTTGTATGTTTCTGTATTTTGTTCTTAGCAATTTTCCTTAAAATAAATAACATAATATTGCCTTTTTAATTTACTGTTCTATCATTACATAATGAAATTTGAAGCCGATAGCACCTTGCATTAGAAAGTTATAGATATTTCAATACAGAATGAAATTATAAATCTCAAACTTTAATTACCAGTTTCACTAAATTTCTATCATTATTCTTGTGTGCAATTCAATGTAAGTATCTAACCAATCGAACCACCACACACCGGTTACAGATTTACAAAAAACACCAAAAACCTCAAAACCCCTTTTACCTCTTTAGGGGCGGAATAAGAAAAAAAACCCTAATTAGCGGGTATTTGTGTAGTTAAAGGTCCAGCCCACCAAATTTCAGCTTTCTAGCTTCATCGGTTTAGGCTTGCCGTTGTGGCCAGAAAACTCCATTATTTATTATAAAATTACCTTTTTTATATGAGTACCTACCATAATAACTAAAAAATTAGTTCCAATTATTACATTAAATCATGCCTTAAGAAACCCTAGGACGAGTTTTACATAGTTTACGAAAACATATTTTGTTTAGTATGTCAGCAAAATTTGCACAGTTTTACACGAACTCGGTTTTGGCTTTCGAATGATTTGTTGCATTTTAGCTGTACCTACCAACCAGCTGTGACAAATCAGCGGCAATAAATGTATAAACATTTTTCCCAAGGCGAGAATCGAACCCACAACCTCCAGCGACGAAGTCCCTTAATGGCCTTCGCCAGCAGCTGCGCCATACAGGTCGTCGATTAAGTGCTAGACAAACTAAATACATTTAATATCGTCTCTGGGTGTACAGCGCATCCTAAGTACAGCATGAATAAACAATTTCTGATGCAAATTATCAAGGTACAAAACCAAATTATGAAGGACAATAAACTATGACCTTCGTAAAATGTGTAATTGTCCATCATAATCCCGTCGAATAACTTTACAAAGTCGTTTGTTACCCCCGTAGTTGAGGACGTGAAGCGAAATCTGCGTGGAAAACGGTCACAATGGCGCTGAGTATAACGTCGATTTGAAACTTGCACGTGGAACAAGGTGCTAAGGGACAAAAACTAGGGAAAAAGGTTTTTTTTATTTATGAAACCTTTATGATAATTTAGCAGAAAATATGATAAAACGTTTTAGCAAAAAAAATCACACTCGTTCAATAGAAACTTTGCGAAATAATCAGAAAAAACCGTCTCCTGTAAAGTTGGTGTTTTGCAACTGTGACCGTATTCGTAGGATACGACGATATAAAGGTTTAAAAGTTTGTAAAATATTATTATTTTTTGCTACTCTTTTACTTACTCAGTTATAAGTAGGTAAATGATCAGACACCTCAAGAAACTATATAAAATTATATCTCAATTTACACCAGGGACTTCAGAACGCTGATATAGGTACGCCAATACCTCCCAGACAAAGTTGATGGGTTTTTAATTCCCCATGGACGTTTGGATTCCACATTTTTCATACTGATTCCTAACTTTTATGAAAATATTTTATGGGCTATGTTCATCAGAGAAAATGTATTCTTGTTGTGGATTCGAATGGTAAATGAATACTTCAAATCGGTCCATTAGTTTTGGAGCCTATTCAATTCAAACAATCAAATCTTTCCTCCTTATAAAATTATATAAAAGGTTTAAAAGTTTTTAAAAGATCATTATTTTTCGCTACTCTTTTGCTTATTTAGTTATAAGTATATAATTATTAGACACCTCAAGAAACTATATAAAATTATATCTCAATTTACACCAGGGACTTCAGAACGCTGACATACGCCAATCCCTCCCATACACTAGGAAGACAAAGATGATGGGTTTTTAATACCCCATGGGCTTTCATCTGTCAACATACTGTACCCAATTAGCCCGAGTATTGAACTCAAAGCATCGCGACTGAGGCATTTGAGGTGTTCAATTCAATTTAATTAATTATTCTAGTACCCATAACACAAGCTCTGCTTAGCTTGGGACTAGATGCTGTGGATTGTCCGGCATTATTTATTATTTAAAGAATGTTTACCAGTCTACAGTGGCCAAGGAAAGTCACTGATGTGGTGTGGGATGGGAATGGTTTTTTTGATTAAATAAATAAGTAATAAATAATGCTCGACAATCGACACACCATCACCTAGCCCCAAGCTAAGCAGAGCATTTGTTATGGGTGCTATTATTATGTCTGATATACGAATACAATAAATTACAAAATCTTACGATTTGATTTGGTAAGTTATTTAAGAACAAACTCTAACTACAAACTACTCTTCAAACTACAAAAGAAATGGTATCTACCCTTAGGGGCGAAAAAATTTGCCGCAACCTGTATATTCATAAATAATGCACACGTAATAATAATGGTTATACTGCCGCTAACTTATGGTAGAATACAGACTTAAATAACTTTATTCCTATAAATAACAAATTAAAAAACATAACATACATTATTATTAAATAAATAGTATAAATTGACGCTTCCGACTGGTTTTGAAATAAATGAATAATGCTCGACAATAAACTCACACAGCATTATCTAGCCCCAAGCTAAGCAGAATAAGTTATCTATACTAATATTATAAAGAAGAAAGATTTGATTGTTTGTATGTTTGTTTGAATTGAATAGGCTCCGAAACTAATGGACCAATTTGAAAAATTCTTTCACCATTATAATCCTAAATTTTCCGTGATGAACATAGGCTATACAATATTTAAAAAAAAAGTTAGGGATCCGCATGAAAAATTCAATAATTGAACCGTGTGCTGTATATTCAACCTCTTTTTCTATTATTGCGCGTCATAATAGAAAAGAGGTTGAAATGAATATATAGCGCACGGTGCTTGTTTTTTCTCTACGGCCAGTGTCAGTTATGGAGTGTCGAGGAGGTGTCGAGTCAATGTCAAAAACCCCAATGCTGTTAAAAAAAGTAAGGGATCCTGTTATCCCAGGTATGAAAACTGTGAAAACCATCGTGTTAGTGTGTATAATTTCTGAAATTTTTGTTTAATACCCCTGCGAAGCCGGGGTGGACCGCTAGTATCTAAATAAAACTGTACCTATACTTCCCAGTTCCCACTGAGACACAGGTTTAGTTCCTAATGGATACAAACAGCAGTGCGGTACGAAACGGGAATCTAATGGTTCTTGATGGGACCTTTATATTACCACAAGCCTTCCGATGCATGTGCGTAATTGTTTGTCTTAGATTAAGCTTCAATGTTTTCTTTTAATGTGTTATTTTCTGTTATAAAGGGGAGGAAATTGCCTGGGAGACGATGACTACATGGCTTGTGAATGAATATTTTTAAGGCGCATACAGCACCTAAACTAGCGCCACCACCTACTTTATGTTATTATTCTGTTTAACAAAGCAATTTTCAAAAATCCATCGTCCAGTTTGTTATACCTATCATAAGCTTTTTTTTAATGCCTCTGTAATAGTTTTATTCTATTTAGTTTAGGAAGAGATACGAAAATAGATTTTGGTGGCCACCAAGGTCAACTTCGCGATCTGAACACATAAGTACTATTTTATCTTCTCAACGTTTCGACGGGTTTGCACTCTGTCGTGGTCACGAGATGACTCTTTAAAGTAGTACCATAGACAAACAAAACGTAGTACTAATCATTATGGCTTGTGAATAGCGTAACAACAATTTTTCGTACTTATATTTTGCTATGGCGCTCATTATGGGAGGCCTTTGTCCAGCTGTGGACTTAGGTTAATGATGATGATGGTGATAATGATAATGATAGGTTGACTAGCGGTCCGAACCGGCTTCGCCAGATTTAACAAAGATTCAAAAATGATATTACACACTGTAACTTTGGATTTCATAGTTTTCATACGTATCCCTAACTGTTTTGCAGCATAGGCCTTTTTGATATTGACTCGCACATTATTTTTTGACATTTTCTTGCCTCCCGTACCTCAGTGACGAATTGTAAATTTTATGACACTCCATAACTGACACTGACGGTCGTAGTGAAAGCAAGCAGTGCGAATTCTGCTCGAGACAAATGCTTGTATGGTCCTCAGGTATTTGTTCAGGGTCTTCTGGTCGTTTTCTATGTATAATAAAATATATATCTATGTAATCTATTGTATTATGTATGTCACAGTCATCTAGTACCCATAACACAAGCTCTGCTTAGCTTTAGGCTAGATGATGCTGTGTGGATTGTCCAACATTGACATAAGTAACATTATTATTTTGGTCATGAAATAAAAATTATATAGGTATCTATGTTTTTATTGTATTAAGTAGGTATATCAGTTATCCATAAAACACCTCTAGATGATGGTGAGTGGATTGTCCACCAATCTTTTGAATTTTATGTTATAATTTTATATAAAAATAGAAAAGTTAGATAATTACAACAACATCATCGGCCTATAATAGTCCACAGCTGGACATAGGCTTCCCTTAATGAGCGCCATAGATGGCAATATTTATCATTTGGGGGAATTATCCATAATTCCCACGATGGGCATACGGGTTATGGATCGCAGTTCGGTGGAGTGGTTCGGGCGCTGCTGCCCGCCCCCCGGTGTGTGTCCCTTAGTCGCCTCTTACGACCAAGGCCAAGGCAAGAGTGGGGGTGGTGAAATTCTATGCCGGCACCACACGGCAGATATCATATTATTTACAACAAACTGTAGCATTCCAGCTCATATTTCTATGGTTCAGAAACTCAGTAAATTGAAGGGCAATCTAGTAACCCGTTCAACGTGTTGCTATGGAAAACTACACTGGTACAGTCGGACTCATGAATATGCAGTCTTTAGTATAACCTGCGTAGGTACTTATACAGCTTGTTTAGAAGTTCCACTTTACTTAGCACTTCAATGACTTTACCGCACTCAGCATTGCTGTAAAAAAAATTATAAGTAGAAAATCGAAGGTTGAACTTTGAATTTATTTTTCAATTTGACTTTGACTTTCGTTGTTGCCGATTTAACGTCCCGCCCATTTATCGAGTTTGTAAACTTTAGATAGATTTTTTGTGTTCTGATCCTTTTTATACATTTATAATAAACATATCTGTTTACGAGTATTAAATTATATTTTGTATATCAGTCATGTTGTCATGTAGTACCCATAACACAAGCTCTGCTTAGCTTGGGGCTATAATGATATTGTGTGGATTGTCCAGCATTATTTATTATTATTATTTATAATAATTATATATGCACTAGTATAAAAGGTTATTCAGACATTGATCAATGTTTGATAAACGCTTTACGGCATTAGCGTTACTCAAGCATCGACTGGAGCAAGTTTTGCGGCTGACTGTACCTACCTATAAGTATCTGCATTCAGTAATATCTTGTAATTATAACTTCTTTTCTGAACATGCAATGTAAATGTCGCTGTAAGGGATTATCTATAAGAACAGTAGTAGGGGCCAGCGGCCAATCATGGTTTTTGTTCTGAATTCTTGAGAACTTGAATGGAGGGCAATTTTGAGGCAGCTGGTGAATTCTTACAAATTGTAATATATGTTCACATTTAAACTTATATTTTATTTATAACCTTTTAGCCAAATCTTCAACCTTTTAGTTTGATATTGTTTTTAAGTTTTTCCGAATAAAGCACTTTCTTATTCTATATTTTAGTAATAATATTCTATTTTTGGATTCCGGAATAGTTCAAGTAACAGTCTATAATAATTAATTACGTATCTTTTTGGAGACATGTAAACTATTTACAACAATAAAAACAACTTAGATAGGTATGCGTTTTCAATCTGATATTGTAGGTAGGTATACTTTTGTGTGTTTATGAACAGCGAATATAAAGGATAAAAAAGGACAATTTTTGTTAGTTGATTCTGATCACTTCTTATAAGGTTTAGGCTTTCAATTTTTGTTTATCAAGTTCGAATGGTCCTCGACCACAACCTAGAACCGGTTGTTTGATCCTATAATTATCGATGATCAGTTAATATCGTAAAAATAAATTGCAGGATTCTTGAAATATCTTTTAGTGTGAAATATAATTGTAGGCTATTATTTTAAAGACACTCATTTCATTTATTTTTAGACAAAGTAGTATGTTAAGCGATACGTGGGTGTCGTAAGAGAGACACACCGGGGGGCGGGCAGCAGCGCCCTCTGCAGAACAACTCCACCGAACTGCGATCCCCAACCTGTATGCCCAGCCTAGGGATTATGGGCCCCCAAATTATAAATAATGCCATCAATGGTGCTAATTGGGCAGGCCTATGTCCAGCAGTGGACAGTGGATGATGGTAGGTACTTACATTATAATGTAAGTACCTACGTTAAATATTTCGAAATTAAAACAAGTAACTGTTATAAATTCACTTTGATTACAGCTTCACGTGGATTTGATTATTATTATTAATTTATTTTAATTTTGATTTTATACATATCTAGCTAATTTTCTTTGTTATTAAATGTTTTAGAAATAACCAAACGTAGTATGGCGACCTCTGTGGCGCGGTGGGCAAAGGTCTGCCTGCGACGCAGGAGGGTGCGGGTTCGATTCCCGCCTTGGGACATAAGTTTAATACGATCTGCTGGTATTTTATCAGGGTATGTAAATATTTATCTATTTAATATATTGTATTATGTATATCAGTCATCTAGTATCCATAACTGAAGCTCTGCTTAGCTTGTGGCTAGGTGATGCTATGTGCATAGCATTATTTATGAGTTTCTAATAATCTAATAAGTGTCCAAGTTTTCCAAGGAAATGAGGCATTTGCAATGTCTATTATTAAACGGAATTTTAATGCAAGTTATGCTTTACTTAGCAAACCTGCCCTCATACCAAGTATGTCGTAATCTACTAAAAACTCACCTTTTCTTCCGCTGCATAAATTGAGCTCCATAATTCTCTATTACTTGTACAGTAACGGGTCTTCTTAAATTGGTTTTAACCGCCAACTTTATCTGAACTACCTGTTCTCTAAAAACTTTAGAAATCATGGGTCTACACTTTTTTGTTACTGGTGCAAGATGTCCATCTTAGAAAGCTCCATCGTAGTTTGACCTTTGTAGGTAGGTAGAGGTCTTAGTGTTTTTGCCTATATCGTATGGGATTCTTACACGGGTCAATAAACTGAGGTGTGAGTGAGACGACCTTATCAATGTATCTATTGAAGGTGACGCTGTCTTGATGATACAGGCTGATTGAAAATTATCTTTGATTTTGTTTATAATATCTTGAATTGGGGGAGAGGGAGACATATTTTGTTCACAGTTTTTTCATCAACATTATTATACAGATGTAATATAATTATATTTATACTATCCTGTAACTATCCACCCCACGATAAGTTCTACTAACACAACGTCTACGAAAATACGTTCCTAATCAACAACCGTACTTCGAAACAATTTGTGAGATTTAAATTAACTGCGCGTAGTACTTTTAAATTTTTTTGAGAAATCTTTTTGGTAGGACGATGATTTCTCTTCCTAAAAGTGGACAGTATACAAAACACAGCACAGTTCGAAATTCGATCTGAAAAATCCGATATTCGTTCATTGAAAAATCGTATACGTATACTAATATTTACTTGCAGCCTAAAACCGCTACATTGAGCTGTTTGATGAACTAGGGTTTCCACTTTTCTAGGTCAGTTCATAGCCATTAGGTTATGTAAAAGAAAAACAAGTACGACAAGTGCGAGTGTAACTCGCGCGCCGAGGGTTTTGAACTTTTGTCGTTTAGGTAGGTACGTATATGACAACCTCTTGGCGCGGTGGGCTTACAACGCAGGAGGTGGAGGTTTGATTCCTGCCTCGGGACTAATATTTGTAGGATCTTCAGATTATTTGTTCGGGTGTTCTAGTCCTTTTCAGTACACAAAAATAAATCATCTAATGTGATACTTATACGTTATTAAGTATAACAGCTATCGTAGTAATACCAATAACACAAGCTTTGCTTAGCTTGTGGGTAAATGATACTGTGTGGATTATCTAGGATACATACCTATCTCTTCTCAAAAATTTTGAGAACAACGGTTTTGGTGCGCTGTGGAACTCCTATTACAGTTACTACAGAGATTAGTGGGTAGGTAAGTGGGTTGGTACCTACAATTTCTACACAATTATATACAATTTCGGCTTTTTTCAACCTATTTCACTAAGTATGAAACTTAGACGATTTTCAAAACCTGTTTTGAATTGTCGTAATCCATACCTTTGATTTGATATTACTCTCAATGAAATGGCCCCCATTGTATGAAAATTTGTTTTTTGATTATATTTCAAAAAGTATTATATTTACAGACTTCTCTATATTTTTCCTGTAAAATATAGATCTATATCTACAAACGCTTAGTACATTTTACATCAATCACTCTGCAATCTTCGGAGATAAGGGGGGGGGGGGGGGGAATGGTAAATTTTTTGACCTTTTTCAAAATATTTCGAAAAGTATAAAATTTATCGTAATTTCAAAAATTGTATTGGAATGTACAAACCAATACCTTTCATTTGATACCCAACTCGGTGGGGTAGTCACCCCTTTATACAATTTTCCCGCCCTTTTTTGACCTTATTTCAAAAAGTATTATTTTTACAGACTTCTCTATATTTTTCCTGTAAAATATAGATCGATATCTACAAACACTTGGTACATATCACATCGATCGCTCTGCAATCTTCGGAGATAAGGGGGGGGTACCGGTCAATTTTTCGACCTTTTTCAAAATATATCAAAAAGTGTAAAATCTGTCGAAATTTTAAAAACTGTATTGGAATGTACAAGCTAATACCTTTCATTTGATACCCAACTCGGTGGGGTAGTCAGCCCTTCAGAAATTTTTCCCGCCCTTTTTAGACCATATTTCAAAAACTGTTATTTTTACAGACTTCTCTATATTTTTCCTGTAAAAGATAGATCCATATTTACAAACACTTGGTACATATCACGTCGATCGCTCTGCAATCTTCGGAGATAGGGGGGGGGGAACGGTCATTTTTTTGACCTTTTTCAAAATATTTTAAAAAGTATAAAACCTACCAAAATTTCAAAAACTATTTTGAAATTTACAAACGTGTACCTTTCATTTGATACCACTTTTGAATTTGTACGTTCCATTTAAAATTTCGATTTCAAAATTTGTATGGAAAATCTTCATTTTGATTTTTCATTTATTTTCATTTATTTTTCTATAAATATGTGCGGGCGCACAAAATGTATTATTATTTCAAATTTCAAGTCAATAGCTGCAGTAGTTTCTGAGATATTAAGGATTCAAAACACAAAACAGACCCAAAGCGATTTCATAAGGGTTTTGCAACCGATGGCAAAACCCTAAAAAGATAATAATTTTACTTTTGAACTTCATTCGATATAATAATACAATTTTTAGGTGTGTACTTTCAGACCCCATAAGCATTAATTATTGGTTAATTATCACTTTAATTATTGATTTGAAGTTAATTAACGACGGGGCATAACGTCGAGAGAATTATCATAATTTAAAAAAATCATCTAACTCTTGGACTTATTGCTTTAGCTGTAAGTCCAATTATAAAACAAAAAATAAATAAGAGTCACCTAATGTAAGATTAAAAAAAAAAAATAACCTGAGAAACATTGGTCTCTCAGGACTTTACGTATTTTAAAACATGAAAAAGCTTAATTATAGTTATTGTTATTATAATCTTTTTCATAAAGAAAACAACATTTCATCCGTTTGTGTGACAATGCCAAAGGCATTATAACTTTAATATTACAAATTTATTTAACTTGAGGCTTAAGATAATGATATTTTTCTAACTTCATTGTTCTTTAAATTATCTCGCTCTTTTTTACTTTAAAAACTTTATAAAAGGTTATGGGATCTTCAACGCGCAATTATTGACAACCCTACCTTGTTGAAACAGTTCGTCAATTGATTCTCATTGCGAATGCGATTCGAACATTCCAGTTGGTACCTATTTTGTTGTGAATAGACGCGAAATTCAATTTATTCAGCTACGACATGAAGTAAAATAAAATGTAAATAAAGGTAACTGCAATATTGTAATGTTAGATTTGATGCTTTTGATTGTATAAATCAACATTCGATATATATGTAACATCAGATATGTATGTTACACAGTTTTCACAATAAACATTATTATTTATACATTCTGGTGTTATTTTAAAATGACCAAGTGCCTACATTATGTATTATTTACCTATCGCTGTACCAATATATTTGTTTTTGTGAATAAATTGATTGTAATTTTACTATACCCATATTAACTTTAAAAACGGTCTCCTCCATAATAAGGACGAATCGAGTCCAAAAAGAGTACTACAAAAAACTACTTAAAATCAAACGAGATTTTAAAAAGTTATTATTTGAAACAGCCTGTAGAGAAGCGGTACACATCCGCGCACCTGCCGCTGCTCTGTTTATTTGTTCAGATTTAAATTTCGAATGATGGCTTCTAACGTTTATAAGAAGTATTCGAATTTTAAATCTGTCCTACGTGTGGCAATTGTTTCTGTTTTTTTCTTAGATGAATAAAAACTTTTATAAATGTGCGAAACGTTATGAAGCCTTAATTGTTAAATGACACGACCTCTGCGGCGCGGTGGGCGAAGGTCCCCCTGCGACGCGGAAGGTTGCGGGCATGGATTTATGAAAAGTAAGGATGGCATCCTGTCAAATCAAACTTGAATCCTAACAATGGCGGAATGACATTGAGTGTCATTGTATATCGAGTTGCCAACTGAAGAAAAATTTACCCATAATTTTTATAAATATTCTTCCTAATAATTGTTTACAAATGAATATGTAGATTATAAAAAATCTACGTAGGTACTGCTTTAGCCACGGTCATCGTCTATTAGACCTACTTTTTATAATTTTCAATTTACGCCAGCGCTTTATGGTGCTAACTGCAGTGAATTTGATTATCCCACAAGCACAGAACAGAACACTGTACTTTCCCGGGATCAAATAGTAACGTATTTGCTAATCGAAGAAATTTCAACAAAATCTGTTCAGCCCTCATTGTATTCCAACTCTCTGTTCACTGCCTAATTTTAGTATGAATAAATTATTCTTTGTGCCTATTAACTGGCTGACAACTTTTTTCTGCCTGATGCTTCGCATGCGTTGTTCCTACGGAAATGCCTAACCAAAAATCAAATAAAAATTACTTATTTAAAAGCGGCAATAAGCAGCCATATATTACGATTGTTACTAGGAAGATCAATTAAACGTTCCTAATAATGAAAAAATATACATTATTCTCATATTCATTGTTTGATAAATAAGAAATAAAAGTTTATGGATACATATTAAATATTATTAATTTTAATTGCCCAAATTCTTATAAACGAAAAATGTTAATGCACACTGCATGCTATATTAGATTAAGTGGGATTCCAATTATTTTCATTGTGAGATTCTCTGATTACCTATACGAATTCAATTTAACTTAAAATTTTCATCACCTCGAAATCTGAAAAAATATTGACTTTTAGTTATGCCCTGCGGCTACCTATAATCTCGATATAACATGTTAACTGCATAGCATCAGCGTCAGTAAAATTATTATCAAAATGGGTTCAGCTATTTTGGAGGTTAGCTTAAATAAACACTATAATAATTCGTCTATCAAAAGCTATGCTATTGTATTGATATTACAAACAGAAATTCAATATTATAATTATATTTCAAATAATACATATTATTATAGATAACCAGAATGATAAATAAATGCCTATTTACCTGATTCATAATAGAACACAAATATGAGAATTGAAACTTATTTAATACACTCCCACATTTACCGGAAAATTTAAATGTTTACATGTTGGCAGCACTGGCTAGATTTTGTGCTTCTATTTTGATTATTTTGTTCATAATAATTTTGCGTCAAATCAAAGAAATAAGTTGGTGAAATAAGAAATTTATCTAGGAAATGTGATCCGGTGTTTTTTATTGACAAACTCATTGTGATTTTTGCAACATCTGACCACACAAGACGCCGTTTTCCATTTATTTTGGTTTGTTTACAATGGGGTTCATCAGTTGGTGTATAAAGCCGTAATGGCGATGGCCAGCATACTATTTGATTGATTGGCATGCTTGCTTGATTGGAGTGCTTCGTTTTATTTTTTCCTGATACTCCTTCCGTACTTATTTATAGTTTCATGGTTGCGGGCATGGATTTATGAAAAGTAAGGATGGCATCCTGTCAAATCAAACTTGAATCCTAACAATGGCGGAATGACATTGAGTGTCATTGTATATCGAGTTGCCAACTGAAGAAAAATTTACCCATAATTTTTATAAATATTCTTCCTAATAATTGTTTTCAAATGAATATGTAGATTATAAAAAAATCTACGTAGGTACTGCTTTAGCCACGGTCATCGTCTATTAGACCTACTTTTTATAATTTTCAATTTACGCCAGCGCTTTATGGTGCTAACTGCAGTGAATTTGACTATCCCACAAGCACAGAACAGAACACTGTACTTTCCCGGGATCAAATAGTAACGTATTTGCTAATCGAAGAAATTTCAACAAAATCTGTTCAGCCCTCAGTGTATTCCAACTCTCCGTTCACTGTCTAATTTTAGTTTGAATAAATAATTCTTTGTGCCTATTAACTGGCTGACAACTTTTTTCTGCCTGATGCTTCGCATGCGTTGTTCCTATGGAAATGCCTAACCAAAAATCAAATAAAAATTACTTATTTAAAAGTGGCAATAAGCAGCCATATTTTACGATTGTTACTAGGAAGATCAATTAAACGTTCCTAATAATGAAAAAATATACATTATTTTATTCTCATATTCATTGTTTGATAAATAAGAAATAAAAATTTATGGATACATAAATATTATTAATTTTAATTGCCCAAATTCTTATAAATGAAAATTCTTAATGCACACTGCATGCTATACTAGATTAAGTGGGATTCCAATTATTTTCATTGTGAGATTCTCTGATTACCTATACGAATTCAATTTAACTTCAAATTTTCATCACCTAGAAATCTGAAAAAATATTGACTATTAGTTATGCCCTGCGGCTACCTATAATCTCGATATAACATGTTATCTGCGTAGCATCAGCGTCAGTAAAATTATTATTAAAATGGGTTCAGCTATTTTGGAGAATAGCTTAAATAAACACAGGTTAGCTATAATAATTCGTCTATCAAAAGCTAATCTATTGAATTGATATTACAAACAGAAATTCAATATCATAATTATATTTCAAATAATACATATTATTATAGATAACCAGAATGATAAATAAATGCCTATTTACCTGATTCATAATTTAAAGTCAATAAAATATGAGAATTGAAACTTATTTAATATACTCCCACATTTACCGGAAAATTTACATGTTTACATGTTGGCAGCACTGGCTAGATTTTGTGCTTCTATTTTGATTATTTTGTTCATAATAATTTTGCGTAAAATCAAAGAAATAAGTTGGTGAAATAAGAAATTTACCTAGGAAATGTGATCCGGTGTTTTTTATTGACAAACCCATTGTGATTTTTGCAACATCTGACCACACAAGACGGCGTTTTCCATTTATTTTGGTTTGTTTACAATAGAGTTAATCAGTTGGTGTATAAAGCCGTAATGGCGATGGCCAGCATACTATTTGATTGATTGGCATGCTTGCTTGATTGGAGTGCTTCGTTTTATGTTTTTCTGATATTCCTTCCGTACTTATTTATAGTTTCATGGTTGCGGGTTAAATTTTCGCTTCGGGACAATATTTGTACGATCTGCAAATATTTGTTCAGGGTGTTCTGGTCGTTTTTTAATGTATACTAAAAATATCTATCTATGTAGGTACTGTATGTTATCTAGTAGCTTGAGTTATGGGTACTAGATGATTGATATACATAATACAATATAATAATATACTAATTCAGTCGAAAGCAGAGATAAATATTTTTGAGTAACATAGATAAGGACCAGAACACCCAGAACAAATATCTGCAGGTCGTACAATCATTCGCCCCAAAGAAGAAATCGAACCTTCAACCCAACGCGCTAGAGGTCGGAAAATAAGCGGTTATCAAAAATACCGATTTAATGCGTAACAGGTAATATCCTACTGAATAAACCGTCTGATAATAATCTGTAATTTCCTATCTTTAAAAAGTTCCATTCGAATTTGGAAGCCAGTTTTTTGATGTTATCTGACGATCAAGCGACCTCATCCCAATCCTAGCTTTGGAGAACAGCTAGGTCACTTAATGTGGTTCAACGAGAATTCCTTTTGATTTAGAAATCCTTGACTTATTCGTAAACCACATACTAGCGTGAAACGCGCGAGTGGGCGAAACTCCGAAAAGCGAGTATAACTCCTAATCAATGAAAAGTAACTCTGATTTAAAATATGTTAATAATCGACCGTGTCTTTATAAGGTCTCAACAATAGGTACACCAAATTAGTCACTAACAACTTCCACATTGGAGCACACTTCTGGTACTCCAGAGGCATTTAAGTACGTAAAAATCTTCGAAAGAGATCAACGGATAATTTTATATTCAATTTTGGTCATTTAAATTATATCTAGATATTTTTTTTAGATCTGGGTAGTAATCAAAGCATACTTAGTAGTATACTATGATTAATCCACCAGACACTTTAACCGTTAGTATTTTAGCTGCTTTCCTGAATTATTAGGCGTAAAATAACACGACACACTCAATTTGAAACCCTATTTCAGAAACGCAGCGTTCATAATTTATAAAACTCCCGATCGGAATTGCTAGTTTGAAATACGAAATAAAATAATATGTTCTTATTTTAAACTGGCCAGCTTCTAGATAATTCTGTGGTTTATTTGATAGCATATTTTAAGCCTTATTGTGTTGTGTTAAGGTCTGTATATTGTGGTATATTTTGAACCTTATATCATTGTGTTAGTGGTTTACATCGTGTGAATATCTAGATGCACCTGGCGTAGTGGAATGCTACTCTACTTGCCTATGGGTTTAAGTTATAGAATATTGTTATCTTGTTTGTTATTGGCAATGTTGTGCTTTCGCTGAGTAACAAAATACTCTTCCAAATTTAGCATTGAAGTACTATATTACTAGCGTGTTTATGTGCCCTAGATGATTGTTTTACTCGATATAATAAATTACTTTTATAGATATTTGATATTTTATACTCAACAGAAAACGACTAAACCACTCTGAAACTGACCCTGAACAAATTTCTGCAAATCTACATACATTTGTCGCGAGGCAGGAATCGAGGCCACAAGCTCCTGCGATGCAGTTGGGCCTTCTCCCACCGCGCCACAGATGTCGTCACAATTTTAACTATGTAGGTATTCAGATCTTGTGTTGGAGGTATTAGTATGCCTAGGTAGATAGGTATAGCTACTAAGAATGGTCATCTGGGACCTCACTGTCCATATATCCAGTGTATAAAAGGAAAATGTTATAAGTATTATGAAACAAAAGGTAATTTTTATGGGTAACGCACATAATTCAGGAATTCCATATAGCGCCACGCCCCGAAGAATTGTATAGTCTAGGCTCGGCAGTGAATGTGTTAATCTTGTACCGTCTTTTGTTTACTTAGTTTCGGAGTAGAACGTTAAGAGAATTTTTGATGAGCAACAGATAAAAAAACTGGAGGGTAATATGTGTTTCGTTCGATATAAAATATACATATTTCATACGTTGGTAGATGGGTAAAAAAGTGTTAATAATATATTATATGTATTATAAAAGAATAATCTTTAGAACTACCTACTGATCCGATTTAGCACTTTATTTCTCAGTAGGTATTACTTTTATGTAATTTGTATTTTCTGACGTGTCCAAGAGTTCTGTAAGGTCTAAAGGAAATAAAGCACTTTGATTTTGATTTTGATTTCAAATTCTCTTACTTGTAGATAGATAGAAAGCACACAAACCTTGACATCTGTGTGCCGCGTTAGTGGAAGCGATTTTACAAACCGCTACCGCTTACCCCTCAACACAAAACCCTAGGTATTGTTACGTGCCTAGGTAGAGACAATTTACTTGTCTTGTTACAAGAATTAATAATACCTTGTTTACTAACTATCCTGTAATCATATGAAGCTTGTTTTGTTGCCGTTGGAACCTATCGGAATCTAGATAATTTGCCGCTGTTGAATGTAATTGTGTTATTGTGGTAGATTAAGATGTTTTTTGCAACAATCCTGTTATAAAACTCACCTTCGGTCATTTATCAGTCATCTAGTATCCATAATACAAGGAAAGGAAAGGATTGTAAAAAGATCGAAGTGAGCTAAATATCAAAGTACTTTACGGTACGGTATGGTACGTACTATACTTATAACTAATTAACCCAGATGATCAGTTGAGCTACCTGTAGATTGTTTGCAACAGTCTGCAGTTGGCTCAATTGTTCAAATAGTAAATACTAGTTCTGAATTACCTACTTATTTTATTTTACTTATCTGGAGAACAAACAGTTTTACACGCTTCATATCGGAACTTGAAAATTAACTTAGCCATTGTAAATGTCTTTGTTATAGTAAAGGTTTTACTCCATTAATACAATATGAATCTTAATTAAATAACCAAACAATACAATTTCCATTGCACTTCACATAGCAAAATAAAATAATTCCTAAAGATAATCTCTAATTTGGGCACTGATAGAATTATTGCAAGCGAATGAATAGCCTGGAAGGCTTCCAACTGGCCGGCTGGGTAAAGCCTTTTTTGGCAAGCCATAATAAATTCTATTAACAAATAGCCGAAGTTCAAAATACATTGGCCTTCTGTTTAAGGTGCAACGATTCACAAAGACGGGAAATATTTTTTTTTTTATGATTGCTCTCGCACAGTTGGTTAAGGTATTGTAACATTTGCAACGCAGAAAGTTGCAATCCACCTCGGGACCAAAGTACGATATTCAGATAATTTTGAATTTTGTTTGGGTTTTTTCTATTTAAAATAAAAATATACCTATATTTTACTATAAAAACTATCGTAGTTTGATGAATTCATTATGAATGTAAGCGGGTTAACAACATATAATAGGTTCGTAGTTAACCCACTTACATTCATAATGAATATACCTATATGTTTATGATAAGAGGTTTTTCAGTTATCTACCTAGAATACCTATATAACAAACTGTTTTGAATAGATAGAGTGTTTCAAGGGGAAGGTTTATATGTATAACATGGATTAGTATCAAAATTACACCCGTGCGAAGTAGGGACGGGTCGCTAGTTTATTAATAAGCTCTAAAAAACACATACCTCCCAAAGAACTGAGAACTGCTGGGGTAAACGTGTTCTAGAGTGGAGACCAATTCAATTTTAAAAGATCATATTCATGAACTTAGCAAATAACAGTAATATAAATCCAGTGTACATTCTTCCTAGACATAATTTAAACACGTTTTAAGCGTTATGAGCTTTATCAAACTTATAAAAATAAACAGAACGAAGAAATTCTCTTTTTGACATTACATTAACTCAATTAATATTTTAGTTACTGTCTCTGTTGCATGCCATCTCTCACAATTTGTACACCGTAATCGGTAAAACATGTTGATACCTGTATACATATATATCTGTAATATCTGTAAAATCTTCTAACTACACATGTTTATGCAAATAATGATCTTTATCTTATCTTTATCTTTAAATAAATAGGAGAGTGGAGACCGCGACTCGGTAAAACAGACCCTCCTGCAAGGTGGGATGACGATCTGCGAAAGACTGATGCAGATGGATGCGAAAAGCTGAAGACGCTTTGGCGTTTGTTAAATTGGCATATGTCTAGCTTAGGCCTATAATAGGCTGATGATGATGATGATGCCCCAAATAGATTTTTTTTAAAGTTGTTATTCCTGATTTTTATGTGATATTCATAGAAAAAAAATTGTAAACTACCTAGCGATCTCTTGAGCTACTAATTTCATTATGCTGCTGTTTACTGTATCCGCTAAAAATACTAAAAGCTTAACCTCAGAATTTACCAGCACACGCGAAACGTTCCACCTCAAGATTTATTAAATCCCTGCAAGTGAATTTAGACGCTATCGCTTTTGGGTTATGGTGTGCTTTAGATTTTGTTGTGGAAACTTAAAAATGAACGCTGAAAATAATCTTGAATGAAAATAAAGGAACGTACAAGCTCAAGCAATTATCGATAAGGGGTATTCTGAGGCCGTCTGGTGCTTTTGGAACGTAAAAATTTAGGAATGCTCACTCTTGGAACGCTCAATTTTGGAACGCTTTATTTAAGAATGCTCACTTTTGAAACGCTTAAATTTGGAACGCTCACTTTTGAAACGCTTAAATTTGGAACGCTTACTTTTGAAACGCTTAATTTTGGAACGCTCAATATTGGAACGCTTATTTTTAGAACGCTCTCTTATGGAACGTTAATTCAATATTGTAAGAAAGTAGGTAAAAGAGAAAAGTGCCATATTTATTTTTATACCAAAGATTACAATAGATATGCCCTGATACCAAAAACTGTGGAATTGTAAACAAAATTCTAGAGTTTTTGTTTCGTTTGCACATTGTAAAGAAAAGAAGGAACGAAAATATTTTAATTCTCCTAAAGAAAACTAACTATACACAGTAGCCTTAAAAAATTCATTTGAATGTGTAGCACCATATTGAAATCATTGATTTATTTTGTGTGTTGGCATTACCTTTGTCAGTATGTAGGTTTCACTTATCTGTACACTTCCAACTGGTATTGATTGATATGGATCAGTTGAGCTACCTGTAGTTTGTTCGCAACAGTCTGCAGTTAGCTCAATTGTTTCAATTGTAAATACTAGAGTTTATTTTTTATTTTTTATTTAGTTAGATCATTGTAATTTACTTATCTGTCTATTCATATACTACATGTACGAGCTACATGTGTCACTGACAATAAAAGCCACGTTTGAATTTCGAATTAGTTTTCATAGTAGGTACCTACCTTCCCAATATAAATAAAAATAGAATAGAAAACTAACAGCGCTCTCATATAAAAGGTTTTTATTTTGAACTCTATATTGGATTGGAACGCTAAAGAATATTAAGGGTTATTAGAAGTAGATCACTTATTAATTATCACAATCGGCTGATACCTCTATAGAAGCTGGGACGTTTGGATATTATTTTGTCCATTGCAGAATCATTTTCCACCAAACAAGCCCTTATCCTTAGCGTTCCAGAACCCGTAAATACAACCATAAAACCGGTTATTTAAAAGCTATTATTTTCATCCGAAAAGCGTTATATTTGGTTATAATATGGCGTAAAGGAGCTGCGGTTTGCGGTCGTTATTTAATTATTCCCAATTTAAATTTGTTCTTCAGTGCAAATTACTTCCGAGTCGGTTATTTGTGCTTTACGAAGAATATCATAATGGTAAAATTAATATTTTGCATGCGGATTTTATGGAGGCAAGTATCGATCGTTAACAAGGTTAATATTTTAATGTAGGTTTGAAAAAACCTAAATTAAATCTAATAACAAAGTTAATATTTTAATTAACGATCGTTTTTTTGGGTTTTTTTTACGGGGCAAAAAAGTCTTTATTAACAAAGAAAATTACAATTATCTAACTAAATAAAAGCTAGTATTTACAATTGAAACAATTGAGCTAACTGCAGACTGTTGCGAACAAACTACAGGTAGCTCAACTGATCCGTATCAATACTAGTTGGAAGTGTACCCAAGATGCTGGCTCTATTGCCACGTTGTATGGCAATGCTGATGCGCTGCGCCAGATACCAGCAGTCACACGTCGATTTAGGTAACTTAACAAGAAAATTAGTTTTCTACTAGGTACTAGTAATTCTACGAACACCAGACCTCTCAAGCCCAACTCATTTTTAAAAGCTATTCGGTTCCCTACGTGAGATCCTCATGAGATCTTTACCGATTTTTTAAGAGACCAACTTAAAATAACGAAAATTTATAATAATAAATAATGCCGGACAATCCCCAAGCTAAGCGCAGAGCTTGTGTTATGGGTACTAGATGACTGATATACGTACATAATACAATATTATTACATAGACAGATATTTTTTATATTATACATAGAAAACAACCAGAACACCCTGAACAAATATTTGCAGAACGTACAAATATTTGATCCGAGGCGGTAATCGAACCCGCAACCTCCTGCGTCACAGGTAATTTACATAGCATCATCACCAAGTCTGTGTGTGTGTGTGTTTAGACTTGAAGCGGCTCGCTTTGCTCGCTTGGGCAATAAATAACATATTGCACTATATTTTCGTTTTTTCTGATTTTCGCTTGGCGCGGTTTGGTTTCACGGATCCTATCCCCACACCAAATAACAATAATTACTTAGTTACTCCTGTGGCTCTACGACACGAAATGTGTCTTGGCCTCCAATAAAAGAAGTCGCCATTTTTTCTGCGATGCGCGGTTTCCCGTCCTCCGCCAATAACAAGAAATAGGCAATATTATTATTTTACTTGACATCTAGAAATACTTCATTAGTGTTAATTCTGCAACGATTTCATCGCTATGCAAGAAATTAATTGGCATACCTGCTGAACCAGCTATAATTTTATAATGTTTAATTTTAGAGCTTAACAAGCAGGAAATAGAACTTGAAGTATTTTATCAGCTGTTTACTGTATCCGTTACAATTTACTTACTAGGGATGGGCAGTAACATCCTCTGAAGTAGAAAAGGCCTAATATTAAAATAGTGATTTTTCTTTTCAGTGTTTATACTTCTATACTAATCTATAGGTACTATACTTATATATACGTTATCTATACTTCAATACTGATATTATAAAAAAATCCTTAAATATTAAACAAACGTTATAACAAAATGATTTATAATTTGAGCATTTTTCACAATGATCTGTTAAAACTGTATTTATTTAGGTACACAATTTTTTTTAAAGTGTAGAGCTAAAGCTCGTCATGGCATTCTACAGTGTTGTACAGTAATGTACGAAAAGTTTTAAAATATTTTAAAGCTATCATTTGATTCTAAATTGCTTTAAGAAATTAGGCCGCCTATTGTACCTCTTTTTATTCAAATATAAGATTATGTAACTGTTTATTTATAGCAAATGTGAACTAAGCGTTCATTAATTCATTCTAACCGGAATTCCTCTAATCTCCTTCCTTTCCCATCCCTATTTCCAAGCGACCATAGACTCCTTAATTAGAGCGGTCTCCACACTAAGTTATTAAGTTGGAACAGGTCCGGCGGCGGTCTCCTAGGAAATTAATACATAAACGCTGTAGAAAGGCAATAGGCTGGGACTGCACATAGAGGAGTATAGATACATTGGCCTTTTTAGTTATCAGATAGATTGAAACTGGTGGAAAGAGCTATGCTCGGAGTTTCTCTGAAGTATTAGGATATGTAACGAATACATCCGTCAGAGAAGCAAAGTTATCGACGAATTATCGAATTAGCAAATTATCTAGAAGTGGGCCGGCCACGAAGAACCAACAACCGCTTGGGATGTGCTTGAGTGGAGATGGTGACTCGGCGAACGTAGTGTCCCTCCGACCAGGTGGGATATCGACCAGCTAATGACTGCAGGCAGATGCTGGATGCGGCAAGCTAACAGGGCTATATGGCGCTCATTAGGGGAGGCCGATGTCCAGCAGTGGGCTAACATGGGCTGATGATGATGGACATCAAAAGCTCATAAAACAATTTACTAATAGAATATTCTTTTTACCTTTTTATTTCTTAATCTGCGAGAAAGTAAAACAATATCCAAGAAAACCCTTTTACAAAAATTTATTATTTAAACCTAATCATAAAAACTCTTTAACGTTTTAACAACTTAATTTTCTTACAGCCCTTATCGTCTAATCAAATTATTTCGTTATTAGAAAATCTCTCTAGTTATTTAGGGTATTCAAATTAACTATGCAGGATCTAAGGCTCAGTCTAGAGTAGATTGGTCTAGAATCTAGACTATTGGCCAGTTCATTAAGATCTGTCTTCATACGTTCAATGTTGCGCCGGCCAGGGCCTTTTGGTGGATATCATGAGCAGAAGCGGATGTACATCTTTGGAAGTTCTTTTGAGATAAAGATATATCCTACTAATTAAACGCGAAAGTTTGTAGGTATATATGTTTGTTACTCTTTTGCAAAATTACTGAAAGGGTTTTGATGAAACTTTGTACACAGATAGCTTATAACCTTCCGTCGGTTCTTCTCGGAAAATGGTCGATCCACAGCCACTTCAGATTGCTAATTCTTAGGACTATGTCGTATGATGGTTCTCTGTGGAATGTATTCGATACGAATCCTATCCTTCAGAGAAACTCCGAGCAAAGCTCTTTCCTTAGCTCGCTGAGCGACTTTGTACTGTTACTTAAGATATTATTTAACAATCGTCATCATCAGACGATTCATTATGAATGTAAGCGGGTTAACAACGAACCTATTTTGTGTTGGAAAAACACCAACGTATGAAACGTTGGTGTTTTTCCGAGATTTTTCCTTAACGAGAGACTTCATAAGGGTGAGTGCGGCTCACGTCGCGCCCGTACCGCTTCTATGTGCTTACTCTACTCGTACGACACATACGATAGTTTTTATAGTGAAAAAAAATCAGCAGCTCATGTTAGTCCACTAATGGATATAAGCCTCCCCCAATGGGCGTCTTCTGCTTGTCGCATTCAGCATCTGCCTGCAGTCTTTCGTAGATCGTTGTCCCACCTGACCGAAGGGCGTCCTACACATCCAACAATAATTATAGCCATTGATCTTTTCTTCGTGTTAAAAACCACTTAAAATTGTGAAAATGAAAAAGGCAGCAAAATTATATACCTAGGTACCACTTTCAACACTCCTTTCACAAATTTAGCGCTAACATTTATTCAAACTTTAAGCAGTTCCCGGGAAACTAGCATGTAACCCCGGGATTACCTCAACAGCTGAATATTCATATATTCATATTATATTCACTGTATATTCACGTATTCATATCACGGATTGTATAATTGAGCTGTTCTAATTAGCTCAACTATTCAAAGAATTAAGCGGAAGAACTACGAACTTTGGGACTCACGGACAGGGAGAAAAGAAAATATTTTTTAAGAACATGTCTGCAAATACCAGTTAGTAGTAAACATAGATTGGTTGAAGAAAAGCTAATTCTTTTTTTTACTTGCATAATTGGACAAAGGGTGTAAAACTCAAAAAATATAATGCCCATCCAAAGGTTGGACGGTACCGGATTCATCAAAAGGCTGGAAGAGATCGCTCTCAGTGAAACCGCCGATTGTGCCACACTAGATTAAAGTAGTTTCTGTTTGTTATATTGTTTTATAAGGTCCAATAAAGTTATTATTTACGTATCTAATGACGTTTGACGTCTTTTGACGTCTTTGACGACCTCTGTGGCGTGGTGGGCGAAGGTCCGCCTGCGACGCAGGAGGTTGCGGGTTCGATTCCCGCCTCGGGACAAATATTTGTAAGATCTGCAGATATTTGTTCAGGGCGTTCTGGTCGTTTTTTATGTATAATAAAAATATCTATATATGTATTAATATTGTATTATGTATGTCAGTCATCTAGTACCCATAACACAAGCTCTGCTTAGCTTGGGGCTAGATGATGCTGTGTGGATTGTCCGGCATTATTTATTTATTTATTTATAATACGAAAATAAATAAATTAACAAAATAATCTATTATTTTACATCGATTAATCCCCAAAATTAAGCGTTATGCGCTTAATTTGCACTAACATAAAGGTACCTAACTTAACTAATAAGTCAGAAATTAATTGAAAGGTACCTAACTTAACTAATAAGTCAAAATTTGCATGAAACCATCTTCTTCTCAAAGAAGCTTTTCAAATTTTTCTCAAATTTCTTAAATTTTTTCAAACAATTTTATCAAATATTTGGCGTAAAACACAAAGGGAATGTAAATTGCAGCAGACTTTTCTTTTAAGTAAACAAAATAATTTTACTTCGCCGATCACGTAGCATATGAAGTAAAGTAATTCATTTGGACACGAAAATTATTTCTTACCCTCTCCGATTATCTTTATCTACAAAAAAACATGAAAAATAGAATATTCAAAAAAAAATTATGATCAAAAATTCTGTTCTACAAACTTAGGACCTGTGTGTCCACTTTCCACATTTTATGCTAAATTCCCCGGTTTAAGACGGAACAGCTAAGAATCCAGGAAAATTATCCTTTTGTGAATCTTGCACTTTCTAAGCCGATGAAAAATGTGGAGTTTGCGAGCAAAGGTTTAGTGGGAAACATTAGCGCTCTAGATTATTCTAGATTCGTTAATTGATAATGAAAATTACCATTAAAACTACCAAATAAAACTAGTATCTACAATTGAAACAATTGAGCTAACTGCAGATCGTTGCATCAAACTACAGGTAGCTTAATTGATCCACATCGTACATGGTATCAAATAAACGATTTTTTATTTTTGATGAAATCAATACCAGTCGGAAGTGTGTGTCCTGATGCTGGCTGCATTGCCTCTTATGGTATTGCTGATACTCTTCCAGATACTGGCCAGCTCTCGAGTCACACGTCAGTTCGACCAGACGCTCAGATATTGTTTTGAAAACCCGGAGAGCCGTTGTACCCCATATTTTGACCCCTGCACATTTCAACTGTTGACCATTTTATCACGTTGACTACCCAGTCCCTAAATGCATAGACCTAGTGTCTCGACTCAGTGGCGTAGCGTGGGTAGGTCGGAGGGGGCGGCCCGCCCCGGGCGGCAGCTCGCGGGGGCGGCGGGTCGCCGGTGAAGCGGGTTGAGATCTGATCTATGATTCATTCATTACATGTGTCAGACACACTATAATGTTCCATTTTTATCTAAAATTTTGTATTTTTTTTTTTAAGAAAAACTGCGAAATCACTGACAGAGCTCTTTATAACGTTTGTTTGTATACGAACGGCAACATCGCATCACGCCGCGCCGGCGCCGCCCCGCCCGGCGCGCGCGAGCCGAGTTGAGCGGCACTCCTTATTATGTTAATTTCTCATACAAAATCTTTTGTTTCACGCGTCGGTCGGCCCGTGTCGATGCCTAGGACCGTCTTATTACTCTAAGCCTAGGACCACTGGAGCGCCTCCAGTTCATTCAAAAACTGAATCTCGGAATTTCGGTTCCAAATATAGTCATCTTGATTCGTATATATTTGACTTTGGCGATTAGTACTGCAAGTTGTGAGAGAAGTTTTTCGAAGTTGAAGCTAATAAAAAATTACCTCAGATCTACTATGAGCTCCGCAAGACTTGGCTATATTGTCGATTGAACAAGAATTGGCTGCTAATATTGATTTTGACAAAGTTATTTCTGACTTCACTGCTCATAAGGCCCGTAGAATCCGCTTGTAAAACCGCTCATCATATTTTAACTTCAATAAAAGGTACCTCATTGCATGTGAAATTTAATTTTAACTAAGCACCTATAGAATGGGGGCGGCAAAATGTTTCTCCCGCCCCAGGCGCCGAGATGGCACGCTACGCCACTGTCTCGACTCTAAAGGTAGCAAATTTTCTCTAAGCTCTGTCGAGACCTGAATTTTCTAGGTATGTATATACCAGGGTATAATAGGGTTATTTTTAAAACACTTTAAAAATAAACCTGTATATTTTAATATTTTACTAACCAATCTTATTTCTACTCAGTTAATACTAGCAAATCAATATTAGGTACCTAACTTAGCTTAGTTTTAAAAAATGCACATGTTCCATGTCAGTTACACAAACTGTGACAAAACATGATATTTGAAGTCTTTGGGATATAATTTATTTCATTGTTTTATTTTACGTCTTTACAAAGTTGTACATATTGGCTGCAGGAGCAAATAAAATGCTTTATGGTACAATAGGTTGTATAAAACAAAGTCACTTCCCGCTATTTGTCTGTCTGTCCCTCGATCTTTAAAATAACGCAACGGAGTTTAAGAGTGTACCTTATGTAATTTTATAGTTAGAAATCGTTATTTATCTCAGAATCTGTGAAAACTACCACCTTCATATTAAGGTAAACGATAATTCGAACTTTTTATCTTGGATTCCGTCTTTTCGAAAACACGATTGGTGAAAATTTTCTCGATACTTTTATTTTTTGAAAAATACATGTTTTGCACACATTTTGCTATTTATCTCTGGAACCACCTCATTTTTTTGTTGGATTTTTGTTTTGTCAAGAAACGTAGTAGAATTTCTTAGTTTTCGTCGCGCTTTTTTAAACTGATAGAATTCAAGAGGAAGGTTTATGTATATCATGCACCCGTGCAAAGCCGGGGCGTGTCGCTAGCTAAGCATACACAAGAAGACTTTTAGTAAAAATTATCGTAGTTTGACGAATTCCCGCGTTCAGCGCTCTCGGCGCGTTCTTTGCGCGCAGCGCGCCGCAGTGAGCGCATTGAGGCGATACGGGCGCGACGTGAGCCGCACTCACCCTGATGAAGTCCCTCGTTAAAGGATGAAACGTTGGTGTTCCTACAACACAAACTTGGTTCGTAGTTAACCCGCTTATATTTAATGAGAAGACTTTAACATATTCGTAGTAAAGTTATACATATTATCTGAAAAGATATAACTTAGTAAAACAGGATAGTTTTACTGCCTTCGGTACTAAAAGATAGAATTGATATGATCAAGCCGAGCATTCGTTTTATGACTCGTAAAGTTTCCTAATATTAGAATTGAAGTTAGGACATACTAAGTATTTTTAATCTTGACTCAGGAGGAGTAGAAAGACTATGTAGTTATATATTAAAATAATGCTGGACAATCCACACAGCATCATCTAGCCCCAAGCTAAGCAGAGCTTGTGTTATGTGTACTAGAGGGCTGATAATACAATTGACCTACATATAAAACAATACTATTACATACATAGTCATTAACACATAGAATACGACCAGAACACCTTGAATAAAAATCTGCAGATCGTACAAATATTTGTCCCGAGGCGGGAACCAAACCAGCAACCTCCTGCACGCGGGTGGACCTTCGCCCACCGCGCCTAAGCGTTCGTCAGTTATTATCTAAGTCATTAGTGAAAACTAATGTCTAAGATAATAAGGGCTCTATCTATCTAGGTGGATACCAATACAATGTTAACCACCTACATCCCTTATTATTAATAATAATAATAATAATAAATGCTGAGTGTGAAAACATCGAAACCATGGACCCTATAACCATCTTTACAATAGATGTAAGTAATGCAGTCCGTTTGACCCAAAACTGGAAAAGTCCTGGCCTAGACGGATTGCATAACTTTTGGTTAAAATGGTTTCGATGCTCACACTCGGTTCTAGCCGCACAATTCCAAGAAGCAATTGAGATGGGGTCACTCCCACATTTTATGACGAATGGTATAACTTTCCTGCTCCATAAGTCTGGTAGTACTACGGAACCAAAGAATTACAGACCCATAACATGCTTACCCACTATCTACAAGCTGCTTACATCCATTCTGACTACAAAAATTAACACACATATTGTTAGGAATAATATTTTGGCACCTTCTCAGAATGGGTGTAGGGTTGGGTCCCGTGGTACTAAGGAGCTCCTCCTCATTGACATGGCGATTAATCAACAGGTCAAACGTGGGAGAGGGAACTTGTCGGCTGCATGGATAGACTATAAGAAGGCCTATGATTCGGTACCTCATACTTGGCTTGAGAGGGTCTTAGAGTTGTATAAAATAGATACTACTCTAAGATCATTCTTGGGTTCTTGTATGAGGCAGTGGACCACAGTTCTTCGTCATCCAGGTAGCCGAACAGATCCGCCTACTACCAATGATCTGATAAGGATAGAGCGGGGTATATTCCAGGGCGACAGTCTGAGTCCCTTGTGGTTCTGCTTAGCTCTGAATCCACTCAGTACTCTACTGAAAGATTCAGGAATAGGCTACTCCCTCCGGAGAGGTGGTGAAGTCATTTCTCACTTGTTGTATATGGATGACCTCAAACTATTCTCGCCGAATAAGACAAAGTTAATGGCCCTCCTGAATATTACGCAAATATTCAGTAGTGCTATTAAAATGGAATTCGGTGTTGATAAGTGTGCGGTCATACAAATACTGCGAGGGAAGGTTGTAAATTCTTGTAATTTACAGCTTTCAGAGATAATGTCCCTCAAATCTCTTTCGGAGGGTGATACATACAAGTACCTTGGTATGCCAGAAGGGTTAGGTATAGTAGACGTGGACATAAAACAATCGGTGAAGGAGCGCTTCTTTTGTCGCCTTAAAACAGTGTTAAATAGCCTTTTGTCAGGAGGCAACAAAGTGCGTGCCTTTAACGCTTGGGTTATGCCACTACTTACTTATACTTTTGGCATACTGAGATGGACTCAGACTGAACTAGATGCCTTGGACTGTAGAGTTCGTCAACTCTTAACCATTCATCGCATGCATCACCCGCGGTCTTCGGTAATGAGATTGTATATACCACGGAAATGTGGTGGTCGTGGTTTTCTAAACGCCAAAACCCTACACAACCGTGAAGTATGCAATCTCAGAAATCATTTCCTTCATGCTGAATACCAGATGCATCGCGATGTGGTTGCAGTTGATAAGAACCTAACCCCCCTCTCCTTGTCTAACGAGAACTGGCGGAAACCTATGGTGATGAGCGTTCAGGACAGGAAAGCAATATGGGAGAGCAAAGAATTGCATGGGAGATTTTATAAGGTCCTCACAGGACCTGATGTAGATCTCCTAAGTTCGGTAAACTGGCTACGCTTCGGTGACCTCTTTGGGGAAACTGAAGGTTTTGTCTTTGCAATTATGGATGAGGTAGTAAAGACCAACAACTACCGAAAGTATATCATTAAAGATGGCACAATCGATATTTGTCGAGCGTGTCATCTCCCTGGGGAGACCCTACGTCATATACTTTCGGGTTGTTCGCATCTTGCTAATTCTCAATACTTGCATAGACACAACCAAGTAGCCAAAATTATACACCAGCAACTTGCTCTCCGATACGGCCTTACTGGTCCGGAAGTCCCGTACTATAAGTATATACCTGCGCCAGTTCTCGAAAATAGCCGTGCCACGCTCTATTGGGACCGATCTATCATTACTGACAGGACTATTCTCGCGAATAAGCCTGATATTGTATTGATAGATCGGTTAGAACGGAAGGCGGTGCTCGCTGATGTCACCATACCACATGATGGTAACCTCGTTAAAGCTGAGAAAGATAAACTTAGCAAACATCTTGACTTAGCTAATGAGGTTGTCGGCATGTGGGATGTTGATTCAGCGACCATCGTCCCGATAGTCGTTTCAGTTAATGGTGTAATAGCGAAGAGTCTCGACCAATATCTCAAGAGACTCTCGTTAGGAAGTTGGATCAAGGGTCAGATCCAAAAGGCGGTACTCCTGGACTCTGCGCGTATCGTCAGGAAGTTCCTCTCTCTGCAGCCCTAGTCACCGACTGCTTGAGCCTAGCTTCGCGGTCGGTGATCCACCGTTTTGATATATTTTTTACTGTAGAGTTATTTTATAATAATTTTGTTGTATTTTCTATAGTAAAAAATGTATTTTTAACGAGATAAATAATTAAATGAAGTGTAATAATAATAATAATAAATAAATAAATGCTGGACAATCCACACAGCATTATTAAAAGGATTATTTCAGGACAAAGCCCAATTTAAATTAATTAAACTTTTCTCAATGCCCTTACTTAAAACTGCGCGACAGAAAATAATTCTGTATAAATAAATACCTATATAAATTATGCTGGACAATTCACACAGCATTATCTAGCCCCAAGCTAAACAAAGACACAGGGGAGGCCTATGTCCAGCAGTGGACTATTATAGGCTGGTGATGATGATGATGATGAAGCTAAACAAAGCTCGTGTTACACACATTTATGTATATTATACATACACAATAATATACAAATACATAGATAGATAATCTTTATTATACATAGAAAACGACCATAACATCCTAAACAAAAACCTGCAACTCGTAGAAACATTTGGAATCGAACCAGCAACCTCTTTCGTCGCAGGCGGTTCGCGCCATACAGGTCGTAGCATAATATACATTTGTTGTGTAAAAGGGAATCAAAGTACCCGCGGCACAACCAGTTGAGCATCGTAGTTGTGCCTTGGGTCCGGAAGTTACTTATTGTTATAATTTCTGGTAAATGAGTATATATTGTTATAATAATTTATTTAAATTTGGTAGAAAAACTTGTAATTTATGGTTGAAATCCCAGGAAATTCGAAAAACCTTGGAAAGTGCCTACTTACCTTATTCACTCTCTTACCATTCCTTTGGGAAGGAAATGCACTTCCAAAAGCTTTTTAAAATATAGTCATTTTCCGTCCCTTTCACACATATTACTGAAGTGGAAAGAAGAAAGAGGATGCAATATATTTGGTCCAAGCACTAGCCCCTACGATGTTTGAGAATGATTTTACTCGCTTAGGAAATCCCACATTTTGAACTGATTTCAAAATTTGTCAAATTTAAGATTGTAGCTAACTAAGACTAATTTCAAAACCAGTTCAAAATGAAGGATTTCCCCAATCTAGTCTGAAAAGGATATAAACGTATTGACATAAAAATAAATAATCAAAAAATGAATATAAATACAATTTTGAACTGCACTATCAAAATAATAAAATGTGTCCCTTGATTTAACTACACCGAATATTTTTATATACTAGTAAAATTAATGTAAAAGAAAACTACTAGCATGATAAAATATATCTTAATGTTTATTATAATTATAACACATAATAACGTTTTGTGTGGAAACTGGTTAGCTATGATTATCATTTATAAATTATTTATTATGATCATGGTCGGAAAATTGACCCCCTCCCTTTTTCATAAGTGAAATGTTCTAGACGTTTGTTGAAAAACTAATTTTAAAGGTGGGAGCAGTTGCGGGTTTGATCCCATCTCGTGATAAATGTATGTACGATCTATAGAACGTTCTGGGTCGTTTTCTATAGCAAAAAAATATGTATTTGTATTATACATATCATTCATAGTACCCATAATGCAAGCTTACTTAGCTTGGGGCTTGATGGGGTTGTCCAGCATTATTTATTTATTTGTGTATTAGTACTTCATCATCATCATCATCATCACCAGCCTATAATAGTCCACTGCTGGACATAGGCCTCCCCTAATGAGCGCCATAGATGGCATTATCATTTAGGGGGTTATTGCCCATAATCCCCACGCTGGGCATGCAGGTTGGGGATCGCAGTTCGGTGGAATTGTTCTGCAAAGGGCGCTGCTGCCCGCCCCCTGGTGTGATTCCCTTATTCGCCTCTTACGACACCCACGGAAAGAGTTGGGGTGGTGAAATTCTATGCCGGCACCACACGGCCCATTAGTTACTTGATGTGACCCAATTTTAATTGATTCTCCAGAAGTTAAATTTGCTTTCGAGTAACCGAACCGATAGTAAGGAAGCCCATATCTATTTCCTTCCTCCCAAGAACTGTAAACTTGGTGCAGTAGAAATGCAGTCTTACAGTAGCACTACTAGTATGATTTATTCATACATCCTTTCATAATCTTTAAGGTATATTATGGATTAGAACTGAAACTTGAAACTCGTTGATTGTTATATTTAAGTGTAATCATTTAAAAAAAATATATATTGTAAATTTTCAAAACGAAACCCCTTTTATTCTTATTTTAATTTTATTGTCTGTAATTTCGTTTTAATTTTGTGTAAACCATGTTTATAAAATATATATTATTTACTTATATTTAGTTTTTATAATTTTGTTCTGACATTAATTTTAATTATTTTTATCGTTTTAGTATAATAATAGAGTTTTGATGTCTTAATCTTCTTTTACACCCATATTAGACGTGTAATATTGCATTATTTAATTCAGTCCAAGAAAATAAACGCGTGGACGTTCATTGTAATCTACAGTGAACTTACCAACCATTCATCGTTCATTCTTATTTCACATCTATACAGCCACAGTATTCAGTTTAGCCAGTGCATCATTCACTCAGGGGTCTGCAGTTGTAATTGCACTGAGCTAGTGGTACCATGGGGCTAGTAATACCGTACTAAATATAAAGGCTGAATATAGATGTCGTCTGCAAGACTTTGACAGCGGTTTTTTAACATTTCCATGAAGTTACATAATCCGCGAGCGGTCTGGGGCCCAATTCTGCTATGAATAAAATTATGCAATGTTATTTTCTATTGTAAAATTGTGATGCGAATCTGTCATCTTGTAAATTATCGGGAATAACGATGGCTTCGTTATATATCATGCCTTTTTCCCAGATGAACATGGGCTATAGAATATTTTCAAAAATATTAGGGCTCCGCATGGAAAATTCCAGTTTTGTCAAATAGTCGTGCAAAGCCGGGGCGGACCGTTAGTTTATTATACATAGATAATGTACAGAATACCCTGAACAGATACAGTATATAAATACGATATTTCACATCTATACATTTAAACCTAAAGCCAGTGCATCGTTCACTCAGAGGTCTGAGTTGTAAATGCATTGAGCGGTGGGGTAAAATACTGAACTAAAACACAACTGCTGAATATTGATGTCATCTTTAAGACTTTTTGACAGCGGCTTTTTATCATTTTCATGAAGCTACATAATCTTAATAGTAGTTTCGGGGCAAACAAACAATCACATCTTTCCTCTTTATAATATTAGTATAGATATAGATTAGTATAGATATATATAGAGAACGACCAGAATTACTTAAAAAAATACAGTATATAAATACGATATTTCACTTCTATACATTTAAAGCCAGTGCATCGTTCACTCAGAGGTCTGAGTTGTAAATGCACTGAGCGGTGGGGCTAGAAATACTGAACTAAAATACAACAGATGAATATTGATGTCATCTTTTAGGCTGTGGTTTTGGTGATGGGCGGGGGCGGATTTTGAACGCCATAAAGGATTTTATCGGGTGCAGGTTCCTGGCGTTTTTAATTGTTTTTGTTACCTAACGAATTTGGTTTTTTTATTATTGTAGATTTTTTGTTAGTAAGGGTTTTAAGGTTTGCGATAGTTTAAAAAGTTTTCTTTTCAAAAAGCTACATAGTGAGCTAGCGATAAGGGTCGCAATTCTGCTATCTACTAGCTTTAAATAAAAAAAAATTGTTACTACAATAACAGAGTAGCTGTACAGTAGTATGGTAGTATCGCAATAGTATTATCGCGCAGAAGCGAAGTAGAACCATCTCGAACTGAAAAGCGCACGGACAATGTTCCATCTCATTTTGACAACAAACAGATTCCATGAAAAGTATGGTGTAAAATTTTACTTTGACAAGGTCCCATCCCAGAGGCCTTATTCTCTATAACATAGGATATTCCTTGCCCAAACCGTGTGACGTCACAATGTGTTCTGATTCGGTTTTGTCCGATTCCACGCCGTTGCTGTTATGACGTATCTATATAACGCGTTTGGATAGATTATAGTCTATAGAGGTAGAAGTCCTAATTGCGTACAAAACAATAGATTATCGATACTTTCTGCCCGATATCCATAGAAATTGAGAAATAAGACCGTTCAACAGCTGATAATCCCTTAAACCCGGTTTAAATGTTTCCATAACCTAGTTTATAAACTAATCCAGCTTAAGGCAGCGGAGGCAGCTCGGTTATGCCCTGTCTAGAACACAAATTAGCAACATAACTAATTTTCGCGACCATAAGTTTTGATTTTCTGGTTTAAGTTGGAGGTTTACTTTGATGTGATTTTTACTAGCTTTTGCCTGTGGCTTTGCTCGCGTTTTTATATGGAACGTGTAAAGAAGTTTCTAGATTTTCATCATCCTCATATTACTTTCGTAAACTGCTTGACACAGCCGCCCTTATGAGCGCCATAGTGCCACAGACAGATATAGAAATGTTTTAGGTTAGCAGACCATGCGAGAGCTTTCTATAAAATAACTAATTAAGTTTTTCTTTGTTGCAGATGACGAAAGCGAAATGGATTTAAATATTTCAAAATGGATACAGTGTTTCCTTCCAAATTTAACAAATGTCTTTGTAATCACGATACTAATGCAAAGTCTAATAAAAGTGATAAAATAAAACTTAATATGGCAGCTATGGACAGTAAAGAAATAGAAAAAGACATTATTTACAATGAAACAAACTTAAATGCCAATGATAATAAGTTAACTAATTCTAAAAACTCAGTAATTGCCAATGATAATTCAACGAATTTACTAAAAATTCCAGTGATAAACAAATCAGAGACTGTACATAAAGAAACAAACAAAAACAAACACAAAAGGCACACAACCCGGTCAAGTACATTGTACATTCTGATAAGGATGTGTGTGAAACACAGTGTGTTATTGAAGCAATGGTTGCTGTGTGTGTTGTTGTGTTCTGTGAGCGGATATCGGGAGCAGAAGTTCGCGATGGAACCTCAAGATCAGGTGAGGCCACATTGGAACCGTATATAACTGAAACTTAGCTGAAGTTACAAAGTGTTCTCTACCTCTAGATATGTCCCTGTATATATCTATATTCGATAAAGTTTTGAGAAGTTGTCAAACAACTATGTATAACTATGTATTGATATGGATCAGTTGAGCTACGTAGATTGTTTAAATTTGTAGTTAGATCAATTCTTTCAATAGTAAATACTAGTTCTTTGTATCACTGACACATGCTGGCTAAATTGTATCTATGGTAATGCTGATGCGCTGCGCCAGATACACAGCAGCTCTCAGGTGAAAAGAGATTGTAGTATTATTCCAATTTTTTCTGAATCTCCTTCAAAAAATATTCATAAGAAAGTTTTTATGTATTATTTGCATTTTAATACATTGCCCAAAAGGGAGAAACACATTGTGACATTCCATAACATTACCAAACTTTTATTACAATCTATTAATAAATTGATTTGATTTGAGGGAAAAGGATCTGACTAGGCATTGGCGAATGTCCAAAGGCGCGAAGCAGACTGTAAATTATCTTGACGTTGCGTCTAGTCGTCAAATGCTCGGGTAAGCATGAACTGGGGAACGTGTCTACCTATAAACTACTAGCTTTTGCCCACGTCTTTGCCCGCTAGTTTTCCGGCAGATAAAGCTATGTTCTTCGTTAAAGTCCAGTAACGCTGTCATGGCCATCTGCGATCAACAGCATTAGAACATTCGAAAAAAAATTCTTCTCGGAGGTATTAGGACTATTAAACAAAAATAAATAATGAAATTAAAAAAAAATAATTCAATGTAATAACGGCTATTTTATTTACACAGACATAATTTTATCTATCAGCCACCTAAATAATAGAGATTCGTGTAGCCGCTTGGTTGTGATTATATAGTAAATGAAAAAAACAGACGCACTCGTACTATAACATAAGTAAAGTAAATCGTAAGTTTATTATTATGTTATCTGTAGTTTAGTAATGAGTAAAATAAATAAAATTATTAATCAATAAATAAAATTAACAGAATAAAACAATTCCAACAAGTATTTACACTTATACTTATCTCTATCCTGAAGTCTAAGCCGTCATGAAAAGGCAGTGGCCAGAATGCTGCCAGCATTGCCACGTTGGATAACGATGCTAATTTGTAGACCGAAATACAGTAAAACGATACTCGTAAATTTTATATGTAATCAGTTACGCCTACCTAGGTCGTGAGTTCAGTATTTTTTATTAAAATGGGAAAAACAAAGAAAATTACAATTATCTAACTAAATAAAAACTATTATTTACAATTGAAACAATTGAGCTAACTGCAGACTGTTGCAAACAAACTACATGTAGCTCAACTGATCCATATCAATACCAGTTGGAAGTGTACCCAAGATGCTGGCTGCATTGCCACGCTATATAGCAATGCTGATGCGCTGCGTCAGATATTGACCAGTTCTCGGGTCACACGTCGCTTCGACCAGACGCTCAGATAATTATTCGAAAACAGTAATAGTTCAGTAATTGTTTCTGAAAATATAGAAGGTATGCAGTTTTGTTTGGTCTATTAAAACGTTGTTTGGACTATCAGCAAAATCGTTATTTATTTTCAGATAATGAAAATAAACAATTTCATATCACCAACAACACAAATTTCAATGACATTATTCAGTTTGAATAATTAATTTAACAATTACTGTGTTTAAAATAATAAAACTGTATAAAATTACATGGTAACGCAAATACAATACCGCAATTAATTAAAATTAAATTTCAACACTCGCGTTTATATTTAAAACAGTAGGTGCTTTGCATTTATTTGGGTTGACCGTTTTAACAATATTAATTAAATACTAGGCTACATGTACAGTGCGCGTCAGAATTAAGTACCCCCCTTGTATACAAACTATTTTCGAATACTTCTAATTCCCTTGTAACTTGTCACAATTTTTCACATGCAAAACTTGCGCCGCTCAGGATCGAACCGCCCACTCATAATACTCAAAGTCTGAAATTCCCAACAATAACTATTGTGTCCCACATACATTGAGATAGGGGGGGGGGGTAATTACAATGTGACGCGCACTGTACGTACCTACGTTAAACCCCTGTCCAACATTATTATCTTTACAAAGAGGAAAGATTTGATTGTTTGAAGGTTTTTTTTTTGGATTTAACAGGCTCCGGAACTATGGGATCGATTTGAAAAATTATTTCGCCATTAGAATCTATTACCTATTACTGATGAACAAAGGGTTTAGAATAATCCAAATATTCGGTGAGTAGAGAATCTTCATTAATGTCAACCAACTTGTATTCGTGAAAGTGTAAAAATTTATAAGTTTTGAAATTTTTGTTACCAACCCGAAGCATGGGACAACCGATAGCTTTTAATAAACGAGTTAATGCCCAGAGTTTGGTTTGCGTCCTAAATGTAAAATTTATTTAACTATCACACAGGGATAGCGTAGGCCAAATGTATCCATTCTGTTAAATCGGTTTTTGGGTACCCACTACAAGTCTTTTCACTTATTAAATAGGAATTTGTAATTATCCCCCACACAACTGATCACCATTGGGGTCTGAAACCTCCCCCTTCGGGGTAGTACACATATTATGAAGCACGTTGTATTACTCATCCACTAGCGTAGCTTAGCGGGGACTAGAATTTTCGGTGTTCCATAACAAAGAATCACATACTCGACACTTACAATAATTATAGTGAAACTTCTTATGAGGCTTTATAAAAACTGTTACAGAATTTTATTATGCCAAGTGTTTTCGAACTACATTTATCGAAAGCGGTTAAGCCCTTTAGATGCCCAAGATTTTCTAAAGATTCCATGCAGAAACACGTGAAAAACATAGGAAATGACAATTTCATAAACAACACAATCAATTTTGCTTTATTGGGTGTTTGTTTAAACAGAAATTATCCGAAAGCCGCAGCCAATTAGATTTCCCATTGAATTCAGATTGCATTGGTACGATTTGATCGAGTAATTAATAACTAGTTCATCAAATGGAACTGCTACAGATAAATGACGAAATTAAGTTTCAATATAATTCATTTTGCCACTTTATGGCCAATGATTGAAGTTGATTAGTTTATTCCCTCGGTTTAGAGCGTGCTATTTTCGGTTGAAATATTTTTTCAGATCTATATATCTATTTGTTTAGTTAGCATCAGCATTGCCATACAGCGAGGCAATGCAGCCAGCGTCTTGGGGAAAGTTCCGACTGGTATTGATATGGACCAGTTGAGCTTGTAGATTGTTTATAACAGCTCAATTGTTTCAATTTGCATTGGTTATTTAATATTTTCTTTGTTTATGGTTACCCAAAAACTAAAAAAAAACAATATTTTTAAAAAGATAAATTTATAATTCAGATATTATCCGAGGCTTAGAACTGCATTAAATGCAAACCTTCACTATTTATACTCATCCACGCGATAATTTAGCGTTTCTTGATATTAAAGTTATTGAGAAAAACTTCCAGTGGTTGTGTTTCTACAGATAGCGTCATTATTTTCAGCAGAAGCTAAAAAGTAAACAATACTTTGGATCGTGCGCTGAATTAATCAGTGGGACCAACATAAAGAAATATCGACTTTTCTGCTCATACATTCAATCTAATGAACGTAAAAACAAAAAAATCGAGGCCATCTGCAAAAATAAACACAACCACTGTTTTATATCAAGGAAAAAACCCAAATTACGAGCGGAGTATAATAAAAGAAATTTCCCTCCAAAACTCTGCCATAAACAGACGTAGTATAAAAAGCTTGCAAACAGGATTTCGGGGAGATCGGGAAATTAGTCCATCCCGTTACATAAATCAAATACTTCTACGCTATCCCTTGGGCTTTACACAGCTTTTGGAGGATAGCTTGGCTAATCAAACGCAAAGCCTACACAACAGTAGGAATATTTAAGTATTAGTGTCGATTCTGTTGTAATATTATAAAGAGGAAAGATTAGTTTTTTTAGGTGGCAAAAAAGCCTTTACAAACAAAGAAAATTCATCAATCAACAGCCTAAATAGTCCACTGCTGGACACAGGCTTCCCTAATGAGCGGCATAGATGGCTTTAATCATCATTTGGGGGTTATTGTCCATAATCCCCACGCTGGGCATGCGGGTTGGGAATCGCAGTTCGGTGGAGTTGTTCTGCAGAGGGCGCTGCTGCGGGCCCCCGGTGTGTTTCTCATAGTCGCCTCTCACGACACCCACGGGAAGAGTTGGGGTGGTGACATTCTATGCCGGCACCACACGGCAACAAAGGAAATAACAATTATCTAAATAAATAGAGCTAGTATTTACAATTGAAACAATTGAGCTAACTGCAGACTGTTGCAAACAAACTACAGGTAGATGTAAATTTGATTGTATCTTTATTTGTTTGAATTGAATAGTCTCCGAAACTAGACGTGTGCGCCGCGCCGACCCGCCGCCGCCGCCGGCAAATTTTTCACGCCGCCGCCGCCGATCAGCCAATCGGCGTGAATTCGGCGTGACACATTACCTTTTAGACGCTTTGAAAACTCCGTCATTTTATTGATTATTATTACCAGGGATCAGAATAGGTAAAGTTTATAAGTACCAAATGACGTCATATACGCTAGTACGATAGCTTAGGTTTAGGTAGAAGTAGGTACTCCTATTTCCGCAGGACTCAGTTTTGGTCCATTATGCGTGGTGTGAGTGCTAGCAGAGCCAGCCTAACTTCGTCTTCAAGCGCAGAATCTTCCTGGGATCTTCACAGGCTTCGCGGAGTGACCTCGGCAAGTTGAGCATTTCTGTTCGTGTTGCTACTACTCCCTCGCATACCTGGACAACGTGGACAGCTGATTCGTCGCCACTGAGGCATCCTCTGGAGAGAGGACTGTCTGTCGCTCCGATGGTGAATAGGTGTTTGTTCAGTAAGCAATTCCCTGTTAGTGTTCCTACCAGAATACGCAGGTTGATTTAGGTTCAATAAACGTACCTATAGTTAGATTCTTTGATATTGATGTCAGCGCCTCTCTAGTTTGACTTGCGTGGGCGTGTCCATCGTTCATTATGCATCATTCTAGTTTTGAGCCTAATCCATGTTTGGAGTAATGAAAATGGCAAGGGGAGGAAAGGCAGTGGATCTTGTTTGTTTATTTCTTATACCAGATGGCATTCGTACACTAACTTGGAGTTGCAGCTACTCCCCTCCAAGGCTTTGAGTATGGCAGCACTATCGGAGAGAATGCGAACATATTGGTCATATTCCTCTCTTTTGTACAGCTGTGGCCGCCTGAGTTATTGCTACACATTCGCATTGAAATATAGAGCTGTGCCTTCATAGTGTTACTGATATGTTAATGTTTAGGTCCAATGAGTGGACCCCGGCGCCTGTGCCTGTGTCCGTTTTAGAGCCATCTGTATAGATCTGACTGACTTTGTGTACCAGATTCATCTTTCTGATGCTCGTATAGTTGTATTTGGTAGTGCTTGTTTAGCATTGGTTTGCTGAGTATTCTATCACATGGGGCAGCTATGAGGGGTTAATAATTTATAGCCCTAGGGCTGGACAGCTGTCCATGATCTGGGCGTGTGGACTGCTTGTGATTGCCCAGAGACCTATGTTTTGTAGTGTTAGGGCTGACATTGTAGCCTCTTGTTGTATGTAAAGATCTAATGGTGCGAGGTCTAGAATGATATCTAGGGCAGCGCCGGGAATGGTTCTCATGCAGCCTGTTATGGCTGAGCAGTCCATTCTTTGGAACCGCTGTAGTCTCGTTATCACGGCGCTTAACTCAGTTCTTGTCCACCAGACTATCGCTCCGTAGGTTAATGTTGGTCTAATTATAGCAGTGTAGAGCCACATGGTTATTTTTGGTGAGATCCCCGAGGTTTTGCCAAGCATTCTGCTAATGCAGCAGAATGCTGGTAGAGAGTTGACGTCGCACGTTGAAGTTTGTTGTCAAGATGTTTGTTCCACAGCAGTTTGCTATCTAGTATGACTCCTAGGTACTTGACTTCTGTTTTTAGCTTGATCTCTGTGTTGAATAATTTAGGGAGTTTAATGTTTCCCAGATGTCGCTTGTTTGTGAACATTATTAGTTCCGTTTTGGTTGGATTAACTGAGAGTTCATGGTCGGTACACCATGCTTAGATGGTTTTGAAGGCAAGTTTCATCAGTTCGCGTAGTGTGTTTTCGAAACAGCCGATCGCCAAGATCGCGAGTTCATCCGCATATCCTACTGTGATGTTTTCGAAACAGCCTGTCGCCAAGATCGCACGGTCATCCGCATATCCTATTGTGACCAGTCCGCGTCCGTTGAGGTCGTGGATTAGCTCTTCAACAACTATGTTTCATAAAAGGGGCGGTAAGACGCCGCCTTGGGGGCAACCCCTGACAACTATACCTCTGGTGGTTTTATTGATTGTCACTTGTAGGTATCGAACTCTGTTTTTGAGCATGTTGTTTATCCACTGAGCCAAAGTTGGCGCGACACCATATATCTGGTGAGGGCTCTATGTATGTACCTACCTACCTATCCAAAATAATGTTCCTTATTTTACATAGGTACCTAATTAAAGTTTGGGGGCCTGAACCTACTGGAGGAGCGCTCGATGTTTTAAACTACCTAATTTATGTTTAACATAAGAAAGCATAATAAATTATAAATTATAACAGTATGCAAGCAGTATGCAAGCATTTTTAAATTAATAATAACAGATTCTAAACAAATACTATCACGCCGATTTCACGCCGAAATCACGCCGCCGCCGCCGATTTCAGACCGGCGTCCGCCGCCGACTATTTCAACGTCGGTGCACATGTCTATCCGAAACTACTGGACCGATTTGAAAAATTCCCTCACCATTAGAATCCTACATTATTTGGGATATAGAGTATTTTCAAAATAGTTGGGATCCGCATTAAAACTTCAATAATGTAACATTGTGTATGTTTGTGTACAAAATTTAAATTTCGTTCAATACCTTGAATTGGTTGCTGGAATGATTATTGTTATTGTTACAATTTGATTTTGAATCGACCCACTGCTCCACTAATCTCTGTAGGCGAAGCCCTATGGATGTCTATTTGATTAAACATTTAAAGCAAATTTCTTGTCATTTATACTTTCCTTGCGCAGAAAGATGGGACCCGCCAAAAGAAACAAACTCGAACAATGTAAATCGAACGCCCTAAAATTTTAGCGCTGAAGCTAATCCATCCATTTCCCCTATAGATTTGTGTTAACGACATTTATTAGCCTATTTATCCTTATTTATGAGTTTGTTTGCTAATCAGGCAATGATACTAATAATTTTATTAATCTAATTGTAGACAGAAGCTAGTTCTACATAATATCCTATTTTTGTTTCGCAGCTGTTTATTTTGAGCTATTTCCTACAATGCAGAACCCACGATATTATTCTTTTTGCAAGGACCCCAGTATTTGACATTGGAAAGATTTGTATCGGTAAATTTGGTAATATTAAAAATACCAAACCCTTCCCTTTTATATTTGAATTCTATTAATATTTCTACGGAAATATTTTTGTGATTGATATCGGTTAGGTCACTGCAAAAAGTGGTCGGAGCACCTTAATTATGGATGTAGGTTAGGTAGATGTGTGAAAGAGCACAATTGTACATAATTTGTACACAGAATAGATTTAAACACACAAATACAACACAATAGAGGCAGATCAGTTTTAGGATCTCAAAATCACAAGTGACTCCACATTTTGTGTAGATTAGGAATAGGTAGATCATTCAAATTGTGAAATCAAATTCAAAATTGGAATACATAATATTTGATTCTTATAAAGTTATCGTTTCTTAAACGAAAGAGGTCGAAATCACTTGGTTGGCTTGGAATAAAAACTCTTTGACGTTAGACCTCTAATAATAGTTACCATGGCAACATGTTGTTATTTTACAAAAATTAAAAAAAAACTTATCAACATTACTTCCACGCAGGTTTTTTTCTTGCTTACGCTCAGAACAGAACATTGGAAATGGAGTAAAAAGTAACATAAATTACAGATTTCCATCTCGCAACTTTATTACGTTAACTGACGTCAACAGTGACGTATTTTCTATCATTTTTCTACCTCTTGGAAAAGAACTAACCGATGCCAAATTCCGAGCGTGTACCTCAGCCCCTATCTAGGATAGAATATAAAATAATGGCATCGCCCATATCGCCATACAATTGCATACCTACATTCCATGCCTACATTATTGAAGTTGAAGGAATGAATTTTAAAATTCTAACCTAAAGATCATTTTGTGCTTAGCGGCTGGTTTACTAACCTAGAAATTAACTGAAGAAAGAAATTGATTACTTTTTTTTGTTACAGAGTGCAGTAGTAGGTTCAAGAGTGACTCTCCCCTGCCGAGTGGAAGGCAAGTCCGGTCAACTACAGTGGACAAAGGACGACTTTGGTCTGGGTACACATCGCCATCTGAACGGATTTGAACGGTATCGGATGATTGGGAGTGACGAGGAAGGTAGGTCATTGATCAGTTTAGCTATGAACCTATGAATAACTGTAATTATAATAAGTATATAGGTAATATGTATGTATTTAATCATAGGTTCATGAGTTTAGCATTATATTGTTACTAATCGGCATTTTTTACCATGGAATCAAAATATACTCCGTATATTTTTGATACAATCGCTTTTAGCAGCTTACAATTGATAAGCAATGTAAGTTGCATTTAAAAAAAAGAGAAACAAAGTAGATTTTTGGACGGTGGTTTGTTTACAAATATTTCACATCAAAGTTACCTCGTATTTTAGTCGAAATAGCGTCAATACAAAAGTTGAGTTGAGCTACCTGTAGTTTATTCGAAACAGTCTGCAGTTAGCTCAATTGTTTCAATTGTAAATACTAGTTTTTTATTTAGTTAGATCATTGTAATTTTATTTATTTTAATATTCCACTGTTTTATTCCTAATCTTGAAATCTAACCACCATCGCACAAAGCACTCACATTACAGCGGAATTGTCGTAAATTAATACGTGTCGTTTACGTCCCCGCGTAATTACCGTTACTGTAACGTGACGACGTATCTACGTAACGTATGTATTAAGTGAATGAGTGCCGTTTGAATGGGGGAATTCTCTGGGGGAATTGTCTGGGGAATTATGGCGAGATCTCAAGCTTTGCTTTAATTCGAATCTATTCTGTGGGTGTTACCAGCAGAGTAGCTTAGCTTACTGCTTTTAGGTTATACAGGGTGAGTAGACGTGGGTTCACTGTACAGGATGATTGTGAGATGTTGCAAAGCTTATAGACGATGCTTTTTATATTTTGGGGATAGTAGAAAAAAATTAAACAGTATTCATAAATTCTTAATATTCATAAATTGGTAATAATGGCAATAATGAAGCTAAATAAAAAGTCAATATTCAAACGGCCGTTTGCAATACACTGTTGAACCTATACAATATTTTCAAAACAGTTTAAGATCCGTAGTCTTAAAATTTTGTCTTAAAATTAAAGGCTTTGTATATATTTTTGATAAATAATATCAATGTGAAGCCGGGGCGGACTGCTAGTATATAAACCGTCGTCATCTTGATAGAAATAATTTCTGCTCAATGGGTTATCAATAACATAGTTATAACATTCAATAGATCAGAACCTATCTTCCTAGAATTGCAGAGCTGTGGTTTTTGCCTCTTGAAATAGCAGATCGCAGTTTCTGGTTCTGCGAGATTCCAATAGAACCTACCTCGATAGTAGATGGGTTACATTACATTGGTATTTCATTGAACTTGATCATCCAATGGTTTGGTTTCAATACTGTTGTGACTATAGTTTGAGAGACCGTTTGTGACTAAGGGAATACGTGAAAACAAGTGGAATTCTATGGCGACTTTTTAGTGCTGACTTTTTAAATCTCTTGGCTATAGTTCATATTTTACATTACAATGGTATTTCATTGAACTTGAGCATCCAATGGTTTGGTTTCAATACTGTTGTGACTATACTTTGAGAGACCGTTTGTGACTAATGGAATACGTGAAAACAAGTGGAATTCTATGGCGACTTTTTAGTGCTGACTTTTTAAATCTCTTGGCTATAGTTCATATTTTACATTACAATGGTATTTCATTGAACTTGATCATCTAATGGTTTGGTTTCAATACTGTTGAGACTATAGTTTGAGAGACCGTTTGTGACTAAGGGAATACGTGAAAACAAGTGGAATTCTATGGCGACTTTTTAGTGCTGACTTTTTTAATCTCTTGGCTATAGTTCATATTTTACATTACAATGGTATTCCATTGAACTTGAGCATCCAATGGTTTGGTTTTAATACTGTTGTTAGTATAGTTTGAGAGACCATTTGTGACTAATGGAATAGGTAAAAACAAGTGGAATTCTATGGCGACTTTTTAGTGCTGACTTTTCAGCCTTTTGGCTATGTTTCTGAACAATAACCCCTAAATGATGAATGCTATTGCGCTCATTAGGGGAGATCTATGTACAGCTGTGGACTAACGTGGTTTATGCTGATGAAATGATGTTTTTTAAGATTATTTGGTTTAAATTTTTTTTTTTAATATTTTGGGCTGCAACTTTTTATTACGTAGAACACATAAATGTCAAACGTTTTGCCAAACTGCCCCTTTTTGAGTAGTATAATTTTTTTTAAAATGGTTCTATATGCATTATAAATTATATAGAAAGAATTTTTCAGATCGGTCCAGTAGTTTCGGAGCCTATATTCATTTCAATCAAATCTTTCCCCTTTTACATATATTTTATTTTATTTAATTTTTGTCTCAAAATCTATAATTATTTGTTTCAGGAGACTACTCCCTGGACATTGAAACGGTGACCTTAGATGATGATGCTCTGTACCAGTGCCAAGTTAGCTCCGGACCTCATGGTAAGTCTAAATACATTCTAGCTACATCGCTAGATTCTATTATTTCTGACATTCACGACCTTATTGGTGAGGTGGGAAAGACCCGCGTGGGACGTAGATGGTTGCTGGTTCGATTCCTACCTAGGGAAATCTTGTAAGATTTGCAGATCTTCTATATTCTAGTCGTTTTCTATGTATCAAATCTTAATAATATAAACATATGTTATTATTATACGTAGGTGACCAGAATAATACATTACCCTAATGAATAGGTATATACTGTGTAATATTTTCAAAAAAGATAGGATATCCGTATAAAAACTTCAATAATTTTCAATAACCCAAAGTGTTTGAGTGTAAATAATTATATATTTTGTTAAATACCCGTGCAAATCTGGGGCGGACCGCTGCGCTAGCTTCACAGAAACATAGAATGGAAATGAACGAGCCTGCAAAAAATGGTTAAACTTCACACACAAATCCCAATCCCAAATGAGCATTCACCACTAACCTTACCCCAATTAAAGTTTTACAAGAATTTCCTCGCAATAAAAAGGATCATAGAAACAAGGCTTACCTACATACGGGGAGATTATTCCTTTGAGTCAACCACGGCTTTGTGAGCGGCGTTATCCCTAGGGTAGGCGGGGATGAGATGGTAAAGGGATGATGTGGTAAATAAATTGCATGACCAAAATTGGACAAAAGTTGTATTCCGCTTTATTGACAGACTCTTTTACAGATAAAATGTTGACCTTTTGGGCGACCAAATTCTATTGTTGCAAACCAAACTATACCTAATAAAACTATTGAGAGATAAAAGGATGCTAAATAACTTATGCTTAGGAGTCACAAACTATCCAATGAATATTTTATTTATTTTATTAGGTGGACAATAAACATAAGAAGCATTAATAAAAATAACATAAAACATAGAAAATATAAACTGGCTTGAGACGTAAACTATGTGCACACTACATATAATGAGACCTTTCTTTCTTTTAAACAATTGTATATATAATGGAAAAAAAATCAGAACTGGTACAAAAAAAAACAAAATCAAATAATACAATACAAAAAACAACAACAATGGAAACTATACCTACCTAATTTATAATACTTCAGTAACAGAGGCTATGTTGCTCTCAAGAGCGTCACCCCTGTGGTTAAAATAATATTTTTTTTATTATTGTGACAGTCAAGACAATAATACAATAAAAAAGGTTTAGGCACTAGTCTCTAGCTAGTAGTAGATAGTCAGGGTCGGGGTGTCGCAAGTTTGTCTATACTAATATTATAAAGAGGAAAGATTTGATTGTTTGATTGTTTGTTTGTTTGTTTGTTTGTTTGTTTGTTTGTTTGTTTGTTTGTTTGAATTGAATAGGCTCCGAAACTACTGGACCGAGTTAAAAAATTCTTTCACCATTAGAATCCTTAATTTTCCGTGATGAACATAGGCTATATAATATTTTCAAAAAAGTTAGGGATCCACATGAAAAATTCAATAATTGAACCGTGGGCTGTATATTCAACCTCTTTTTCTATTATGGCGCGTCAGAATAGAAAAAGAGGTTGTATAGCGCACGGTGCTTGCTTTTTCTCTACGACCAGTGTCAGTTTTGGAATGTCGATTCAATGTCAAAAACCCCGATGTTGATAAAAAAAGTAAAGATCCGTATGAAAACTGTGAAACCCATCGTTTTAGGGTGTATAATTTCTGAAATTTTTGTTTAATACCCGTGCGAAGCCGGGGCGGGCCGCTAGTTCTAATACAAGTCTAGAATTGGATGCCTCATCCAAAAATACCTCCATCTCATCGCCCATAGATGGCAATTCTCTTTATTTAGCCGTCTGCCATATTGGGCGCCAGATGAGAAAGGCTGATTGAAGATCTACACTAACATTCGGATAGAATAATGTATTGGATATGTCGATATGTATTGACTTTGCTATGCAAAGTTGGATTGTGAATGAGTGCTTTCAACGCGATGACTTATTGGTGATATCTGTTGTTTTCTCGTTGTTTGCAAAAAAAAACTAAGATTTCTGTTCGTCCAGTTTCGTTTGCGAGATTTTCCTTTTTAACATTATTTCGAAAAAAGAGCTTGTCATGTAATACAACCCTTAGAAATGGATGCCTTATTCAAAAATACCTCCATCTCATCGCCCATAGATGGCAATTCTCTTTATTTAGCCGTCTGCCATATTGGGCGCCAGATGAGAAAGGCTGATTGAAGATCTACACTAACATTCGGATAGAATAATGTATTGGATATGTCGATATGTATTGACTTTGCTATGCAAAGTTGGATTGTAGATGAGTGCTTTCAACTCGATGACTTATTTGCTTTTGACTTTTATTTTCTCGTTATTTGCAATAAAAAACTAAGATTTCTGTTCGTCCAGTTTCGTTTGAGAGATATAACTTTTTACCGAATCTCAAAAACTGAAGTTCTGTGCTCATCTTTATATGTATGTTTTTATGACTATGATCGTCGATTGCATACGACATTCTGCAGATATTTGTGTGTTCCTGGTGTTCTGTTTGTTTTCTTTGTATAATAAAAATATCAATCCATGAAAGTATATTGTATTATGTATATCAGCCGTCTACCTCCCCTACCGCAATCCGATGCTGTGTCGATTTGCATTATAAATACTGTAATAGACGCCAGATTATAATGATCAACGCACATAAAATTTAGACATAAAATTAGTATCTCTTGTTGCATCTTTAAATAGATATATATAATCCGGGATGTCTGGTCAGTCTAGTTGTCACACAAAGTCCAGAGCAACACCCCGCCCACTATAATAATATTATGTTAGTTTTTGTCGCGTAGCCGGTTATTTTAGGCTTGCATGTGTATTGTCGGTGACAACAGTTGATGGATAGGGTAGGGTTATCACTGTTTGTATTTAGAACGTCGTTATCATCATCAGCTTAACAACAGCTTGTTTAGAAAGGATGCGGAAAAGCATAGACAGAAAAGAATGGAGGGAAATTTGGAAGGCCTACACCAAACAGTCTTCCCTCAAACAAATGTATAGTTGACTCTCTGTGGCACGATGGCTGAAGGTCCGCCTGCGACACAGGAGATTGCGGGTTCGATTTCCGCCTCGGGACAATTGTACAATCTGCAGCTGTTGTCAGAGTTCTGATCGTTTTCTATGTGTGATGAAATATCTATTTAACCCATTTGGACCCAAATACAAACTACATGTAGAATTTAAAAAATAACTTTATTTTTGTATTAATTAGAGGCTAGAAAGACAGGTTGTACAGAAAAAAAATTAAAAAAAAACTTTCTTATACTAAAAAAAACACCGTCCTTAAACAAGGACTATGGGCTCAAGTGTGGTATTTTTTAAAACATCCTCTTTCAATGCACAATGTTTTGATGCATTTCTTACATTGCGAAAGGGCTTTTTTATTGTATTTTACGTATCGTAATTGGCTCGGTAGTTTTCTGGGGAAGTGCCGAACTCCATCAGTGCTTATACTAGGCACCATTGAAGGTTTACGCCGTCTTCCATCTGGTCTTTCAGAACCTGCAGATACCAAATAGAATCGGGCTATAGCTCGGCGAATCTGGAGCTGGTCCATTTTATTTTCAGCAAACATGATATGGAGACGTCATGCATTAGCTACAGCCAAATCTACCATGTAGGTAAATAAGATCCACCACCATTTTTTATGCTGTGTAGCATAAAGATGCGTATTCAAGACAATCATATCAAAAACCTCCTCATCATAAATCTGTTCAAATATGTTGACTGGTGTTAGGTGTTTGAGCTCGTTTTCAGCATGCTCCCTTCGTTTCTGAAGATTATTCTCCGGTGAAGGCATTTCGATATACAAACCGTCACATTTTCGCCAACGCGATTCCTGAACTTCAACTCTTCGGCGTTGTGCAAAAGCTCATCATCGCTGCTATCCCACTCCTCTTCGTTTCTGGTCTCAATACTTCAACTCTCCCTGGAATACCACGCGGTAACATGTTTTGCTGGACAAATTCTTCATCACCCTCTTCTTCCGTTAGGATACTCGGCTCCGAAGAAATGGCTACTAAGTCGTAAATAGCATCATGATCATCGTCTCCATCTAGAATATTTTGGACAGCTTCCTCAAGTCCTTCGAAATCATTTACTGCATGAAAATACCGCTTAGCCATTGCTTACGAAGTTATAAAACCTGCAAGCAAATAAAAAATAAAATGTAGCAATCAGCCCATTGGCCCAATTCAAGGACACCATACGGAAATACTTATATTTCGGGCTGAATCACATGAAATATCTGACAAAATAGCATTATTCACTAGTACACATTTAGCTACGTAAAGAAAAGTCTAAAGTTTGAAGAAAATCTAATGTATTATGTAAAAATTATAGACTCACCTTTGGTCAATTACTTATCTTCTCCACTATGTAAAACAACCACCGATTTTATCCACTTTTATCTAATAACTGACAATGATGTTGCTTGTATCACAAACCTACATAATTTGGCAGCGCAAATTCAGTTTTCAATAAACCGCAACACATAATTGTGAAAAAATCCGGGTAGTTGAATACATGGCCCAGATCTAGGACAGCGGGCTTAAATGGGTTAAGTAAATATTGTGTCAAGTATTCTTGATACGATAAATATTTATTCTGTTTCTATAAAAGTGACTTACCATTACTCGTAAGATAATAATTAAAATGTGATTTAGCTTTTCACTCTCTGGACTAAATGCTTTAACTATTTGAATCCTAAAACTACTCAAACCGAAACATAAACTAATTTAAACTGTAATAAAAGTTTTTAATAAAGCAAATGTTAACTATGATTAATTGGATTAGTAATAAATGACCTTTTCGTTGTTATAAGAGAAGTTAAGAAGTTGTATGCTGAACCAATCGTTTAAAGTTAAACTATAAGAAGAGTTTGTCTTAAAAACTTTGATTGGAGTTTTGATTGTATGAAGTTACATTTTCTTGTTCGTTTGTAAACTTTAAAATGAAACTTATTAATTTCTTGTTTTGTACTAACGATAAACTTATTTGTAGTTAATAAGTTTAGAAGTTACAAAGTGTAATAATCAGATAGCAAGAAAATTACATTTATAATTATGAGTGTGGCTTATATAAAATAACTAGCGAACTGCCCTGGCTCCCTACGGGTAGGTATTAATTTACTAAAAAAAAGAGAAAATTATAAAAAAGATAAGGATTAGGTATATTTGAAATTGAAAGTAAATTCACTGTTATTTTAAATTATTGAACTTTTCCTAACTTTATTTAAAATATTCTATCAACTTTGATGATCAGGGATTCTTATCATGAAAAATGAAGTCAAAACGGTTCAGTAGTTGTTTCGGAGCCGTATCAATCCAAACAAACTATCAATCAAATCTTTCCTCTAAGAATATTAGTAGGTAAAGATAAGTACCTATAGATAAAAACTAGGTCAACTTATTAAAAACCTATTTTATCCGACAACTGTGCAAAAATCATTAATAACTTACCTACGCAGAAAAAATATTAGGGCAGCTCACTTACCTCATTCAAATTTAAATATGGCCGCACAAACAACAATACCATTGCGATCCTAACAAATCCCATTGAGTATTCACCGTTAAAAATATCACCCAAAAGTTACCTCATTAATTTTCAGTGCCTACCAATCCCAATAATAGAATCACACCCAATTCCCGACTTCAAACAAACCAATTAAAATCTAAACAACAATTTGCGGCAGAACTTTTCTGTGACAACCCTAATTCTGCCCCTAATTACGAGACAAAGGAGACCGCTGTCGCGACTCATTTAGAAAAACACATCATATGCCATACATGTGTATGTCACATTACTGTTTCTTTTAGAGGGAATAATAATAGCCAAGCTTTTAGGCTCGTATCATGAAAATAATCTCGTTTAGTTGGGTGAGGGCCTATTCAGTCTTTCGCTCATCAATGTAGAAATATTGAGATCTGCACTGACATCTCGCGTAGGAGTGTTTTGTGTATTATCCTCCTGCCTTACCTGGACCTAACCAACCCAGCTGCTTGAAGTATCAGAGCAGGACTTGTAGCGATTGATAGCTTTGTTTCGCTTTTCTGTAGGTCTGGACGTATTTGTTGACTCTCTGAGACTCTTCAATCCTTTTTTCCGTCAGGCCTCCTCTGTGACCGTGCAGTGAACGTGTTCTTCTCTTCTTAGAAGGAGTCACGGCAGAGGCTGCTGTATATGGATCCAATTTTGAGTAGGACATGGTTCAGCTGCGCAGCTTAAAGGTATCATGTACTATTATTCTTAGGCCTACGTGGCTCATCTGAGCTATCATCATATTTGTGGTTTTTCTATCTTTGAAAAGGATATTGATCTGGTGTGTTTGCTCCTCTGCCGGGCGTCACTTTCTCGGGTGATCTTGCTGTATTAGTTTTTAACTTAATTAGAGCTAAGACGGAAATTTCAATGTTTAAAAACACTAAACTTTTATATATTCGATGGCTAAAGTGCTTGAAAAAACATATACAACAAAATAATCTGAACGGGTTAAGTCGTTTCGTTTCGGAATTCCATTTATCCATAATTAGACTAGTTCATGGTATTATAACATTGCATTGTCTCCAAAATCACCTACGTTGAGAAAATAATAGCTCAATAATTGGATGAAGATAACTAGTCTAAAATTTTGTTGCACGATTTCTATCACGTATTTACAAACCATCATCAGACCAAGTCGTCAAAGAACGTTGACAATGCAATGTTAGAGTACCATCATTGGTTTTAGCAGACCATTTTGCATATATTAAGTCCTTACATAGAATGCCAAACTTCAGATAAATCGGTTGACGATATCCCCTCTAAAATTAAATTGCATAATCTATCTTACACAATATACTAAAATACAAGTAAAATAAAAAAAGCTTGTAAAAATATGACAAAGAACTTCATTCTAAAAACCACTCTGCACAAATAAGTATTCCTGGAAACTCCCTAAAAATACACGAATATTAAATCATATCAATTTCCCCCGTAACTTTTGAAGGGACGAAGAAGCCAAGGGAATAGGGAAGCCTTACGAACGTAACCGAAATGACAAGGGTCCCATACCTTGAGATGGAGAGAAACCATTTACATTATGCACAAGTAATTTGTTTGAGATGTTCTATGGAGGATTAATCAGAGACGGGGAACCGTAGGATTTCTTTTTATATATTGTTTGTGGAGAAAATTAAACAACGCTCATAGCCATGATTTAGACGTCGTTACTTAGGGACGACACAAATGAGTAAGTATTATTGCTGCTTCTTGGCTATTCTGGGCACAAACCGAGTTCAAATTAAACAACATTGTTATCAACAACTATTTTTTAACAGTACTTGTGTTTTGTCTGTCGTATACCTTGTGCCTAAAATCATGATGATTGGAAATTGCCCCTAAACTAACTACTTAACTTATTTCCGATAAAGATTGCTAATAGGGTGCATTCTAATGTGAATCATGGCCAAAGAAAGGGTGACTCGCGTTAAGTATTTTGTTAGTTTTCAATGGATTCACACCGGACATGAATATGTTTGAAAATTGTCTCAAATCCAGACTTGGCTCTCACTTCCTCCACCCACCAAGAGCAGACCTTTAAATGAACGGAATGTCTTATCCTGAAAATTTTATATCCTCTTCCAATTGTCGCCAAAGCGCAGAGCGCCACATCGAGTCAAACCGTTTTTCATCTCACTTTCGCAAATTACCACGATAAGAACTCCGCAAGAGCTTTATTGGGAAATAGGAACTTTAACCGTCATTGCAGAAGTTTTCTATCGAACTTCTTAAGTTTGAGAGATGTTTTAGTCACCTTTTTAAAACTTTTTGATACCTGCTTTAGTTACTTTATGAGAAAAACCTTTCTAGAAATGCGTTTAATACGAATTTAATGTCTACATACGTAACTTGAAAGGATTTTAAGACGACAATTATATGTTATGCTGGATCAAGCGGTGTCTGTTTTTAACTGCAAGGGTTATGTTTTCGAGTGTTTCTTTATGGTTATCTGATACTCTTTATTTTAATAAACGAAGTATCAAAATACGTGTCTGGTATCCTATATAATTTTTAAATGCATTTGTAGGCTTTCTTCGGGAATCGACCGATCATCATCAACTCATGTTAGTGCTGGACATAGGCCAACCCTAATGAGCGCCATAGCGCCCTGTCTTCAGCTTGTCGCATCCAGCATATGCGAGCAGCCTTCTGCAGATAGTCATCCCACCTGGCCGGAGGGCGTCCTACACTACGTTTACCGAGTCGCGGTCTCCACAAAAAAACACGTTTACCCCAGTGGTTGTTGGTTCTTTGCGAAATATGGCTGGCCCTCTGCAATTATACTACTTTTCTTTTAAAAATTGTACGGCCTATTCAGTCTCTTGTATCATGTTTTGAAATCTTATACGCTTCGAAGTTTCTCAAAACAAACTGGTATTGATTTGAAAGCAAAAGGAAAACTTCGCAAAGCCGAGAAGTAAGAAAGCAAACTATAACTTGATCTTTCTGTTTTCTGTCATGTGTTTTCAAATTATATTTTTCTCTGAAAGCTAAATCCATAGCTTGAAGCTACGTTTATGTAACATTTCCTTTGTTACAGAATAACTCGAGGTTTTTTCTGGTTTAGGCCGGATAAAAGTACTTATACGAAATGCCGTGAAGACAAATATTTCATATTTCATTTATAAATATTTTTCATTTTGTTTAAAAATGATTGATCTAGCATTTTTTTAATCAATCCACACCTTTTATAACAGATTGCGGCATTTTACAATTCATTGACGTCCTCTGTGGCACTGCGGGAATCTGTAGGTTCGATTTCTGCCTCAGCTTAAATGTTCGTACTATCTGCAGATATTTATTCAGTGTTTTAGGTGTTTTCTATGTACATTATATAAAGCTTATCTGTTATATATACAGTAGGTAACACGAGCTATTACATGGGTGATGATTGTTTACAAATCTTTTCCCGTGTATACAAGTACAATTAATAGTAGACGAATCCATTCAGATTAGATTTATTTTCATTAAAACCAAACGGCTACCGTACAATTGGTAAGCTTTGATCATATCCACCGCATATCCAGTGTTTGTGAATGTGGATGGATTTCTTCCCAAACGAAATGGTAATGATTATAAAGTTCTTAGGAAAGATCTACATAGTAATATTCGTTTATCTATAACATTATCAATAAAAGTCATACACAGTTTAAAGCCCACCAAGATATTATACGAGAAATGAGAAAAAACAGCTGCAAAAATGACTGCTTTTTCGCCAAGAATAATTTTTTTCTTTAAACCTGTATAGGCGCGCGAAATGTAGAATTTCTTAAATTTCGTAGGTTAAATAAGAGCCTGAACAGTTGTTTTGATATTATACATTGAGGCACAAAAAGGCATAAATATGGCAAGATTATGATTTCTATGACTATGATTTCGAAATTCTATAAGAAAGTCTTCATGCAACATGAATGCTTACAATAAGCAGGTGCACGTCTAAAAAGATGAAAACTGATAAAACATTAAAAACAATACACGAAAAACATCCCAACTTCATAAACTGCAGAGATCCTACGTTCATAACCAGTGTCCGAGGTCCAAAAAGAGCTAGAAAGTGGCCCAAAAAGGCCCAAAAAACTATAACTCATAAAGAGCTCTCATCAAATGCGATGCCCGCAAAGAAAGCGCCACTTTTCCACCCTGAGGCAAACAAACCCGCAAATTGTTCGACCGCAACAGCTTTGTCCGGTAAGGGTTTGGTGTAACTCATACGCTTATAGATGCTAAAGAATTTAAAATACATAATACAGAAGTATTTGCGTTAAGGAATGCAGAAGTGTAAATTAATAAACACTAACGATCCGCCAAACCACACCGGATCCAGCGGGCTACCACACCGGAACGAAACAAAACCATACCACCATAGTACTGTCCTAATATCATTTTCTGCTGCGGCCACTATGCAGATTTAAATAAGATATGCAACCAGTTGTTAAATAATATAATAATCTAGCTTTTAAACTAGTTGTCTAAAAAAGATTTTCTCCTACTACAGTGACAACTGTATTTTGAAAAGAATTTGAAGAACTAAAAGACTTACAGATCCTCACCGAATCATGCTATGACCTTTGAACCCATTTTCGCTCACAATCAACCGTATTGAGAAAAGAATTAGAAGAAATAAAACACAGCTTTTTACCACCGAACCATTATGCTACCCACCTTTGAGCTCACGTTGTTTGTACACCCTGTTTATACCAACACCGCAATGATCACGAGAGCTCTAGTACTTGCACCAAAAACTCGACAGAGTCGAATTTAGCCACCCTTGTGAGTTAAACGATGCAAAGTTGGACCATTTCGTAGTAGGGATACAACGTTTCGCTTGTTTAGTAGTTCCTTTGTTATAAAGCTACATTAATTCTGCATTGTTCTTTTGGACTGTGGACACTTTGTTGTTTAATTGACTTTACAATATGAAGAGACGGAGACAGAGCTGTCGTTGTTCTGCTGGAAAATTGAACTTCTTTCTTCACTGTAACCTAGATAGTATTTAATTAGAATAGAACAGATTTTTTAAGCAAGTATTCATCATGTTTTCCTATGTTGCATCATTAAACGATTCCAGTTTGTGTTGGTCACTTCTTTTAATCTGCGAGACTAGACAAGAACTCGATTTAATACAAATAACAATAATACGATCATAACCTTCTATTTTACAAAATCAAAAGTGCGCTATATATTAAGCATTACTATATACATTACAAGCAGTCCGCCCCGGCTTCGCACGGGTATTAACAAAAATTTCAGAAATTATACACACTAATACGATGGGTTTCACACGGATCCCTTATGATCCCTTCAGTTTTCATACGGATCCCTTACTTTTTTAACATCATTGGGGTTTTTGACATTGACTCGACACTCCTTATCTGACACTGGCCGTAGAGAAAATGCAAGCAACCTCTTTTTCTATTATGACGCGCCATAATAAAAAAAGAGGTTGAATATACAGCGCACTGTTGAATTATTATTTTTCATGCGGATCTCTAACTTTTTTGAAAATATTATATAGCCTATGTTCATCACGAAAAAATAAGGATTCTAATGGTGAAAGAATTTTTCAAATTGGTCCAGTAGTTTCGGAGCCTATTCAATTCAAACAAACAAACAAACAAACAAACATACAAACAAACAAACAATCAAATCTTTCCTCTTTATAATATTAGTATAGATAGATTATGAAAGATAAGGCTAAAGTTAAACAAACAAAGATTCAACTTGAAAATGTTTTTGTTATTGTAATAACTGATTATTATAAGTTATTAACATTTATATTTTGTTATTATAGCCCTATATATATATATATATATATATATATAGATATCCCCACGGGCACTTAGTTGATCAAACGTGCCATATAGGTAGTAATTATTTGATCCGTTTTCACTTGTTGATCCGGTTAGTATTTGTTGATCCATTGCCACTTCACCGTTAATACGTGGCTCCAAACGGAGCCAACAGTGTCACCGTCAGTAATAATAATAATTACGTGGTTTTTATACAAATCCACCTTTTTGGAATTTTAGCACAAGTTGATCCGATTCAAATGGGCCAATCAGAGCCCACCGAGCTCTGTCATTGGTTACTTGCAGTCTGAGCCTTTCGTTTTACATAAATCTAACATTTTGATTGTTATCAGTTTAATTCTCTGCTGATATTATAATACCTCTCTAGCAGATTTGTTTATAGCATGTTTGTTTGATAGGTTTCAAGTTTAATAACTAACGCACGGATACAAAATCTGATTTTTCAAAGTAAATTATAAAAATCAAGTCTGTTCAAAGTAAATTTCAATGAGTGTTCAAAAACGTACCAACAACTTTTTTATGCTTAAAATATTTTTTTTTTCACTTTCTATAAAACCTTCAACAATATTATTAAAGCACAAACACGATATCATTTCATTTAATAAGCATTGCCATACAGCGATGCAATGCAGCCAGCATGTTGTGTAAACTTACAAGTGGTATTGATATGGATCAGTTGATCTACCTGTAGTTTGTTTCCAACAGTCTGTAGTTAGCTCAATTGTTTCAATTGTAAATAATAACTCTAATTTAGTTAGATGATTGTAATTTTTTTAAAAATTACATTCATCTAATTTAGGCTTTTTTGCCATTTAATAAATAATGTATAGGTACTTAATTTTTTTATAAAATAATAACTTAATTAGGTAAATTTAAAATAAATTTTTTGGTAAATATTAAACTACGTTTAGTTAGTGGTATTTTCTGCTGATACTTTTTCTATCTGTTAAATCTTTTAATGATAAAAAATGTAGAAAAAAAAAATTAATAAACTAATTAATTAATTGAAAAAGGAGTTTCTCGGTAAACTTTAAACTACGTTTAGATAATGGTATTTTCTGCTTTTGGTTTTTCTATCTGTTAATTCTTTATTTATAAATCTTGTTAAGGCTGCGGGCACTTAAATCTTTTAATAAATAATGTACTAAAAATTTTTCAAAACTAATAAATTTATTGAAAAAGGAGTTTCTCGGTAAATTTTAAACTACATTTAGTTGGTGGTATTTTTTGCTTTTGGTTTTTCTATCTGTTAATTCTTCATTTATAAATCTTGTTCAGGCCGTGTGGTTGCCGGCATAGAATTTCACCACCCCAACTCTTCCCGTGGGTGTCGTAAGAGGCGACTAAGGGAAACACACCGGGGGGCGGGCAGCAGCGCCTTCTGCAGAACAACTACACCGAACTGCGATCCCCAACCCGCATGCCCAGCGTGGGGATTATGGGCAATAACCCCCAAATAATGATGCCATCTATGGCGCTCATTAGGGGAGGCCTATGTCCAGCAGTGGACTATTATAGGCTGGTGATGATGATGATGTGATGAAATCTTGTTAAGGCTACTAAAAAAAATTTCAAAACTAAAAAATTTATTGAAAAAGGAGTTTCTCGGTAAATTTTAAACTACGTTTAGTTGGTGGTATTTTTTGCTTTTGGTTTTTCTATCTGTTAATTCTTTATTTATAAATCTCGTTAAGGCTCCGGGCACAGATGAATTTCCCTAACGAACGTAATACCAAAATAATTTGTAATTTAAGGATACTTTCACCGTGATCTGCTATTATTTGTATTAGAATAGTAATTATTTAGGTTCCTACAACATTTTTTTTCAAAACACTTCATTACACTTCTTAATTAAAATTATACCAAATCTGATTTTTTTAAAGAAAACACGTTTTCTTATTATTTTTGAGTTAAACAATTATTTCCAAAAATGGTTAAGGAACTTCATCCGTACCCGGAGCCTTAATGTAAGTATTTATTTGCATCCATGTCTTCTATGAAGTACTGGTTACTTTCGCGTTCGGTGCTCCCCGTCCCCCGCGCCCTTCACATTGTGAAGGATGCAGCAATGTATGAAGCACTGCACATATTAATATACGGAGCCAACAAATACTGAATTGTATTCGAAACATTTACCTACTTTACTTAATATACAATTTCGTTTTGTCGGATCAAACAAAGCTCTAATTTTGATTGTATAAATGGATTAGATCAACATACGACTTTGGATTTGATATATAAAACGGAGCCAACAAGTGTTTAGGCGTTTCTGAATTTTGGCCGTTACGGAGGCGGTTAAGTTCGAGATCGTTTCGAAAAAAATGTCAAGTACATCACTTTGTCGATGAATACATTTGGCAACGTCGCTTTCAAAATTGCGCCGTTGCCACTCCGGGCAAGATCTATGCAACCGGAGTCGAGTAATATGGGGGAAAAGGTGGACTCAGTAATGCATGGGCGTCAGGCTGGATCAACTTAGTGCCCAAGTTGGTATTTATATATATATTACTTGATAACTGCGCTAAAGACCGTAAATAGTCCGAAAGATTTTCATGGAGCTGTTGGTTAGCGATTTCATCGGGTCTTGAAATATATTCGCGAGTTCAAGTTTTGGTACTTATTTAATTTTGTAGACTTGATCATACTAAAGTGATGGGACCTTCGCCCTGCAAGGAAGTCGCGGCTTTTACATTAATAATAACGAATTAATAGACAATACAAAATTAGTTTTACTGAACCAATGGTGAAGATGCTCTTCCTGTAACATAGCTTTTAAAACTACCTCAGAAGGATTTGCTGCCCAGAACTATATTTCATATTTATTGTTCAAAAATAGGCCGTGTGGTGCCGGCATAGAATTTCACCACCCCAACTCTTCCCGTGGGTGTCGTAAGAGGCGACTAAGGGAAACACACCGGGGGGCGGGCAGCAGCGCCCTCTGCAGAACAACTCCACCGAACTGCGATCCCCAACCCGCATGCCCAGCGTGGGGATTATGGGCAATAACCCCCAAATAATGAACGCCATCTATGGTGCATTTAGGGGAGGTCTATGTCCAGCAGTGAACTATTATAGGCTGGTGATGATGATGATGTTCAAAAATAAACATTTTCAAAAATGAAGCTTTCAAATAATCCATGCTCAGTTCAGTTTTAACGAGGTTGGAGTTGTATTTTGCCTTAGATATTTACAGCTACGGCTCTAATAGAACTGCTTTTCTCTTTACTCAAAGGTTTGCTGTAAGAAAGAAAACCCTATTAGGCTTTTAAGCTGGTAATTTTTTGTATACAGGTCAGACTTTTAAAAGAGGACAAAGGATTGTTGATAAAAATTAGGCACAGCCCTCTAGCATGGGGATTGGTGTCTAGGATACCTAGAATAGAGAACAATTACGAGTACGTTGCTTTATAATCGAATATGTGAACAGTAAATGATTTGAAATTCACCATTCAGTTTCTGGGCAGCAAAACCTTCTGTGGTAGTTTTATAAAACTAGCTTTTAAGCAGTAAAAGCGACGACCACTGTGGTGCGGTGGGCGAAAGTCCGCCTGCGACGCAGGAGGTTGCGTGTTCGATTCCCGCCTCGGGAAAAATATTTGTATGATCTGCAGATATTTGTTCAGGGTGTTCTGGTCGTTTTCTATGTATAATAAAAAATATCTATCTATGTAATAATATTTTATTATGTATATCAGTCATCCAGTACCCATAACACAAGCTCTGCTTAGCTTGGGGTTAGATTATGATGTATGAATTGTCCAGCATTATTTATTTATTTTATTTATTAATCCACTCTGTTTCATAAAGTTATATATATGAACCGGTAAATCAATACGATCGCAGTTTATTAATAAAACACATCGTCAACCATGCGTTAACAATTCATTTGTTACAAATTCCGTTCGCAGTAATACGACGATAATTTATTACCGGAATTAATAATTCGTGAAACCAGACTAAAGTTACCACAATCCGATTAATTACCACCGCAGTGATACACCCATAATAGGTGATATAGCTTTATAGGCATTCGATTGGGTTTCAAAATATTTTCAACTAATGCTTTTAGTTGAAAATTTGCACGGTCCGTACTAAATAGTATAAAATCGCACTAAAATTGTGCTGAAATTAAGTTATATTTCAGTTAGTTTGCCTCGTGTAAAATATTAGGGTTTCCGTTGAGCGGGGTTGGTAACAGAGGGATGTTCAGTTGACCATCGAGCGAAATTCTTTGCTAGCTTTTAAATTTTACATACTCAATTAATAACTTAAATTTTGATGGACAACGAAAATAACAATATAATAACCAAAAAAGAACTAGTACCTATTTAATTGCCTCGCTGTATGGCCATGCTGATTTACTCCGCCTGATACTGACCAGTTCTCGGGGCTCACGAGGTTGAGACCAGATGCTCAGATAATAAAAACACCCGAGTAGCCTCGGTATCCCACGCACCTAGGAAAGACTCTAGGTGTCCCCTTGGAGTCAAGAGACTCCAACAAATGATTAGATTCTGTCAAGAACTGCATATTTGCGCCTTTTTGAGATCCTCGATTAACTTATATAAATACCACGTCTGTCCATTATCCATCAACCAAACATAACCGTGATCCGCTATTCCTAAAAAGCGGGAAGTAAAAAAAAAAACCATTGAATTTATTAAATGACTAGTTCTTTACAAAATAAGAGTTTTATCTTCCGATATTTGCTACCTTTTCTTTACTTCAATCACTGCACGGGGATTCTCTATACGCCATACATTGCGTAAATTATTGAAGTTGAAAAAATGAATTTCAAATAACTGACGCATCCGATGATAAAATCTCAATGTGCGTAAAACATTTATTGCACAAGTGCATCTTCTTTTCTCTTAATCCGATAGGTCTACATTATTATTACTCGTCGAGGTCACCACACGCTTAGAGATTTCAGCTTTAAACGCGAATACGAATAACTATCCAAACTATGATAATAAGCGAATGGATTTTATGTCTTTGTTACTGCTTTGTTTGATAGAGTAGACCAACTTCTGTTTCGACTGGTTTTAACAGAGATATAAAGTTTTATACGGTATAAAGTTATGAATACTTAGTGCTTGAGGGTACAGGTGCGTGTAGTTTTACGATCGATGGACCTCTTAGATCAAATGATTATTGAAGTGCAAAACGTTCTGATTATGGGTTTACTAAATTCCAGGATAGTTTATGAGGAGTCCTAACTTATTCCCGTGTGATCAGCGCGTAATATGAAATTTGGAAGTTACAGTAGAAAGATAATCTCATGGCCACATAAGCTATGATCAGAAAATCTCTGCAAGATTTTAGATAGTCAAAAATTAAAATCTTCTCCGCGTCATACATATAAGGCGTACAAAACTTTTTTTTTCGAAAAAAATAAATAAAATATTTTTGGCCCACAGAAGCGTCGGTCGCGCCGCGCCGCCGCCGTCAAGTTTTGACCATTCGATTGTTCTTACAATCTTTATTTTTAAACTAGCGGTCCGCCCCGGCTTCGCACGGGTATAAAACAAAAATTTCAGAAATTATACACACTAAAACGATGGGTTTCACAGTTTTCATACGGATCTTTACTTTTTTTAACAGCATTGGGGTTTTTGACATTGACTCGACATTCCAAAACTGACACTGGCCGTAGAGAAAAAGCAAGCACCGTGCGCTATACAACCTCATTTTCTATTCTGACGCGCCATAATAGAAAAAGAGGTTGAATATACAGCCCACGGTTCAATTATTGAATTTTTCATGCGGATCCCTAACTTTTTTGAAAATATTATATAGCCTATGTTCATCACGGAAAATTAAGGATTCTAATGGTGAAAGAATTTTTTAACTCGGTCCAGTAGTTTCGGAGCCTATTCAATTCAAACAAACAAACAAACAAACAAACAAACATACAAACAATCAAATCTTTCCTCTTTATAATATTAGTATAGACTACTCTGTTTTGCTGTATTTAGTTTGTATTAGTTTTTTTTTTAATCTTAATGTTTTATTTTTTTTATTACTTTTTGGTTCAACGTTACCATAAATAAGTGTTCATTCTTTTTTCTCAGGTGAAGCCCCAATTCGATCACGATACGCCCGTGTGATCGTGCTGTCTCCGCCAGAACCGCCCAAGATCCTGCAAGGTGCTGTTCTGAATGCAGTTGAAGATCGGGAGGTGAACCTCGAGTGTGTGTCTATCGGAGGAAGACCGGCTGCGGAGGTAAGCTTTTTATTTATGCTCAGATCAAGACAAAGTTTGGGAATAGTTAAAAAAAGTCTACAGAACGAAAGTTGTAACTTTCATTATGTAGAAGGAAATTTTTGTTCGCATCGTTTACGGCAAAAAACTAATAAAAAACAGGACCTTTTGAACCCTCCTCGAAAAGGGTTAAGCTGTTTAGTAAGTTTTCCTCCTAACTAGTCCAAACAAAGTTCCGAAGCCAACTTTCTGCAATGCTTTCGATTTTTCGACTAGAGTATATCCGACTTTGGTTAATTGACAGCAATGAACAATTCTCCCAGAAAATATAGGTGATGAAGAAAAGATAAGTGAGGAAGGGCAGAAACTTCTATCTATATTTATATCTTATAGCGATCACCGATTTGTCTGCCAACCGGGTGATTATCGTGATTATCGTGCTTGGGTTAGACAAGAAAGGGGAGATGTTAAGATTCAGCAGTGGATGAAGAGAATTGATTTAAGAGAGCATAAAGTTAATTTATGTACGAAGACATATCCAAAGCCTTACATCACACCACCAAGGCTCACTTCAACGTTGTTATGGGGGACTTTAACGACAAGGTGGGAACCCAGACTGGCAACGAATCCTGAATAGGCCCGCATGGTTTTGGTGTTCGAAATCACAGGGGACAAATGCTCGTCAACTTCCTTGAGAAAGAGGGGCTGTTCTTAATGAACTCTTTCTTTAAGAAACAGCCCCAAAGGAAGTGGACATGGCGGAGTCCCGATTCTGTGACTAAAAATGAGATCGACTTCATCATGACGGATAGCAAGCATATATTCAGAGATGTCTCAGTGATCAACAGGTTCAATACCGGATCTGATCACCGACTCCTTCGAGGCTCTCTGAATATAAATTCGAAGCTTGAAAGAAACCGTCTGATGAAGTCCACGCTCCGACCGAACCCAATCAGAATCCTGGCGGGCACCGAGAAGTTTCAGCAGCTTCTCGGGAATAGATTCGCTGCCTTGGAACCCACTGATGACGCTGACGAGACCCTACACAATCTGGTCGAAACTTTGAGGGACGAGGGCATCAAGTTTTGCAAAAAGCAGCGTACTGGTAAGAAGTCCAAACTCTCGGATGAGACTCTTGGGCTGATGACCAAAAGACGGGAAACCACCCAAGCTACTTCGTCAGAAAGGTCAGACCTGAACAAGCGAATTGCGATGATGGTACGGCGCGACCTTCGGAGCTCCAATACACGCCTCATTGAAGAGGCGATAGAGCGAAACCGAGGGTCCAAAGTATTCACTCAGCAGCTTGGCAGGAGCCACCTGTCGAAGCTTACAACGCACGACGGAAGGACCGTATTGTCGAAGCCGGAGATATCGGCCGAGATAGAGGACTTTTATGGCCGTTTATACGCTGCACATGCTCCCCGTTCCCAACGAGACGACCACGATTCTAGAGCCACCTTGATACGCCACTATACCGACGAACTGCCAGACATCAGTCTAGTCGAGATCGTGTTAGCTCTGAGGCAGCTTAAAAATGGAAAAGCCCCCGGTGAGGACGGAATAACATCAGAGCTTTTGAAAGCTGGAGGATACCCTGTTATACAGGAGTTACAGAGCCTCTTCAACGCCGTCCTTCACAGTGGGAGAACTCCAAAGGCGTGGAGTGGGAGTTTGGTGGTGCTCTTTTTTAAGAAGGGAGATAAAACCCTTCTTAAAAAATTATAGACCCATCTCGCTCCTAAGTCACGTCTATAAGCTTTTCTCACGAGTTATATCGAACCGTCTCGCCAGGAGACTCGACGAGTTTCAGCCACCGGAGCAGGCTGGGTTTCGCGGAGGATATGGTGCCATAGACCACATTCACACAGTGAGGCAGATTATACAGAAGTCCGAAGAGTATAATCAGCCCCTGTGTCTGGCTTTTGTGGACTATGAGAAGGCCTTTGACTCCGTTGAAACCTGGGCTGTTCTACAATCCTTACAGCAATGCCAAGTAGACTATCGTTATATCGAGTTCCTGAGATGTCTCTACGAAGCCGCTACGATGAGTGTCCGAGTACAGGACCAGCAGACAACCGATTCAACTGCGCAGAGGAGTGAGGCAGGGGGATGTCATATCCCCGAAACTGTTCACGAGCGCGTTGGAAGATATGTTTAAGACGCTGGACTGGAAAGACAAGGGCATCAACATAAACGGCGACTACATCTCACACCTGCGATTCGCTGATGACATAGTCTTAATGGCGGAGTCGCTAGAGGAGCTGAACCGGATGCTGGACAGTCTAGCTTCAGCCTCCCGATGTATCGGTCTTGGCATGAATTTGGATAAAACCAAAGTCATGATCAATGCCCACATTGATCCAAGACCGGTGATCGTACATGGCCACCTTCTCGAAATTGTTTCTGAGTACATTTACCTCGGGCAGATTTTGCAGTTGGGTAAAAACAATTTCGAGAAGGAAGCCAAGAGGAGGATCCAGCTAGGCTGGGCAGCGTTCGGAAAACTATGTCGAGTCTTCTCGTCATCCATACCGCAATGTTTAAAAACGAAAGTTTTCAATCAGTGCGTCCTACCAGTCATGACCTACGGAGCTGAGACGTGGACACTCACGATAGGGTTGGTCCACCAGTTCAAAGTCGCTCAGCGAGCTATGGAAAGAGCTATGCTCGGAGTTTCTCTGAAGGATAGGATTCGTAACGAATTCATCCGACAGAGAACTAAAGTCATCGACATAGCTCAGAGAATTAGCAAACTGAAGTGGCAGTGGGCCGGCCATATATCGCGAAGAACCGATAACCGCTGGGGTAAACGTGTTCTTGAGTGGAGACCGCGACTTGGTAAACGTAGTGTAGGACGCCCTCCAGCCAGGTGGGATGACGATCTGCGAAAGACTGCTGGCAGATGCTGGATGCGACAAGCCGAAGACAGGGCGCTATGGCGCTCATTAGGGGAGGCCTATGTCCAACAGTGGACTAACATAGGCTGATGATGATGATGAAATGTGACTGTATTTTTGTGATATGGGTTTTTTGCCTGAAATAAACGAATATTATTATTATTAAAGACAGTAAAAATCAAATCTTTGTCGCTGAAATTACAGGAACACTAATTATTCACTTATTATTAAATTGTGGGCAGAAGCTTCTTTCTTTATTTATAACTTACTGCGATCACCAACTCGTCTGCCAAGCGAGTTGATTATGGCGAAATACCCCCTTTCTTGAGGAAGACAAAAAGGGGGATATCGAGATTCAGCAATGAATGATGAGAATTGATTTATATATATTTTATAGCTTAACAATAAGAAAAAAAATCGTTGTCGCTAAAATTAATGAACTAGAATTAAACACTAATTATTCCTACCAGTGCATCATATGATGCGCTCCCAAAATTCGGCCACGATGGTCCAATGAAGACTAACCAGGTGCACAGTACATAGAATTGTGCACAATGCGTGCAATATAGGTGCACTCTCTGTTCTGTGCACCGTAAAATATGTTTCTAGCGTGATTATGTGTTCTGCCAATCAAGTAGTTAATATGTCATTTTATAATTTTTTTTGCTTTTAGATAACATGGGTGGACAGTGACGGTGGTGTGTTGAACCAAGGGGTTAATTACACTATCGATGAAATGCCAGATGGCAGAAGATTCACAGCAAGGTAAGAAAATATATAAATATAAAGTAGTTCGTCTTGATCTACCCAAGTCACCTATTGATCATCTACCTATAACCCTGTATAACGGAATGCTGGTTTTATTTCTGTCAACGAATTAGTATCGCCATCCAACGTAGCAATGCTGACAGCGTTCTGGGCACTCTGCCATAAGTTGACGGCTTAAAAGTACCTACATACTAACTGTAATTTTTATATTCTGCTAAGTATCTACTGTAGTTTTCTTTGGTATTAGATTATTTCTATAAATATAATAAAACCCATACAATAGATTAGAAAAATATTTAATAAAATACCGGAAAACTTAATAAAAGAAGGTGAAATGTGCACGTTTTCATAAAAAAATTAATTATTTTTATTAGAAAAGTTACTATCCTGTTCACGAATTTGCTAGCGACAATCTATAATCACATTATCCAATGATACTATGACTAACTGACATTTCTGGCTTCTAAAATAACTTTGATCAATTCTATTTCAACGAAGGTTTAACGTACATAATTTAAATACAAGAAATAAGAACAAACTGACTGTGCCCACTACTAGGCTACGTAAGATTAATGTATCTTTTAAAGGGCAATGTATACGCTTCTACAACAAAATTCCAAGTGAGTTGCAAAAATTATCTATAAACAAATTCAAACGGATTGTCAAATAATTATAAACTTTGCAAAAAAGCTTACTATAAAATATCATATTATCTAGACGACAAAAAAGTTTGGGACGAGTTATGCTCCAACTCTAAAACTAACAATCTAACAAGGTAAAGGTTTCTTGTTCGCTTCTTTACTTTACCTAAAAAAGATTGAAGTGAACAATTAATCAAAGTGATCACTTTCTTTCCCATTTTTATTTCTTATTTAACTTGTATTTTGTGACGTGTCCAAGAGTCCTATAAGCTCTAAAGGAAATAAAGCACTTTGATTTTGTATTTCATGAAATTTATATTATTGTTTAAATTTATGTTAATATTTGACATAAATAAATCTGAACTCAGTTTTGCAGTGCCCTTCCAGGGTGCAAGTACCTAGTGATAACTAAACTAACCATTCACTTAGACCTAAGAATGAATGTACATGCTGCTTGCATGTAAAGCATGCAAAATAAATGAAATATGAATTAATCGAATCCCTATTTCCCTTGATAACGACATCACGCATCAACGTCTGGTACAATTTCGGTAATTCTTTTTTGTTGAGTTTGTTCTTATCGGGAGAAGATTCTAATGTAAGTAAAATAACGTAATAACAACCTACTCCTATTGACCGCGGGTAACGCCGCGGGACGCAGCTAGTAATTCAACAAAAGGGACCTGTGAAATGGCCGTTTTATAATTGAATTTTATTATTTACATTATTTAGTTCAACGGAAAATTTATTTTATATTCTGAACGTAATAATTTTGCAACGATTTAAAATTTTATCAATGCAATGATAATTTTATCAATTCGGTTAAATTCCAAGAAATACAAATTTGTTGTCGCTTTTAATGCTTAAATTCGTGAAATTATTTTCATAAAAATTGTGTGGGTGACGCCGTAAAAATATTTTTTCTCCCTTATAATACAGACTACTATTCCAGATATTCTGTCTATAATAAAAACTATCTAATTAATAAATAAAAAATAAAATAATTTGTATTAGTATAAATAGTAATCTAGTAGTGATAATACAAGCTCTGCGTAAATCGCGCTAAATGATGCTGTGTGGATCGTCAGCATTCTTTATACTTCAGTAACTAACTTCAACTTACTTTACTTAAACCTCAAAAGGTTATAAAGATTGAAGTGAACAATTAATGAAAGTGATCACTTTATTTCCCATTTTTATTCTTATTTAACTTTTATTTTGGGACGTACGTATCCAAGAGTCCTGTAAGGTCTAAAGGAAATAGAGCACTTTGATTTTGTTTTTTTTTTTTTACTTTGAAACAATATTTTAATAAGCTTACTGGAGCGCCTACCTAGTACTGATTGATAAATTATCTAAGGCTATTTGTTATTACCTACTAGGATGTCAATTAGAGACTAGTGACCCGCCCCTGCTTCCCACTGGTTGACATCTTTACTAATATTATAAAGAGGAAAGATTTGACTGTTTGTTTGTATGTTTGTTTGTTTGAATTGAATAAGCCCCGAAACTACTGGACCGATTTGAAAAAATCTTTCACCATTAGAATCCTAAATTTTCCGTGATGAACATAGGCTATATAATATTTTCAAAAAAGTTAGGGATCCGTATGTAAAATTCAATAATTGAACCCTGCGCTGAATATTCAACCTTTTTAATACCCGTGCGAAGCCGGGGCGGGCCGCTAGTGTTATACATAATAAAACTTCCTCTTGGACCACTAGACAATAGATAGCTATTAAAAACACCGCATCAAAATATGTTGCGTAGTTTTATTGATCTAATCATACATAGAGATAGCCATACTTTGTTTTATACTATATTAGCGGACCGCCCCGGCTTCGCACGGGTATTAAACAAATATGTCAGAAATTATACACACTAACACGATGGGTTTCACAGTTTTCATACGGATCCCTTACTTTTTTTAACAGCATTGGGATTTTTGACATTGACTCGACACTCCATAACTGACACTGGCCGTAGGGAAAAAGCAAGCACCATGCGCTATATATAGCTATATATACGCGTCAGAATAGAAAAAGAAGTTGAATATACAGAAAAGTTGAATATACAGCGCACGGTTCAATTATTGAATTTTTCATGCGGATCTCTAACTTTTTTGAAAATATTCTATAGCCTATGTTCATCACGGAAAATTTAGGATTCTAATGGTGAAAGAATTTTTCAAATCGGTCCAGTAGTTTTGGAGCCTATTCAATTCAAACAAACAAACAAACAATCAAATCTTTCCTCTTTATAATATTAGTATAGATATTGTTTAAACATATCAAACTTAATTATGTTTTTTTATTTGTTAGGTCCGTCCTTCGCCTCCGTCCAAGAAGAAGCCACCACAACCAAACCTTCACATGTCAAGCACAGAACACCGCCGACAGAGCTTACAGAGCTGTTGCTATCAAGTTGCAGGTAAGTGAAATCATCTAACTTTTTATCCCACAGCTGATGAAAGGCCTCTTCAATCCATCTACCATCGTCTTGAAAATTAAGGATTTTAAACATTTATTACTCTGAAAAGGCAATAGCAAGACCTAGGCTAGACCTAGGCTTATAGCGATGTTGTCCTTAAGCTAAGCAGTCCTATAGCAACTCAGGCAAACAGATAGTGAGGCCGAAAGAGAACTGTAAATGACTTTTAGGCATAACGCGAGTTAGTTGTACTGCGTAATAGGTATACACCGCGTAAAGGGTAGCACGTCAAAGATATATAAAAATTAATGTTCAAGTAAGTTACCCACATGAAAGATTATTTTCATCAAAGATTCTGAGTCTTATATTTGTCTGCTAGCTATGTATATGTATTACATAGTACTTCCTAAATTCGTGAAATAAACTGTAGAATCACAGAAAAGTTAATCGATCGTTCTGTTTTCGAATCGAATCGAGAATTAAGAACTGTCACATAGAAGTCAAACGAAGGTCTGCATTCACACAGTAAAATCCTTGAAGTCTTACAATAATTACTCTAAGCTTGAAATCCTCATTAAATATTTAATAATAAAGTATGGCATTAAACGTAATAAGCAATATCGTAAAGTTTACATTAAATTTACAAAAATAAAGTTTTATTACAGTTATTAGGTTCACCCTAAAGCACTTTAAACCTATCCAAATGACCCTAAAAATGTTAAGGCACCTTTATCTTACTTAGGTCTGAATCATTATCAATACATTTACCCTGTTAAACGATAATGACTGGTTTCACCTCAGCGATAAAGCTTTCAGTGGCGAGTTATGGCTAGATTTGTGAATCGGTTTTTATGCCTAACCTTTTTTTCTTTTTTATTTGTAACATGTAAAGGGTACTTATGAAGTACGTCATTTATAAGGACCATTTAATATTCTTAAAGAAATGCATAATAAAATAAATGAGTTATTATTTAATTAGTAACTGAATGATATCGATCAGTTGAGCTATCCGTAGATTGTTTGAAACGCTCTGCAGCTACAAGCTAAATCGTTTTAATTATAAATTCTAGTTTCTAACAGATAAAATTACAATTAAATAACAGAGCCAAATAACAACTTACAATTGAACAAACTAACTGCTCACACTATCTGTAGACTGTTGCCACCAATACCAGTCGGAATAGTTTTTTTTTATTTGTTATTCGTCATCAAGTTGCAACTTATATATACTCCGGAATACATATGATTCTGAATAAGTCTGGAAGAATATTTCCATGTGTTTTGATCAATGATCAAAATTCTTTTCTATAGTATTTTTTTTTGGCAAGAAATTGGTATGTCGGTTATTTATAAACCTTGTTAATTCATACTGTTTATTCAAAAGTAAATATTGAAATACATAATTCTCCTTGCACAGTCTAAAATGGAATAAAGAGGTCTTTATTTATTTTACCTAAACTTAGACTCATATAACTGAATGATTCAGATATTATAATAAAAATACATATGAAATTTAGGGATTCAGTCTGAATCTCTAAATTTCATATGTATTTTTATTTCAAAGTCTGTGAAAAATTATTATTGTAACCCTTGAATCTAATGTGCAGTAAAGTTAGAAACTTGTGCTAAAGTTAAGGGTTGAGTTGCTCGTTATGAGGGTGAAACGTAGGGTTAGTATGCACTAAAAGTGTTCGCCTAATAGGGTTAGGTTACACTCTGAACTTTTGAACTTTACACCTCTGCCATTAGGTGCGAAATGAAATCTTTTCTAACCTGTCAAGTTTCTAGAATTTGAATAATGTTTTACACAGCTATCGTAATGTGAGGATCATTAAAACAACATTTAACGACCTCAAAACATCTGTAAACCGGGCTATGGCGATACTTTCAACGTATACCACGGAATCCTGGAAGCTTCGTCACGTTTGAACAAATCGATGCATCGCTGTAAAACGTTTAAAAAAATAACTAAAAAATAACTGAAATTAGTTTTCAGTTATTTTTTAGTTATTTTTTCAAAACAACTAATTCAGAAACTGGTGAGAAGGTAGAAGGACCAAATAATTAGTAAGACAAGAAACAAATAATTAGTAAGACGAATCGAAACATAAGCCATTTGAATAGACCGAACGGTTCCTAAGATCTCGACCAATTTATGTGCGAAACAGTGCACTTTTATGATTTTCTTTAGTGAGTAATTATTTTCCATTTTTTTTACGTATTTACAAAAGAGAAATCAGGAAAATTTAGGATTGGTGATTGGTTAATGGTGAAAGAATTTTTAAAATCTTTCTTTAGTTTTGGAGCCTATTCAATTCAAACAAACAAACAAGTTTCTAACAAATACATATATTTCCTCTTTATAATATTAGTATAGATATTAGAGTGTTTTCAGTAATTACTTTCATTGCTCTAAGTGTTTTACCAGACCAGATTCTGTGGCACGCTATGCAACCGTGCTGACACACGACCACGGTCGAAATTAAAGCCTATGTAGACTTCGTATTTTCACTTTTCCTGTAAAACCGCGTCCAATCTAAGCGGAGCCAACGCGACGGTCTGAATGGAATAAAGGAGAAGGGGAAAACGGACCCACGCCATGGTTATAGACAATTAAATTGCTTAGAACTATTCGGTTTTGTTAAAAGTAATGGGTTTTATTTCTATAAGTATTGTTTTTTTTATATTAGCGATGAAAAAGAATTGATATATGCACATAAAGAGATGCTGATTAGATCACTAATATTCATACCTAATGTAGTAATATACCAGTAAAATTTGTTTGTTGTGGTATAGTCATTTGTAGAACTACTGATCTTATTTTGATAAATCTTTCGCTAACGAAAGCTGACTGCATATCTGTGCACGATACGCAGCAATCATAGTAAAGAAACTAGAAAACACTTCCCGTCAGCTACGTGTGCAGCTCACAATATGCCTTCCGCTACTGTGACCTATGGAGTCCAGTTTATGAAATTGTAGCTCATGTTAAGGACTATGTTCCTTACATAACATCCAAGAGAGATCTCGTGATGTTTGACAGATTACTTCGTGATATTTTAGATTTATCAAGAATAAATCCTTACTACTGATACAATAGCGATATCAAAATAAAAGGCCTGAGAGTTATTAATTTTAAAAAGGTTTTTATGAATGATCCTATACTCTTATGGATGTTTTAGGATCTATAATTAAAAGTAGGTACAAAAACAAAACATTTCCAAAGTTTTCAGCAGCACGAAATCCCAACTTTGCACAGTCTCCTTTTCAGAAGGCGGCAAAAGAGAGCTCTAGCTACATTGGAGCAGATTCGGCGAATTTTCTAAAGGGGGATGTACAAAATTGAGGTACAGATTTTTTCGAAGCCCTCTTCCTTATTTCGTTTCGCTTCTTTATGTGCGCTTATTGGGAGGTTGGCTTTGCGTTATTTATTGTGTAAACTCGAATTAGGGATACTGTTATTTTCATTTGGGAACCAAAATCTGTTTATTTTCAAATGATTTAATACGTGGTTTGAGGAAAATGGAAGAAAACCTGCTTAAGCCAGCTTTTTACGTTGTTCGGGATTCTAAGCTTTTTTTATGTTACCAATCAAGTCTCATAATATACAAATTAATCTTCTGTTCACAATGAACAATTTATTAAAGATCTAGGCTAGAGTTTAGAAGGTGCGTGTAAAGCAAATGATTAGAAAAACAAAATAAACTTAAGACGTCATTGAATGCATTGGGAGACTTTAAGTAGGAGTGAGAAGGCCACATAGCCCTTGAAGAGACATCATGGTGCAAGAGGCCATGGGGTTACAAGGAGCAGAGAGGCAAAAAATTTGATGAACAGACGACGACACGAACTAAGATTAAGGTGCCAAGGTCCATACCGAATAGTCATGCTGATGAGATCCGTTGTAAACTTAACACGTGGCTAGCAATATTCTGATTGATAACTGTCAAAAATGCGACGTCAGAAGGGCCATTTTAATTGTCCAATTGCGTGTTTCTTTCGGTTTTTTGGATTCAAATTAGCCTGTAAGACCGCTATTTATTATTTTAGCTGGCAAATGCCTGTATCTACTGTTGGAGTAGATATGCGGGGCTGATATGCTGCCTGTTCAAAATCGTTTACTCTCCCGTTTGTCATCTCAAAACAACAATCTTTTACAAGGTCGTTCTCTACTCAAGGAAGTACAGACGCGATGTAATTTAATCTATTTCCTTCATTGTCTTCAGCAAAAACGCGTTCATAAGCTCAGCTTAGCGTCTAAGTAGGTGGGAACTAACTAAGGAAGCAATTGATATAGGAAACGAACTTTCTAAGAATAGGTGATTGTATAAGTTGTTTGGGAATTATAGAAATGGGTTCGTGGAATGACATTTGTGATACCGTTTCTTGCTGACAAAGCCAAGGCATCGCGTGATGCATATTTAGAATTAACTTTTTAACCCTTGTCGATTGTTTGTGAAGTTTAGGTATAAAGCTCAGATGTAAGAATATTTCACACATTTCATTTCGACGCAAATTAGACCTATAGGTGATTAATTCAGGTGTTTTCATGAGTGTATTACTCATTCTATTATCTGGGTTTATTTTTTGGGAATAAAAAGGAATGAATATGAACCTATGAGCTTACTAGCACTCCGCTCCTTCGCATGTGTATTTAAACAAATTATTGCTTTTACGTTGGGTTACATTATTGAAATTTTCATATGGATTCCTAACTTTTTCTAATAGTTTATTTTCATCAGGGATAGTCAAACAGGATTTTAATGGCCTGATAATTTTTCACATCGTCCTGTTTCTGAGCCAATTTAAACCAGCTTTCAACAATTACCGTTTTCTTTCCAATTATCAAGGATAAAAGCGACTACATAGCTGTTACTTTTACAACTTAAAATTTTAATTCATGTCCCCTGAACCCTTACTTCTATCGTTCACTCCTTAATACCCATTTCTATGGTTTCTTTGTCTAGACACTGTGCAGTGGCGCCTGCAAAGGGATTAAAATATTGTCATTTAACCTTTCTGAAACATAAAATGAACTTCGACACCTGAATGATGTTAATTACTTTGATGGGATCGGAGTGAATGAGATTTGCTATCTCTAATTTACTAAGAATCTAGACAGAATGGTGCTGTTTGAAATTGTAAGTTAAAAGTCAATGGTTGAGTTAACTGATGCGACGACGATGTTTTCAACAAGTTTGTTTTAGTTGGATGATTTTTGTTAAGGAGAAGTTTATAATACATTTTATTTATTTATATTATAACATTACTAGTTACAGGTCTGATAATTATGTACTTAAAACATAAAGAAACAATAGGAACCTTTCTTTCAATCAAATAAGATAAAACAAACATACAAAAAAGTATACAGGATTTTCCATAATATTTGAGGTATAGTTTTGTTTAGGCCAGTTTAGGCCATCGAGTTAGAATACTATCTAACTCGATGGTTTAGGCGCATGTTCGTACAGTGATCATGATGACAAATCTCTGGACAACGTCTCGGCAACGTATTGGTCGAAATTGATATAATATTGGGCCTGACTAATTTATTTTGCATAAATATCAATTAAACTGTACACTTCCAACTGGTATTGATATGGATCAGTAGAGCTACCTGTTGTTTGTTCGCAACAGTCTGCAGTTAGGTCAATTGTTTCAATTGTAAATACTAGTTTTTATTTAGTTAGATCATTGTAATTTTATTTGTTAGTAAAGGCTTAATTAAAAAAAAAAACTGTATTAAATTTATTAATAATGGGCTGATGATGTAATATAACAATGACATTAAAAGAGTTTTGATTACTTAATAGCGGCCTATCAAAAATCAGAAAAAAATATTTAGGAGAGTTAGTAGGTAAATAATATTAGATAGATAACACTTTATTTCATAACCTTACAAATAGAAAACAATGGGTACTAAAGTTTACATAATCTAAGTAAAGTTTACTTAATATTAAGATGATTTCTTTCAATTGTATTGAAAACTAGAGTTTTTACCATAGGTCCCATGTGTTTTAACGACTCTACAACATCAAAATCATCACCAGCCTATAATAGTCCACTGCTGGACATAGGCCTCCCCTAATGAACGCCATAGATGGCATCATTATGTGGGGGTTAATGCCCATAATCCCCACGCTGGGCATGCAGGTTGGGGATCGCAGTTCGGTGTAGTTGTTCTGCAGAAGGCGCTGCTGCCCGCCCCCCGATGTGTTTCCCTTAGTCGCCTCTTACGACACCCACGGGAAGAGTTGGGGTGGTGAAATTCTATGCCGGCACCAAACGACTCTAACATCGATAATTTCGGAGCCTATTCAATTCAAACAAACAAAGAAATCTTTTCTCTTTATAATAATAGTATCATCATCATCATCATCACCAGCCTATAATAGTCTACTGCTGGACATAGGCCTCCCCTAATGAACGCCATAGATGGCATTATCATTTGGTGGTTATTGTCCATAATCCCCACGCTGGGCATGCCAGTTGGGGATCGCAGTTCAGTCGAGTTGTTCTGCAGAGGGCGCTGCTGCCCGCCCCCCGGTGTGTTTCCCTTAGTCGCCTCTTACGACACCCACGGGAAGAGTCGGGGTGGTGAAATTCTATGCCGGCACCACACGGCCTAATATAGTATAGATATCACAAAATTTGTATTATTTACCCCGAGTGCGAAGGCTTACACACTATTATAACGAAAATCTCTTACAATCTGCACCTTATTATCTCCCTGTTAGATTGTATTATGCATTTTGCATTACTTACAGAATGACGAGACTCGGTAAACGTAGTATAGGACGCCCTCTTGCCAGGTGGGATGACGATGCGAAAGACTGCAGACGCTGGATGCGTCAAGCTGAAGACAGGGCGCTATGGCGCTCATTAGGGGAAGCCTATGTCCAGCAGTGGAATGTAGGCTGATGATGATGATGACAGAATGACGAAGCATAAAAGAAGTCTCTATCTATATTTTGTCTGCAAGCGACTTTTTACAAAGGAACAAAGATCTTTCGAGGCAGGCGCGGAGAAATACATAAAACGACTTTGTCTTGTTTTCCGACTTCGGTCTGATTGTCACTGTTTTATTTTAGTGGAGAGATAAATTGTACCGATTTTTTGTAGAACCCGGGTTTTCAGGTACCTTTGTCTGTGACTTTGAGTAATTGGTTGAAAGTTGGGTTTGAAATTGTATTTCTCGAAGATTGGGAAAGAAATGAAATTTTAATTATGAAAGAATGAGCTTTGGGTTTTTATTTCAAGGTTGTGTTTTCTTGGAGGGCGATTGAAATAGATATTTTTTATCAGGTAATTGCGAAGACGTGTTTTAATTATTTTGTTTTGAATAATAAGGGATTTAGAGTAGGTTTTTGTGTTATTCTCGTACAGAGTACAAAAGAGAAATCTACTCAGAAATGTCAATTATCTGGTCTATATCTCGAAAATTGCGATTTTACTTTTTATTATTAATTTAATTTGTTTCTGTTATTATAACCTACAGGTTTCATCTTATTTTGAAAAGTGCTTTTCCGATCTGTCAGATGTTTCTCTCCTACATAGTCCTGGTGAGCATGCTTTTGGTTATTCTCATACATATTTTTAGATGAGATGTTATTGTATAACCAATAATCATCTAGTGCAAAGCCAATAATAAATAAATAAATAAATAATGCTGAAAAACGTTGCCGTGTGGTGCCGGCATAGAATTTCACAACCCCATCTCTTCCCGTAAATGTCGTAAGAGGCGACTAAGGGAAACACAGCGGGGGGCGGGCAGCAGCGCTTTCTGCAGAACAACTCCACCGAACTGCGATCCCCAACCCGCATGCCCAGCGTGGGGATTATGGGCAATAACCCCCAAATAATGATGCCATCTATGGCGGATTTGGGGAGGCCTATGTCCAGCAGTGGACTATTATAGGCTGTTGATGAAAAACGTTGGCTTAGATGTGTCTGTGTGAAATTGATCAAGGCCTAACTAAGTAGAGCTTGTGTAAGTACTAGATGACTAATGTACTTAATGCAATATTTTCATATGGATAGATAATTTTACTATGCATAGAAACCGACCACAGCACCCGTAACAAATGTCATCATATGTAAAGATGTTTGTCCAGTATGATTTTTTAGTTTAGATATCTGTTATTTAGTGACCGACCTAGGTTTTGATAACTACCATAACGTCCTAAAATGATGAAGTAGCCTTATTGTTTAACTTGAATTCCATTACCAGTGAACTTTAAACCGATTACGAGTTGTAGACCCAGTCAGAATGTTGTCAGTATTGTCTAAGGTATTCAACTGGTCGGTTTCAGCTATTTACACAATACGAAAGTGACAATCGAAGTCCAGGCTAGGTTTGAAATGCCAAACTGAAGCCGATTACCTGTCTCCTCCCTGTCTCCTCTCACAGGTCAAGTTACCACTAGACTAACAGAGTTTCCCGGAGTGCAATTTTATTTTTATCTATTTTATTTATGAAATGGTCCGTACTTTTGTGCCAAGTTCATCTGAAATTCACAGGCGTAGAAACGGCGAGGCGTATTGTTTTTGTCTAAACGTGTCTCGAATTTCAGTTGTAGTTTTGAGTTAACGCTACTTTCATACAAATAGCACCACAATTTTTTTGGTAAAAGCTTTGTTACCTAACGCAATGCCTGTAATATGGCTGTATATAAATAAGACTTTATTATTTTGTACAGAATTTCAACACTTTTTGATCTTTTTAATGACGTGATAACGTTGATTTTACTAACTTGCCGTTTTTCAAGTTCGAGCTGTCTTAAGTCTAGGGACCCAATAAATATTTTATGGGAAACAGTGTTAGTTATTTTAATTAATAAATGGCTATTTTAATGAATATAACGTTTATTACTAATTTGATAACTGAATTAAATTGGAACTAGTCCTTACAATTGCATCAATTGCGTTTACACATAATAATATTATAATTCATTATTTTTTTAAGAAGACTTTATTTATATACCTAATTTAAATTTAAAGGTATCTTAAGCCTTTTATGTTTATAAATCAAAGAATATTAAACTAAAAGAGTTCAAGTTAGAACAATAGTTTGTATGAAAATACACTTAACCATAGTTTCATACAAAAACGTCGTTTTTATTGGGTAACAGGCTGACCTTGCAAAAATGAAACGTACCATCGGACCGGCTAACGGAAAACCCCCAGAGAAATAACGAGTGATTGATTTGACCCCTGCGTGATAGTTGTTTTAAGTGAAAGTAACAATGTAAATATCATATGTCATCCATCATGTAAATTCAGACTAACACGCCACACCTTCTATACTTGTTATATTACTCCTTGTCCATCCAAAGGTTGCCTGCAAGAGATCGCTCATAGCGATAAGGCCGCTCATTGTTACACGCTATTTGTATTTGTCGTTTCCTTTTCTGTATCTTCGATTTTTTTTGGTGTGCAATAAAGAATATTTGTATTGTATTGTATATCATTTGTAGAAATGCTAGGGAATTCACTAGGAATGTTCTTCACACTTAACCCTTTTTGTTAGATTTCGTTTCATCACTAATTTTAATTAAAACTAACTCTTGTTAATCTTAGTAAATTAATTGTATTAAAGTATGTACAACTGAGTTTGCCATTTGTGAAATCTTATCAATAAAAGCTCGGTGTTCGGCACATCCAGTCCGAAAATTTGATGATTTTCTATATTTATCGTGACGGAAACTGCAATCATGATTAAGCCCATTCATCCATTTGAGAGAATTAAGTTTAATTGCACACACAGCTATTTCTAACAAAGTTTTCTGACTTCGCTATAGATTTTTTTCAGTCTAAAATTCTGCATAATGTACCCTTCTGTAACGTAAAATACAAAATGAAAAAATTCAAACATAGAGACTTCAGAATAAAAGATCAGATCATCTCATTATTTCAAAAAAATAAGCTACTTAAATTCGTTGGCCACGCGAGGTCCACTCGTTGATAACGTGGGCTCCATCCATTGACCACCTGAGGATTACGAGTATACGCCGAGGAACGAAGCGCAGCAGGTCGGGTGCCGGTTGGGTCCAGTGAGCTACGACCATTAGTCTTTAGGATATCTAAATACTGGTCGTAGCTCACTGGACCCATTTCGTTTATGGCGTTAGATGATGCTGTTTTGTCCAGCATTATTTATTTATATCTTGTTACAGGTCCAGTATGCACCTAAAGTACGAATGTTCGTGAAGACTGGTCTTCTCAAGAACAGAATACAAGAAGGTGACACTGTGGTGATCGGCTGCCAAGCGAACGCGAACCCTAACAACTTGACTTACAAGTGGTATTACAATAATGATCAGTTGTTTGGGGATATTCGGAATGAACTTGTGAGTATTTATGTATTTGTCTCTCAAATAAAAAAAATAAACATCTGTATATAGAAACATTTTGTTCCAAATAATCTAAAAAAGTAAGTATGTGTTAAGATTTTTTAGATTTTTCTTTTGATTAATAAATAGGTAAGTAAATTATTTTTCCAAGTAAATAATTGAAGTAAAAGTTTTGTTTTTCTCAAATAAGTGAACTACATTTTGTTCTTATAAAACAACACAAAGAAATCTTCTCTGAGTTTCAGCTGGTTGTTTTCAATTTCGTTGTTTTCCGATTAATGACGAATTTGTATGGAAGGAGTGATATGACAACAATTATAAAAGCCACGCTATCAACCGACAGAAATCTCATAAAAAATAATAAATTGAATCAAAACAGAATTTATTCGTAATATACTAGTTTTCTAAACACATTTTCCTAACGCATAATCTTATTTAGAGAGGATGTGCCACTAAATTTCATCCTTTTTACATAACTCCTGTTTTCCATGCGAGATTGTTACCGCCAAGAATTTTCAAATTTCTCATATTACCTTACAGGTAAAATTGGAATTCGTTCATTCCATCCACATTATATACTAATATTATCAAAAGGAAAGATTTGATTGTTTGTTTGTTTGAATTGGGTAAAATATAAGGCTCCGAAACTACTGGACCGATTTGAAATTCTTTCACCATTACAATCCTATATTTCCCATGACGAACATTGGCTAAAGAATATTTTCAAGAAAATTAGGGATCCGCATGAAAAATAAAATGTTTCGATTGAGATACAATTTGTTTGCTCGCGATACATTTTGCAGTGTACCAGCTTCACCAATTTCACCCTGTACCTTGGCACACAGCATACCTGCAGTATGCATTTTGCATTAGCTGTTTCATAAAACTGGTAGCAGACGTGTCGGAAATTCAGTAATAAGAGTGCAATGATCGATGCACTAAAGTTTGTCTCTGCATTCTGTTTTCCTGTGCAATTGCATACGTGGGTTGAATAAAAACCTGGAATTGCATACATTTATAAATGCAAAACTTTGAGTTTGAGACGGTGGAATAGGCGGATACAACTGAAGTTTAAAATATGCAACAATTTTCCAAATCAGTCCAGTAGTTTCGGAGCCTATTCGATTCAAACAAACAGTCAAATCGTTCCACCTTATAGTTATTTATTACCTATACAAAATTCTGATCTTCGGGAAACATCTAGGGTTTACAAAAGTAATATGATTTTAATTAAAATATGCTGGAACACAAATTATATCTGGTAAATATATTTGAATATGGGAAATCGCGGTGCAAACGCGGCTGCATCGCGGTTGCAAATTCCAACCGCGCTAACCAAACTGTATAAAACCCAATTGCATAAATCTACCCTCATTTTTTTTATTTTATTTTTACAATCCTCATTCATCAATCATTTTCCTTATTTTAGGGTGTTTATATATTTATTCTTATCAATGCTTTTAAAAATCAATTTAAATGCTTGTTGTAACGTATCCTTTACACTTGACTACAAAGAGTAAATAAAAATAATAAATAATGCTGGACAATCCACACAGCATCATCTAGCCCCAAGCTAAGCAGAGCTTGTGTTATGGGTACTAGATGACTGATATACATAATACAATATTATTAAATAGATAGATATTTTTATTATACATAGAAAACAACCAGAACCCCTGATCTGCAGATCAGTAGTTCAATATTAATAATTTTCTTGTAGCTTCTAATGCCTCATACCCTAATCTAACTGATGTTTTTGAGTGGTTTACGCTGGCTTAAACCACTTGACTGGTTAAGTCGTAGATTTTATGAAAGTGGCATAACGGCATACATAGCAAAAGACCAGAACATCCGAAGCCAATATCTGCACATCGTACAAACATTTGTCTCGAGGTGTGAATCGAACCCGCAACCTACGTCGCAGGATCTTGGCCCATCCCTCCACAGAGGTCGTCACCATAAAATGGCTTTATAGATAGCGTAAAAAGTAAAGCGAATTTTGACGTTTCTATAAATAATTTTAAAACATTGTTCCTCAGGTTCTAACAAACATATCTCGCAAGTTCAACGAAGCCACTATCAAGTGCGAGGTGCACAACGCCATCGGCAAAAGCACTGACACCAAAACCCTGGAGGTGGCATGTGAGTTACTTTGTCGGTCTTTGTGTTTGTTTTGTGTTGATATAATATACAATTTTCTAATTTTGATACAGGTTTAGGTAGGAGTTAGAGTTAGCTAGAGTTAGTTTTTTTATTAGTTTAGGTTCTGGTTAAACCTATATTGCCAAAGAAGGTTACAATTAATTAACCTTATTAATAGTATTTACAATTGAAACAATTAAGCTAACTGCAGACTGTTGCAAACAAACTGCACAGTTCTTCTATATAAATCCATATTAATACCAGTCCTAAGTGTCCCCCAGATGCTGGCTGGTGTTTGTGTGATGCGCGTGCTAGATACTGACCAGCTCTTGGGTCACACTTCGTTTCGACCAGAAACTCTGAATTTTTTTTTTTGAAAACCCTGAGAGCCTCGGCGCCTCACGAACCTTGGGTCTCGACTTCAAGGGGAGAAAATGCATAGGCTTATTCGCTTTACTAATAAATCTGATCGTAAAACATCTATCCCAAGGCGGGAATCGAACTCGCGGCCCCCTCCACCGCGCAGGGATTTCGTCTAATGAGATAAATAATAAGGTAGAACCTATGTACACTCGAGAGCAATGAATCCGGGTCACTCAAAGAAAAAAAAAATCTCGGAAAGTAAGAATGCTAGGTTAAGGCAACTAAGGGTTACTTTCCGAGATTTTTTTTTTCTTTGAGTGACCCGGATTCATTGCTCTCGAAAATCTCGGAAAGTAAGAATGCTAGGTTAATGCAACTAAGGGTTACTTTCCGAGATTTTTTTTTCTTTGAGTGACCCGGATTCATTGCTCTCGAGTGTATTTACTGAACTCATTCAGAATGCAATTTGCTTGTTTCACGGGAATTACTAAAGTTACTGGTTTCGCGAGAAATACCCGTATGAAATGTAATCGCGCCATTTCATTTGGAATCTAAACATGGCGTTTGGGTTTCGGGTATCTTCCAAAGTACTTGGAAAAATGAGTAGGTATTTTAAGTCTGTATCTACCTGTTTATTGAGAACGAAGGTACGAATACCTGCTAGATCCCAGCTGTATTTAATGGGACCGCATAATGTGCGTATCTTTTACTTTCACGTTTTTAAATGTTTATTAAAGTTTTAGTTTTAGGCTTTTGCCTGCGACTCCTTCGACTTCTTCCGCATTGAAGTTGAAAATGGTTCGAATAGTACCTATTTTGAATTCGATAAAAGGGCAAAAAGCCTTTATTAACAAATTAAATGAGAATGATTTAAATAAAAACTAGTACCTATTTACAATTGAGCTAACTGCAGACTGTTGCGAACACAGTACAGGTAGCTCAACTGATGCATATCAATACCAGTTGGAATTGCTTTTTAACGTGATTAATACTGTTATTAACTTAGGTATAAATAATATGAAAAAATAGGATTCAGTTATATCGCGTCTCCCTCTACTAATCTCGCGGGAACATGACACCGTGATAAATAGTATCCTTATATCCTTTATCATGGTATAGACAACGTCTCTGCTAAATATCATCAAAATCGGTCCAGTAGTTTAGGCGTGAAGATGGACACACATACAGAGTTACTCACGCATTTATAATATTAGTAAGGATTTATACCCAACAATATCTTTAAATTATGTCAACAAGTAATTATTTTGATTAGTCAACAGCAATATGACCAATTAAACAGGCCAATTTACGTCATTGAACCGGTAATTGGCCTAAAGCCACTTCAGGGGTCATTAGAAGGACCAATTTAGGGAGTTTTTAGGTTGAAATGAGTCATAATGTTGTTGTTAAATCGGTTGTAAGTTATTAGAAATTAGAAATATTTCTAATTTTAAACCTCTGACCATTGTAATCATTGAAAATTAATCAGAATGACTCACTCTTGGCCCGACTTCAGCACGCTGCGGGTCGCTGAACATGACATTATTTGTTGTTTATATAATATTAATGATAAAGTATTTTTTGTATTTTTATTTGGAATTAAATTGAATTGTGTACTTATTTAAACTTAATAATAATGTAGCATAATATGTGACTAGTGTAATTGGAATTTCTGTACTAGTTCAATAAATAAATAAATAAATGACAGTGACTCATGACCATCGAAAGTTTCATAATATTAAAAACACCACCATAAAGCGCCAAATATAAAATGAAATCGTTTAGTTTTCGACAATTCCCACAAAATTGCTCTAAGATTTGTACCTAGTTTGGGTCATTGTGCTATAATTGGGTCAAATAATATTTGCTTTCATTTCGTATTTTGCTTAAGTGCCTCCTTATTTTCGCATTGTGAGCGATTCTTTGTGAAGCTGAATAATCGCTTTGAAGGGACTTTGAGTTTTTGTAAATTTATCAATACAAGGAAATGCAATAGACTATTTAGCAACAGCACTTGATTTCCTGTTATACCCTTCCTGGTATGGCCTCTGTTTACAAAATAACTTGCTTATTTTGATAGAGCTTTGAAAATTTTAAAACAAACTAAACTAAGTTTAGTATGATTAAATAGAATAATAAAAATAAATAATGCTAGACCATGCACATAACATCTAGCCCCAAGTTATGCAGAGCTTGCTTTGGGAACTTGATTACTGATTAGATATTTTTTTAAAGTATACATAGAAAACGACCAGAAAACCCTGAACAACTAACTAACTACAGATTGTACCAACATTTATCCCGAGGAGGGAATCGAACCCGCAACTTTCTGCGTCGCATAGTGTCGCATAGCGTCGCATAGTGGTCGTCTAAGAACTACATTCCCCTGCGTTTTCACACGCGTTGTTTTTAGGTTATTTATATACATATAATCGAAAGTAATTTGCCTATTCATTTTGATTGATCAAGCCTTTTGTAACTCGAATAAATCTTTGGATCAAACCAATATCCATATGATAACTAACGGTAGCGAATTTTCGAATGTTTTCCGCAAAGAGTATACTAAATTCTTTTCAGTGAATTTTTACATATATCGCCGCCTTTTAGATTTTTAAAGCAATCAAAAATCCTCTCAATTTGTCTACTAAAACAACTTTAGTGAAAGCTTTTTTAAAATTTCTCTTTGATCAAAGTTTTATGTAGCTTTTCCAAGAACTCTCCCATTGGTAGTTTCTGCGAAAACGTGGAAATTTTAAAACCCTATACATAGGTTTAATATTCTATTTTTTCGGAAGGTTTTTATTCACAAGTAAATATATAAATTATGCTGGACAATCCACACACCATCATCTAACCCCAAGCTAAGCGGTGTAATGGAAACTAGTTAATGATTTACTTAATATGATATAAAAATAGATAACATTTCTTTATTCTACAAAGAAAACTACACACCCAGAGCAAATATCTGCAGACCATATAAACATTTTTCCCAAGGCGTGAATCGAACCTGCTGGCCTCTGCGTCGGAATTCCGTTTATCCATTAATTCAGACCCTCAGAAGCAGGTGTCGTTTTTACCAGTTCTTCTACATAACTTTGTGCGAAGTCAGCACCTTGAAAACCACTAATATTGAATTATGTATAATACTACTAGCCTCCGCTTTCAGCTTCGCACGCGATATTCGCACATCAACCCATATTTAATTCCAGGTATAACAATTTCTAAAATAAAAACAAATTAGTCATCCCATCGTACAGATTACATAAGGTAGGGAAGTCATTTTTATGGGAAATCGCGTGCGCTTCTATAATAAGCTTCCATCTGAAGCAACTAAGCTCCCTATTCGTAAATTTAAACAATACATAAAACAAAACCTTATTAAGAAAGCATTTTACTCGATAGATGATAATGATAGACGTTAATGATACTAATGCTTGGCCAGATGTCGCTCCATTCCACACCGACAATAGCATGTAAGAAACTGAATGTTGTGCTTAGTTTTTGGTACCAATTTAAATAACTACGAGCATTGACATGTATCTAAATCACATTAAACTAGATTTAGATAGGCAAAACAAAAATTGTATAAGACACATAAGTTATATGAATGTACTAGTGGTTTCTTTTTCACTTTTTCCACTAGTGGACAAAAAATTGAAGTGAAGAAAAATCAATAACAAATTATTTCATATTTTAATAATGATCTGTTTGTAATTTGACGTGTCTAAGTGCTTGTTTTGTAAGCCTAAAGAAATAAAGTTATTGAATCTGAATCTATGTAAAATTTTGGGCAGATCCATCAAGTAGTTTTGCCTTAGAGACAACATCCAAAGTTGAAAGGTCTTTGTACTGTAGAGACGAATTTGCCTAGCAATAAACCTTAATCTTGTTTCAGATGGTCCAATCTTCTCCGTGAAACCTGAGAGCGTGGAGGCGGAGCAGGGGGCGACAGCTACCTTGACCTGCGTGGTCGAAGGTCACCCACCTCCGAAGATAACCTGGCTGCGGTTCGAGAACGAACGCTTCAATGTGAGCTTTCCTTGAAGTGATCTTGCTACTTGTTGAATATGTGCAGGGAATTGAATGGAGGGCAGTTGAATCTGAAATTTATTTTATCAACTCTTTACGAATGGGCCAACAGGTCTCCAAACTTTTGTCCCGAGGCAGGAATCGGACCCACAACTAACTGCGTCACAGGCGCCCAACACTTCGTAGAGGTTGTCAATATTAATAATGGTATTGAAGTTATTATTGCTAACTGTATCAAACAATTCCATGGACCTGCTGGGAAAGGAAACATTATTTTTTTTTAAATATCGTGGACCTCCATAACTTTTAAGACTAAATTTAAATAGGTACCTACTGATTATATACACACGGCATCCAAACTAAACAGAACTTGTGTTATGGTTGCTAGATTACTCATCTCAATACTAACCTAAAACCACAGTACACATATGACCAGTATCGAAACTAAGCCTAGTTGATGAAATAAATACCTACGCTCCATTATAGCAATAGGGTTGTAACTTTACGGCGCGCGCAGACACTGCAGCGCAGGTGGCGGCCGGCGGCGCGTGGGCAACGCTCATGAGCGGCAGCAAACCGTACCGTGTTTCAATACGAATATGCGTGTGATTCCTACCTAGTAATTAAAAAACATTTCTTAATAATGTTTATTCTTAATTATTACAAATGATTCACATAAAAGAACTTGCGTCTACTACGACACGTCGGAATTCTTTATTACCTATAGGAATTTTTGTATAAAATATTCTCATTCTACCTATCGAAATCTACTTTAAAAAACCTTTAAACCGCCTTCATTCTGGATTTGCAAATAAATTCAAGAATTCATTATGATCAATTACACGGACTCATTATTCGATAAAAAATATAGATAATAATAGTACATTTTTCTTATAATATTAATCAGTAGCAAGTTTAAAATACGAAAGCTCCGGTTTCGATGAAACTGAGTTCACACAGCTGTATACAACGCAATATTATCGAGCATTTTTCAAAAAACTAAATTACGCATGACCGCTCGTCGCGACGCGACAACCGCTACTGACAGCACTGCGAAAACCCCTTAGAGCTCTCGTAGATGCGCATGCTTGTGTGAGTGAGCCGTTTCGAGCGCTTGTAGGTAGTTTCCACACTGTCTATATGTACAATGTGCTAAAACGTTACATAACACTTACTTACTTACTTAGATAGGTATATATTTTTACTACTAAAAAAGCCCCAGCTTCGAAGAGTTGACGAAATATCTAGAATTTTAGTCGTGGATCATTACAATAGATATAGGATGGAATCTAATACCTACACATTCTTCAGATTCAGATTTAATAACTTTTTTCTTTAGGCTTACAAATTAAGCACTTAGACAAGTCAAATTTCATAAAGCTTTCTGAGCAGTAACAACTGCTGAAAGCAATAAAATATTCAAAATCCTGCGAAACCTGTCACACTTTTTCGCGCTGAGTTAGGTGAAACATAAGAATTATCTGGTGTGTACGAGCTTATTCTAATATCAACATCAGAATCAGCACAGAAAATTCAGGCGGACGATAAAGCATCTACAAAATGTTTGAAGCGCTGTAATTTTTTTCTCTGTCAAAAACCCACAATCAGCTACGGTTAAAGACATTTATTCTCTTTTAAGAATATCACAATCACTTGCATGAGAACCAATCTTAAATTCTACAACGTTTCATAATAGCTACCAATCGTAAAAAGGCATTTCCCTCTACAGGTAGTGGGCAAGTCTTCAGAGCTGACGATGACTGTATCTCCGCACACGGCCGTGCAGTACTGGTGCAGAGGCAGCATCGAGGGTCGCCCTGATGTGGATGCACCCGCCATGATCTATGTTAGAGGTAAGATCATACGGGTATTTGTTTTTACGATGGGAAAATGCTGTGTGAATTACCTCTAGCTTCGCCAGAGGAAAACAAGAAGATAATGTTGGGCTGTCCGCATAATCTTCTAGTGTTCTCTAAGCTACGAACAGAGTGTTAGCAGCTAGTAATAACTTATTTATTTATTTATCAAACAAAATCCACAGCTTTTAGATCTAAATAATAAAAAAAAACTTATAATGTAACATACAGCCAAAACAGGATTTACATTTTATACAAAACTTAAACCCTTCGTACTTCCTCTCTCACTAGCGCCAGAGCGTCGTTGTCAAACCACCTGCACCAGACGATTTGTGCTTGATAGGGTTGCAGGTTCCGAGTCGGATTGGATTGCTACCATGACGTTGATCATCCGTCTTAGACAGATGCTTATTGTTGTTCCTTGTAAGGGTGATGCATATCCCGGGAGGGTAAGGGTCCTATCCCACCACGATCCTGGATCTCACAGTGACGTCGCGAACAACGCATTCAAACTAGTGTATCACAGATGACATTGCCAAATCGTCACCAAGTAAGTTAGCTGCCACACTTCAATATCTATGAAATATAAAATCTCCATAAACTGGGCACTAGCGGAAAAGTGGGACACTAAACACATATTGCCATAACAAAGAGGTTAAGTCAAGTTAGCCGTATATTGTATAGCAACAAACTTACTTGACAGAATGAGTAGTTTGGATAAGTTGCCAGTGACGTCAACATGGCATCCTGAGCCTGAACATGGTCCTAAGCCTGACTTGTAAATTAATTTCACTAATTGAGGACCTTGTTTTGTCGTTTATGATGAGTGATACAAATAAGTGTCAGGAACAATCAATTGACTCAAACAGTTCTGCTATAAGAACATCTTAAGCAAGATGACACTGGCTATCGACAGCTTGTATCATAAATAGGTAAAAGCCTAGTAGTTATGTAATAGTAGTAAGTTATATAGGTTTGTGTCAATATCTGTGGTGATCAAAGTTGCATATTTGATTCCTACCATACGCTGAGCATTAGAGACCTACCCAAGAGAATAATTCTCGTGTTTGAGGCAGCTTGTTTGTGAGAAAATCTTTATTAACTTATTTTTTTTTTAATGCTTTTTGTCTATTTTTTATAACACTTTATATTAAGTCCTTTAACGTGTAACCTACTGTTATATCATACGATTTAAAGAGCATGTTACAAATTAAACCTAAAGTACATAAGTATTCTCCTTCACTACAATACAAAACGCTGGTGACTGTAAATCCAACCCCTAACATTTCCACTACAACCTCAGCACAGTCGACAAGCACTCGCTCGTTACCTCCTCATTCGAACATCTCAACAACTAGAACTAGACTTGGAACTTTCTGTAACTGCCAGTTCAGTGTTTGTAACCCGTGAAAATATGGGTGGTTGGATTTAGCCGCAGCTTTTCTTTTGTACGTTGGTATTCGGAGTTTGTTGGTCAGTTTTCTCTCTAAAAATCTCTAGCAAACAAAAGTAGAGAGTAATTAACTAAAATGCTGAATTTTGTTAAATATAAATAACTAGCGACACGCTCAAGCTTCATACGGGTGCAATGCTGATACAAAAAACTTCCTCTTGAATCACTCAATGTATTAAAAAAAACCCATCTAAATCTGTTGCGTAGTTTTATAGTTTTAAACATACATAGGGACATACAGACATTGTAGACAGCTAAAAGCGACTTTGTTTTTTACTAATGTAGTGAAGCAACTAGATTTTCTAGCTGTGTCGCACACAAGGGGTTTTACCATTGTCAACACATACCTAACCACACTTTTCCAGTTCACCCGACAGGAGCTCGTTTTGACAAAGCGAGAAACTCACTAGCGATGCCTTAAAATCGGTCTTTTCACACAGCAGGTACCATATCAAACTTAATCTTCTTTTGGCATTTAATACAGGCACATTATTTACACAAGACAAATAAAACATCTTTATCTTATCTTAACACATTTTGCAAGCGGATTAGTGATCGCAGTAGAGGTGTTGTACACAAGAAGATTATATTAAGAAGAAGGAAGATATTATACAAAATAGCTGCTACCTTCTGGTTCCCTTAGACGCCTGTTACGAACTCCACAGGTTGAGATGTGGGGGTCAATTCTGAATTAAATCTATACCCTCTCATTCCCACATCACAGACGTGCACAAAACACACACACACACACACACATACACAGGCACACACCACAATCGCTAGCAAACTTTAGTATTATTATCTGTTTAATTTAAATTTTAATCTTTTAAACTTTCAAATATGCACCTAACAAACAATGTTATCGTAACTGTATATTACGGAAGAGCGGAACCCTCTAACACAGGTATCTTCACACTTAAAAGAGGGTTCCAAGCCTATGCAATGTATATTAGTATAAGTTTACTTGAATATATAAACTGCATCACGCAAAGAGGCCCGTACAAAAACAATTGCCGCAAGTTAGAGACCCTTCACGTCTACATCACAAGTTTTATAAAACTTAGAGTGAGGAGTTGAACAATATGGTAAACTAGGTAGGTCATAAACACATCATTGATTTACTCAATAATATTAGTATACTAATATGTATTATTAGTATACTACTTCTTTGCCGTGTGGTGCTGGCATAGAATTTCACCACCCCAACTCTTCCCGTGGGTGTCGTAAGAGGCGACTAAGGGAAACACAGCGGGGGGCGGGCAGCAGCGCCTTCTGCAGAACAACTACACCGAACTGCGATCCCCAACCAAACAAATAATGATGCCATCTATGGCGCTCATTAGGGGAGGCCTATGTCCAGCAGTGGACTATTATAGGCTGGTGATGATGTTGAATATGTATTATGTAAGACCTGTTTATCAATAAATGATCATTATTATTAATAAATATTTGTATTTGTACCCTCTCATTCCCAGGTCCTCCAAAGATAATCTCCAACCAAACTCAGTACGGAATAGAAGGAGACAGCGTGAGGATCGAGTGCGTCTCTTTCTCTGTTCCGAAGCCCGATTACGTGATGTGGAGTTTTGGAGGAAGCGAGATCAACTCTTTTCATAATCAGGTTAGAGCTTCTTTTCCTTTAGCTGGTTAACTTTAAAGTAAAAGTCACTTATTTGGAAAATATGTGTAAAAAGGTGAATAGTTATTTTTGAGTCAACATTATATTTGACCAATATACATTAGTGTGGGGATTATGGGCAATAACCCCCAAATAATGATGCCATCTATGGCACTCATTGGGGGGAGGCCTATGTCCAGCAGTGGACTATTATAGGCTGGTGATGATGATGACATTAGTGTTCAAAATAATTGTGTTGCACCGAAAATAGTTTTTTACCGAGGCACGGCGTGTATTGATAGCATTACCTATATACCTAACATATGTATAAAAATAATTACATAACTTATATTCTCACCGAAACCAAGGATCAGAGGTAAAATTTTGCAACAGTCACTTCAATATGTTTTCATTTGCATGTCCCATCTCCAAAGCAACTAGTTTTTCTTAAAACTGATAAAACCATTCGAAGTAGTGATTGAATTCCTCGTAACATAAATAAGAATGCCGCAAACTGAATTTTAAAATTCTATTTTAGTTGGGGCGTATTTCTCGTCTTAAAGTTTTGCTTTGAAGCTCTGCTATTGTATCTTATCAGAGAAGTAGAGAAATGTAGAACGGGCGAATGGGAATAATAATTAGAACTGGTTGACTGACTACTCTATCGTAATGTATTAATAAACTTTTATAGACGTCCCTAGCCTGTTGAGTTATTTATTAATTTGTACTTAGGTTCGTAATAGGTTTTAGGTTCTTCTTTATCTATACTAATATTATAAAGAGGAAAGATTTGATTGTTTGTTTGTTTGTATGTTTGTTTGTTTGTTTGAATTGAATAGGCTCCGAAACTACTGGACCGAGTTAAAAAATCCTTTCACCATTAGAATCCTTAATTTTCCGTGATGAACATAGGCTATATAATATTTTCAAAAAAGTTAGGGATCCGCATGAAAAATTCAATAATTGAACCGTGGGCTGTATATTCAACCTCTTTTTCTATTATGGCGCGTCAGAATAGAAAAAGAGGTTGTATAGCGCACGGTGCTTGCTTTTTCTCTACGGCCAGTGTCAGTTTTGGAATGTCGAGTCAATGTCAAAAATCCCAATGCTGTTACAAAAAGTAAGGGATCCGTATGAAAACTGTGAAACACATCGTGTCAGTGTGTATAATTTCTGAAATTTTTGTTTAATACCCGTGCGAAGCCGGGGCGGGCCGCTAGTGTTAAATAAAGAACTTTAAAAACTGTATCGTATTGCAATACCTACTATAAAAGATCTTCTGTTTTTAATTTAAACAATACAATACTTCTGCCAAAGTTTATGGCGTAATCGGTAGATCAAAAAGACGCAGTTATTAATTATAGGGAATATTAATTGCTCGATTGTTCAAGTTCTTTTTTTTATTATCTTTTGAATAATATTATTAAAATAAAATTAAAAATATTATATTATTAAGTTCTTGAAAATAGTTTAGCCCTAATAAGCTTTCTCACAACAAGCTACAACACCGGCACATTACATTAACTGATTTTGTTATGGATATTCAGTTATTTTATTATTTTGGTACTTTGATTCAGGCTGGAGGTTTTTATTAAAACATTTATTGAGAGCTTATGGTCGAAATCTTACGATAGATACTTTCTGCTTAGGTATGTGTTGTTCTTATATTTCTAAGACTACCTTCTACTTATGTGTTGTTCTTATTTTTCCGCTACAAACGTCCTTTCTTTACAGGAATATGCATTTTTAGAAGAAACTTTAGCCGACAGAATGACAAAATCCACGCTGATTGTACGGAGGAGCGAGGCGAAGCATTTTGGACCTTATAACTGCACTGTTATAAACTCTTTTGGGATGGACAGCGTTGAAATTACTTTGGTGCCCGATAGTAAGTACTGTGCAGCGTATTTTATTGATTTAGGAATAATATTTTGTATGTTTTGGAAAACTAAAACCGTGTATGCAAATTTTCAGGTATTTAATTTACTGAATCAGCATATTTATACCCGTAATAACTGGTTGGCTACCTCTGTGGCGCGTTCGGCGTCCCCTCTGCGATGCAGGAGGTCGCGGGTTCGATTCCCGCCTAACATACACAAAAAAGCAGGCGCGCATTTAACATGTTTTTTTTTCGATGTAGCATAAAAATATTAAGCAGGATCGTTGTTAAATTTAAATGGTTACCTATGATATTTTTTTCTAATGAAATAAAATTCTAAAGAAATTTTCAAAGATCCAGTATTGATGACTTAAAACATCTTTTAAAGATTTTTCCTAGTAAACTGTGATGAAAAAGACATACCTATTGAAAACCATTAAATATCAAAGAAAATCCTTAGAAAAGAATAAAAAAGAAGCTCGATAAGTAAAGATTAACATGAATCCCATTAAATGGAATCTTTCAACGAACGAAATATCCCCATTATTCCTTGGAATTGTATATTTCTTCAAAAAAATGTGGGTAGATTCAGTTTGTTCTATTATTGTTTTTGTCTCCGCCAATTATAAACCACTAGTTACTTCCAGAGGTTTCACTTTACAAACCAAATAATAAATTCTTTTGTAACATAACGTAACTACTGAAGTCAAATACCTACATTTGATGACCTTTGTATTTCTGAACGAAACATAAGCTAACTTTAAACTTATCCCATGAAAAATTACCATGTACCGCGCCACAAACGAAACAACCTTTTCGGCGCGGTCCCACTGCGATGCAGGAGTTTGCGTTTTCGATTCCCGCCTCGGAATGTTTGTACAATCTGAAGATATCGGTTTGGGGTGGTCTGGTCTTTTTCTAAGTACATATAGTAAAATACTATATGCGTGTAATATATTGTAAAATGTATATCAGTTATCATTGCGTCGCAATACATGATAATACATGATTTTGTTTGCAGCGGCATAATGCTGAGACAGCTACCTATATGGACCCCTTGAGATAAATAGAAATAAGTGTGTTTTTGTAGTATTATTCTTTTTGTAACTGAATTTCTTTATTAATTTAAGTGTGTATGTTGTTACTGGGTTTCAAATAGATTTATTTTCTTTTTTCTTTCTTTCTTCTGAGGTTTTTTTAAGAGAATCCTGAAGATGTTTGTAAAGCAATGCAACATCCAACCGTTCAATGACATCAATCTCCTTGCCACCTCTGATGGAGAACTTATCCACTAATCATTTTCAGAATCCCTCCCCCTAGTCCTCATCATATCAACCCTGGCTTCCATCATCATCTGCATCCTCATAATAATGCTGGCGGTGATGCTCTGCCATCGGAAAGCCAAGGACGTTAAAAAACCTGGTCTGAGCGAGAAGAATTGTGTGGACTTCAAGGATGCGGATGGACATTCTAATATAAGTGATCTGAAGATGGAGCTTCGGCAGGTGGATGGAAGCTGTGATATCGTAAGTCGTTTTGTTCTACTTAAGTTATCTGTGGTTTTACTGGAAATTATCGTTGTTTGAGGGTATTATGAACTACTAAATGATAATGCCATCTATGGCGCTCATTAGGGGAGGCCTATGTCCAGTAGTGGACTATTATAGGCTGGTGATGATCATGATGATGATGATGAACTACCGGCCCGCCCTCGCTGCGCACGGGTATTAACCAAAAATTTCATAACATAGTTATCCACGTACGCTTGATGGATATAAGACGCTCTTTGCCCTTTCTCGTATCCAAAGTGACCTTTTGAAGGATACTACGACAAAGATGAAACAAAAGAAAATTTGAATAAAATAAATAAATAAAAAAATCTGGAAGAGCGTGCTTGGTTTAAGGCTACATCTTTATAATAGGTTAAAGGCTCCGGCGAAAATGCTTTTTCCTATACAAACGTTGTAGTAAATTGATTTGTAATTGGCCAGATGCTAACCAGCTCTCTATTCACGTGTCGTAAATTTTTATCATGCTCATACTTTCAAAGCAACTCTTTTCCACTATCCGGCTGGGAAGCTCTTATCGCCTTAACTTCATCAAAAAATACTTTAGGTCCTGTGGGAATCAAATGTAGTAATTTCTGACAATACTATTGATGATGATCGAATATCTAACCCGCGCTGGCGGAAGCTGGCCAAAACGAAATATAGCACTCGAAAAGGAGTTCTTGAGGATTTTGTCGTTAATTTGTGCAACCAACTTATAATTTTTCCAGAATAGTAATCTTCTAAAACTAACAGAGAAGATATAATAAAAAATATAATAATTTATTTGCGTAATATAACAATAGATACGATAGTTAAACAACTTAAAAAATTGCAATAAAATAGCCTCTGCCTAAGCATGAGTTGTCCAGCAATCTATGCTGACCAACATTGCTTCTCGGCTCAGCATTAGTTCTCTGCCAACAAAACTAAACTCTCCTACTAACAGTGATTATAAAACAACCCTCTACTTCAGAAGTTGTGGAGAAAAGTTGTTAAAATCGCAAAATGATGGTCTACTCATAGTTTTATTTATCCGAAGAACAAAGAAAAAATAATAAACTTGGTCCCTCGCTATATTCAAACTTTTTAGGACCTTTTGTGGAAAAGAATCGTTATCGAATGAATACCGGGGTCTGCCCTACTCAACACGACTATTATAATAAACTATATCGAGTGTTTCAATAATAGACGATACGACGACGTAGAGACAATCATTTTGTAGGTACCTTTCATTTATTTGAAATTTTAATGAAATGAAATTGAACTGAAATGTATTTATTCGACAAATAATTCCAATTTTGTATAAAATATTTATTTCTAAATCTATGACCCTTTACTTGTGTTGGCCTTATTACATTTATGCAATGCATCGTTAGCATTGCCTGCTGAATGTATACAAATATTATAGATGAAAGATTGGATTGTTTGTTTGAATTGAATAAGCTCCGAAACTACTGGACCGATTTGAAAAATTATTTCACCATTAGATTCCTAAATTTGCCGTTTTGAACATAGGCTATGGCGCTCATCAGGGGAGGCCTATGTCCAGCAGTGGACTATTATAGGCTGTTGATGATGATGATGATGAACATAGGCTATAGAATATATTCAAAAAAGTTAGAGTCACGTACCTATGAATAATTAAATTTTTGTTAAATACCCGTGAGAAATGCGGTGCCCGTGCGGTGATCTTCCAACACAAAATAGTTTCTTAGTTAACCCACTTAAATTCTTAATGAATTCGTCAAACTACGATAGTTCTTATTTATCTTGTACAGTTTTATGACCAATCTAAAGTAAACTGTCATAAGATGTATAAAGAATTTATTTATATTTGCCATTCCGAAAGTACGGAACGTATTAAAAAATAAATCATAGGGGCCATATATAACACACTCTTAAATTTTCACGATAAATTTTCATTATGTTCAGAGTTCCAAGAAAAAATTTAAAAGAGTATACGGAGTTAAAGTCAACGACACGGCCAGGCGGCAGCGACGCGGCGGGCGCTTTGCTGTGACTTTGTGTAGACTCCTTTACAAGCGTTTATAGAAACGTCAACAAACAAAAGAGCAATAAACACTGTTCAATTATTATCAGTCATCTAGTACCCATAACACAAGCTCTGCTTAGCTTGGGGCTAGATGATGCTGTGTGGATTGTCTGGCATTATTTATTATTATTATTATTATTAATAGACAACATTTATTTTTCGTATAGGCTTGCCATAATTTACTTTGCATTGTTAGAATCAAGTCATGGGTGTAAATCGGGCGAGATTTAAATTGTTTCGTGTTTTTTTTTTGCGTTCTGCAAGGAATAGCTGCGGTTCAATAACCTGTCACAAATAGTAAGCTATGAATCTATACTAATATTATAAATCTATACTAATATTATAAAGAGGAAAGATTTGATTGTTTGTTTGTTTGTATGTTTGTTTGTTTGTTTGTTTGTTTGTTTGTTTGTTTGTTTGTTTGTTTGAATTGAATAGGCTCCGAAACTAATGGACCGATATTAAAAATTCTTTCACCATTAGAATCCTAAATTTTCCGTGATGAACATAGGCTATATAATATTTTCAAAAACGTTAGGGATCCGTATGAAAAATTCAATAATTGAACCCTGCGCTGAATATTCAACCTCTTTTTCTATTATGGCACGTCAGAATAGAAAAAGAGGTTTAATAGCGCACGGTGCTTGCTTTTTCTCTACGGCCAGTGTCAGTTATGGAGTGTCGAGTCAATATCAAAAATCCCAATGCTGTTAGAAAAAGTAAGGGATCCGTATGAAAACTGTGAAACACATCGTGTCAGTGTGTATAATTTCTGAAATTTTTGTTTAATACCCGTGCGAAGCCGGGGCGGGCCGCTAGTCTATGATAAAACTAACTTCGTTTCAACAGCATTTGGGAAAATGATGTTGTGTTTTAAAATTGTCCATATGCCCCAAAAAGTACCGATGAACCGAAATAATTTTTCCCATAATTTACTAGAAAACAACGATTTACGCCAAATTAATTTTCTGTTATTTTTATTCCTTGTAAAAATCTAAATAAAATACAAAGAACAATTTTACCCTCACTCAACCCGTACCCTTCATGCTAAATACCGTAGATACGCATAGGTGTCTATTAAAACTTGGGATTTGACCGCATAAGTTTTGCGGAGTAGCCCCTACATGTTTATCATGTATATTTGGGTAAACGTTGAATAAAATGAATGATTCTACCCTCGTGATCTTCCAGCCGGCATCTTGGGACTCTTTTGTGTTTTCTGATATAATCCTCTTGTTTGGACATCGATTCAGAGAAATTTGCTCAACTGAAAACTTTGCGAACGCCCTTTTGTGTAGTTGAATATACGACAGATTCAGAAGTTTGTAGATTTTCATTTTTTTCTTGTTTTGTAGTTCTATCTTCTCCACGCGCCAAATTTGGCGTATGTGTTGTGCTAGTAATAATGTTAAAATTACGGTGTGAACGGTAATTTCAAAGCCAATACAATGTTATCATAGAATGAACGTTACGAATATTGCCATAGACTAGCATTTTTACTTTTTTAACCTTAGAAGAAATTTTAAGAGCCAATCAAAGTAAAAAATCGGACATTGACCGGCGACATCACGGATTTGTTCGGATTTGATTCAGTCATCCATCACAGATAGCAGAAAATTTGTGTTTTCTGTGCTTGTTTTAAGTAATACCATTGTGTTGCGCGCCTCATCAATGCCAGTGCGGTACTGCTGTCGAACAGCTTGGTCATCACGGATTATCGTGTTCTAGGGCTGCCGGTCGGATGTCTCGCCATGCCAGCCTTAACGACATCATCCGGCGGGCCTTTGTCACCGCTAACGTACCAGCTATTCTCGAACCGAATGGTCTGTTGCGTGACGATGGTAAGAGGCCCGACGGTATGACACTTGTCCCATGGGAGTTGGGGAAGCCCATTGTGTGGGACGCTACTTGCGTCGACACACTTGCGCCCTCCCATCTTCCAAGGACATCCGTGAGGGCTGGTGCGGCGGCAGATTTGGCCGAGGATCTTAAGAGGCGCAAATATGCAGGTCTCGACAGAGCCTACAAATTTGCTCCCCTTGGAGTCGAGACCCTAGGTCCGTGGGGTACCGAGGCTCTCCGGGTCTTCAAAAAATTATCTGAGCTTCTGGTCGAAGCGACGTGTGACCCAAGAGCTGGTCAATATCTGGCGCAGCGCATCAGCATTGCCATACAACGTGGCAATGCAGCCAGCATCTTGGGTACACTTCCAACTGGTATTGATATGGATCAGTTGAGCTACCTGTAGTTTGTTCGCAACAGTCTGCTGTTAGCTCAATTGTTTCAATTGTAAATACAAGTTTTTTATTTAATTAGATCATTGTAATTTTAGTAATACCTGCATATGTGATATATCTATTGACATTCAATATTTCTGCACAGGACAACACAAATGGATCGGAAACAGATCTACATCCAACTCTTCACCTGAAGTCCAACCTCGGTCTACCGCTCGCGGGACCAGTTCCTCTCCCCGACTCGGGATATGACAACGAGCTGATGAAGTATCAGAGATACAGCGGGGACTTCAACCAGGCAATCAATCAGCTGAATATAAAGGTTAGTAGAGTTAAAGTAATTTTTTTGTGGTTCTCCCCGGCTGTGCACAGGTATTTAACAATAATTTCCCAAACACGACAACACACATTGAGTTAAATTATTGAATTTTTCGTACGGAAACCTAACTTTTTTCAAAATATGCTATAGCTTATATTCATCAGAGATAATGTAGAATTCTGATGATTGAAGAATTTTTCGAATGAGTCCAGTAGTTTTGGAGCCTATTAATTTCAAATAAACCATATCTTTTAGAACTCTGTCCTGTTTACAACACACGTGTTGATCTATGAAAACTTTAAATGGGCTCACATTTGAACAGAATTGGGAACAGAATTATGGGGTAAAAAGACTGTCTGCAATTTCAACCTAATCATCGCAGTTGTAAAAAACAGACCGATCAGATGTTTATCCAATTTCGGTTTATTGCAGAAACCGACTCAAAATGTAATGGAAAATCAGACACAGAATCATATTTCCTTATTAATATAAAATCTGTGTTTGCCTCAAAAACGTGTTTGATTTACATTATGTTGATACGAGTATATATGAATATGCTCCGGCCGACCCCATGTTGACCAAAGCTCGCCCTGTCTTTGCTAGCTATCACTCGCATAATATCTCCATCAAACATAACAAACCTCGGCCGTCAACATGGGGACCATAATGGGGACAGATGTAAATTCCATAAATTTCTATCGACAACGGGTTCAGTTGAAATGGTTAAAGAATCTTATAATAATTGACGACCTCTGTTGCGCGGTGGGCGAAGGTCAGCCTGCAATGCAGGAGGTTGCGGGTTTGATTCCCGCCTCGGGACAAATGTTTTTACAATTTGCAGATATGTTCCGGGTGTTCTGGTCATTTTCAATGAATAGTAAACATATCTATTTACTTTATTATTGTTTTAGGTATCAGTCATCTAGTACCCATAACACTAGCTCTGCTTAGCTTGGGGTGACTTATTCGTCAACTCACTCGAAAGAAAAATGCGAGTTCGCGCGATTTTCTGGGTTGGATGATGATTTGTGTCCAGCATTTGTATAGACCTTGATATCTTGATAATATGATGAAAAATATTAATCTTTAAATATTTTTACCAGGGTCAAACTCAAACAGGCTACGTACCGTACGTAGACTACAGCCGTGATTACGCTCCACCAAGCGTTCCCAGTGATTCCCTCTCAGGATCACTGTCCAGAAGTATTGATGGATCGTACCCCACGGGATCATTGCGGAGGCAGGCTAGCTGCGGCAGGCTGGGGGGTGTGGTTGGACCTGATGGTGAGTCGCTTTCCTTTGATATGATATATGATACATATTTATATTATTCATATTATATGATAACTAATATGATTCCCTATTTCCTAAAGAACCGCCTACAGATGAACGTCGATCTGCAAATAATGGTTTTGAGTTCATTCTGAATGTTAGCAGGTTAACTACGAACCTAAGTGTTGGAAGAACGCCAATGTTCATAATGAATATGTCAAACTACCCTTCTGTATTTAAGCTAGACAAGTAATAGGTATCCCCTTGTCATACATAGTTACGAATTTTGTTTTTAAGATGTTTGGCTATTCTATACGTCTTTGTCATTCTATTTCTCTGCATGGGCTTATTTTGTTGCATGGGGTTATTTATTTTGTTTGCTTTAAAATAGTCAAGTTATAGATTAATTAATTTATTTTATTTTTGATTATTTTATGTTTTATGCATCTCAATAAAAAAAAACAACGATATTTTTTATACAAAAAAAAAATATTCCGAGTGGTCTGGTTATTTCTGTGTATAGGATATCTATGCTCTGTTATTTGTTTTGTCAACTATTCGGGAATCATCGAAAAAATATTGTATTAGATGAACACCAACGTTTCATCACTCAATGAGAGATTTCATCAGGGTGAATTCTTGTAGTGATCCCGATGACCAACCCTGGCGTCGTCATCACAGGAGGCGTAGATGTCAGATACGCAGCCACTTATGGGAACCCATACCTGAGAGGGAGTGGACCTATAGGTAAGTCAGCTACTGTTTTTCATTTCAAAGATTATTTACAACCACTAGTAAAGTTTTATTAACTAGCTGTGTGCCCGCGGTTTCACCCGCGTAACTCTCGATGCCGTGGGACTTTTGTTTCAATTTATATAAGTTACAGCTCTGCTTTGTAATCGTTACGTAAAACACCATTAAGGTAATCAAAAATCGCTGGAATGGAAACGCGTGTTGCATAATTAAACTCATTCTGAGTTACATTTACCTTATTCTATTCAATTTAATTTTGTGTGTATTGATAAAATATTCACCTGCTTTCAGCATATTCGACACAGAACACCAATCCACCTGGAAAGCACGCTCCTCCCCCGTACTACACTATTCGAAACAATAACCACGGTTCATCCGGTGAGTTTTTGTTTACCTTTGTAATACTTTGCTTTTCGTTCAACCTTGTTAAGTTTACTTAACTTAAAATTACCCTTACGGCGCATACAGCACCTAAACTAGCGCCACCACCTACTTTATGTTATTATTCTGTTTAATATATATATTAATATATATTCTATTTAGTTTAGGAAGAGATACGAAGTTGCCCTTGGTGGCCACCAAAATCTATTTTCGTATCTCTTCCTAAACTAAATAGAATAAAACTATTACAGAGGCATTAAAAAAAAGCTTATGATAGGTATCACAAACTGAACGATTGATTTTTGAAAATTCCTTTGTTGAACAGAATAATAACATAAAGTAGGTGGTGGCGCTAGTTTAGGTGCTGTATGCGCCTTAATACTCAATATTCGAACATTTATTGCATTGTAAATAATACAAAGGTTCATTTCACTATAGATTAGCAGAGTCTACCTAAGCCTCGACATCGTTTTTTATCAGATGCTATTCATTAACTGCTTATTAAGTTCTCTATTTCACCACAGGTCCATCAATATCTCCCGCATCATCATCTTCATCAAGGCCTGTGACCAGTCCACTGGCGTCTTCATCTTCCACAAATAGTGGCGCTCAGCCCCAAGTAAGTAGCTTTATCTAATTGGCTAGCACTGGACAGCTTCTAACAACTTCAGATAAGCAGACGTATGCTGCTTTGTCCTTATCTTGTAGATATTACTTCCATTTGCAAAGCGTTTCCTGAATTTCTTTCATTCTTACAACTAAGGATGAAACTCGATGCCATCTACAATCTGGGTCACTTTAAGACGAGTGTGAACTGGTATCTTCTAGACCTTTGCGATACATCTTCGGCCACATCGTCACTTAGCATCTGATTGATTGTAGTCATATTAAGTTCTTCAGAATAAAGAACCACAATAGCGTAACTTTGAATTCAGCCGTATTCAGAAGTCTTTTGCAGTCTTCACAGGTCGTCATATCACCTAGCAACTAGATAAACCTAACCATGTTTTATTTGTTTGCACAGGTGCCTAGAGCATCGCCCCAGTCTGCCACTTCCACTGGGCTTCAGTACATCCTCCCACCGTCCAGTCAAGGTAGCTTGCAGTCCCAGAAACTCAAAGGTACGAGCACTTCTAAGGGAATCGTGTATCTATAGTACTTCTGTATAGAACTTCATGATTGTGTGTGATTTAATTTGTTTTGTCGATTGTTTCATTTGTAGAATTTCTTTTTTGTTAACTTTGATTATGTAAACATTTTGTTTCTTTTAGATAATATTTTTTTGTAGATTTATTTCTATGTAGCGTTTTATGTAGGTTTGTGTAATATGTAGAATTTATTTATATGGATAACTCAAGATCTTCCAATATTTTGTTTGTGTAGCAAATATATTTTAAGTACATTTGTTAATTTTAAAGAACGAAGGCCCAGTTAAAGCTTTATTTTAGTTTTAGTTGTGTAGTTGCTTAGTTGTTTTAGTTTTTGAGTTTGATACAAAAGTAAAGGTGTATCAAGCAATATATTGTTTTTTCAGGTTCTCAACATGCACCTGGAACTCACGTTTGAAATAACTTTTTTTATAAATATTTAAGATATAAATGTATAAGTACCTTCTACCTGCTACTTGCTAGGTATGGTTCTTGGTTACCTTATACTTTCACTGAAGTATTAGGAAACATTAACAGCCTCAGAGGCTTTTTATAAATTTATTTAGAAATGTTGAGAAGAATTTACTAAAAATTAATTTTTAAAAGTTTTTGAAATGAATCGTCCTATCTATGTATATCTTCTTATACTTTGACTTATTAGTGTGAAAACTTTTTTATTATTTAGAAAACTTCTTTTATTATAATATAAGAAATATCTATTATCAAATAAGATATTTCGGGTTGGAATGCCCTTTAATTATTAAAACAAGCCTAAAATTTAAAAGCTTTAAGTGTCAATATCAAAGAATAAAGAGTTATAGGATTAGTAGATTATAAGCAATCTTTTTTTATTAATAAAATAGTTTAATTAATGTGTGATTGCTTTTTCATAGATTTTAATATTTTATTGATCTCTGATCTTCTAAGTAGTTTTAGAAAAAGAACTTATTTGATGATTTGATATTTCATATGACAAGAAAAAATTAATGAATTTTACGTCGATAGAAAAAAAAGTACTTTTTTGCATAGTCTTTTTAAAAATCTCAACTGAGACTGAAAATTAAGTTTAAGTAATTCAACTTGTATATATAGATTAATCTTCTTATTGAATTGTTATAACATAATGATTATTATCGTAAGTAAGTATGATGTCCATTATGAATTTTAAAATTAATTAATTTGTAATTCCTACAATAATATTTGGTTTCTTATTATTTAAGGTTACCTAACTATATACTCAAGCCATTCTCAATAAATGAATCTTTGGATAACTTCATTACAAACACAAAAAACCTTCGATTTAGCTTTATGTTTGAGATTTAATTGTAGAGAAGAGTTAAAATCGACTAGTTGTGTAAATGGTGTAAAAAAAACAACAATAAGAAATCACTATGATTATTTGGTTATGTCTGAAACCTTTATAAACAAAGAAAGTAACAACTAAGCATCCGTATTAGAACTAGTATTTACAATTGAGCTAACTGCAGACTGTTTCAAATAATCTACAGGTTGATCAACTGATGTATAATGTGATGTTTAAAAAAATAGCAGGTATCTTCAGTTTGCCCAGGGTATACTTTTAGTGCAGTTAAGCAAATTTATATTTTTAATCCGATTGTATAATTTTCGACATATTTCGGTTTAAGTTTTCAGTGAGGTTCATATTTTTAATACCTACTTAGGCCTGTAATTTGGAAACTTGCTCAGTCATAGATCAGATGCTTGAATCACTTTAATACTATAAAAAAACAATTATTTATTTATTTAAACACTTTATTGCTCGCAAAAGCATACAAAAGTTGGGCATAATTCCAATGGCTATCTACAACCACACATGGTAGAACGATCGGACTGATGAGATTAAAAAGTCTCATCAGTCCGATCATCGGACTCAATCATCGGACTACTGATACTAGGCCGAATGGTTCCCCCTGCGCCGACGTGACTCTGCGTCGACACTCTACTCGCTCATCTTAAGGTCATTAGTACAGTCGGCTCGGTAGTTGGATAGTAGAATGTAGGTACTAGCCATAGATCAAGCTTGTAGGGTAACGCATTAGCCGCCAATTACGAAGCAAACCTGGTCAACTTTTGCAACATATAAGGATAAGCAATTGTGAGCGCTATTATGCGCAATTTTTCGATAAAAGTAATTAATGATGATCAACAAGGCGTCTCATAAAAACTAAGCTAGATAATAACAATAATTTCAGAGAAAACTAGAGCAGATTAATACTAAACTTCACTATTGTAGTATTTATACAAATTTATGTAAACAATCATTATATATTTCACTAATCACGCTTACAAAGTTAATGACAAGAAGTGAAGAAGATGGTATACATAGTTACCTAACTAGGCGTCGGGTAAAGTCTTGTATGAAATGTTCACGGGTCAATTTTTTAAGGCGTTACTGTAGGTCAACCTATAACTGAGCAAGCTTGCGTAGCACGGGTCTAAAATATATTTTTGCTGTCATGAAACTTGCAACTGAAGTGTGCTATCAATAAAATCCAAAGGTTTTATTATAATATCGATTTGAACAATTTTATCCTGTAAGTGATTGCGAATGTTAAGATATTTGTTCAAGGTCTTAATTTCTCATGCCATGTGAATTAAATAAAAAATTTATAATAAAAACATCTGACTTATTAATTTATCAGCTCCCTCTATCCTGATCCCTAATTCTTATCAGGTCACAACTGTCAATACAGCAAATGGGCACAATTAGATTAAATCAAGTAGTTTATCTTCATAAATAAAGAAAAGATTCCACATTTACGATTATGACCTCATCCCCGATACTAATCAAAACGATAGCCGAAAGCTGACTAGATAAATTCGAACCGTAAAAGACAGGCAGCCATTTAAAAGATAGAGCTCAATTATACCTAAAGCAGTTTACCAGCGCTTATTTTTGAACAGTTTTCTCACATTTACCCAGAATACAAGCTCTGCCTATACTTTGGGGCTCTGTGATGTTGAAAAAATTGCCCAGTAGCCCAGAAAAAAAAATTCTCACCTGATGATAATGTTTGTTTTGCCTATCTAAATCTAAATTTTATGTGATTTAGATACATGTCAATAATTATTTAAATACATATCTTTAGGTATATGCACAATATTCAATTTCTTACAAGCTATAATAGCTCCATTCCACCCCACACAGGTGTGGAATGGAGCGACATCTGGACAAGCATAGTATCATTAATGTAATCATCTATCGAGTAAAAGGCTTCCCTAATAAGATTTTGTTTTATGTATTGTTTAAATTATATAGATAATGAAGATATGGCTTGAAAAAGAATACGCTTTACTGGAAGGTAAGTTATCATCTTTTCTTGAAGATTTCGGGGAAATATGCAGAGCGAGGCTATTCATGTGACGACGAGGTCGTCACCTCGTTTCGAATATAAAAGAAACGCATGACTATTTTAATAGTCCATTATTTACCCTACCCATTAATATAATATTCATTATTTTTCTATTTACTATATACACTAAATTCTTTAATGTTAATCAGTTTTAGTTAAATTCTGGATAATTTGTGAAGAGCGAAACCTCCTTGTACAAGCATTCTATACTTAAAAGGAGACTTAAAAATATTGTATGATACTCTTGCACTTTATGAAACAAAACAAAAAGATTAATATTTTTTAAATAGTCGACAAACAGTCGTCACAATGTGTATCTTAGCCGGGCTGGCCAATACAATAAAAATCCGTCCCTAAATTTTCTTAAAAATTACAGTCTCTAAAGGTTTCTGCCTAAGTTTTTCTAGAATACGGTTTCTATGTAAATGCATCTAAATAAAGCTATAACCAGTAGCCGGTGGAGTACATTAATCGTCGGTAAATCGACATAAACTACTAAAGTTAAATCGTAAATTAAATGCCCAATCGTAAATTTCCTCGTAAAACGATTCGAGAACTGTGATTGGTTGCGTTTAGATATTTGATATGGATAGAAGTCGTTCAAAGGTTTTAGGACCCATTGAATACTCAATACTCAATCATTTATGGCATTCTAAAGATATACAGAAGTTTATAGAGGTATAGAGCTAGTTAAGTATCACTATAGACACTTCCGGGCATACAATTATGTATGTAGGAAGATTAATAGATTATTGACTTTACTTAATACGTTTAAAATCGCTCGCAGATTAAAGGCCTTGACGCACTAAAACCTCATAAAAAATCTGAGATCTTCACTGTAAGTTTGGTAAGTTTTAACTTTAGATTGTAGAGGTAGGAGTCCTTATTCACATCATCACATCACCAGCCTATAAATAGTCCACTGCTGGACATAGGCCTCCCCTGATGAGCGCCATAGATGGCATCATTATTTGGGGGTTATTGCCCATAATCCCCACGCTGGGCATGCGGGTTGGGGATCGCAGTTCGGTGCAGTTGTTCTGCAGAAGGCGCTGCTGCCCGCCCCCCGCTGTGTTTCCCTTAGTCGCCTCTTACGACACCCACGGGAAGAGTTGGGGTGGTGAAATTCTATGCCGGCACCACACGGCAAGAGTCCTTATTAAAGATAGGTATTACAAAGAGACAGACTATATTCTATGAATAATAACTTAATAACTATAATATGTATAAAATTATATAATAACCCAGACATAAGAACTGACAAGACTTAAGTATAGCAAAACGCGTACGTACCATATTGCCGGAAAACCAGAAAACGTTTTTGAAATGTGGATCCCCGTTCGCCCGGGTCCGGAAAAACGTAAGTTAAACTTTTTTATTCATTTTTGTGCAACCCAGTGCAACCGCTTAGACCAGAGATGAGAAAATACATTATATTAAGTTTGGTGGCCAAAAAGGGCAACTTCGTATCTCCGCTAACTATACAAAATAAAGCTTCTACAGGGGCTTCTATAAGGATCTTATACCCCAATAAAAATTTCGAAATTTCCTTTGTTCAACGTATTGATAAGATAAAAATAGGTTGCGTCGCTGATGTGGAGCGAGGTAGCGCAATAGCCATGAGTTTGTTTTTTAAGAAAACGAAACACAAAAATTGATTTTTGTAGGCCCTGCTCAGTAATTTCAGTCGTCGACTGTACCCTCATTCTAGTTATGTAGGTACATGTTTAAGCATTTAATATTTGCACACTAGGAGCAATCCGGAAATGCTCACAGGGTAACCAGAAAGCGGAAGTTATGTTTACCACCACATCCGGCGTCGGTTTGTGTGTATTATGTCTTGGATTTCACGAGAGTAGGTAAGTACAAATGGGTTCCCCAGTATTGTGAAATTTTTCAGAACTCTACTAAGTAGTATGAATTTAATAACGAATTAATAATTGATATATTCAGCGACATAGATCCCTGTTTTCAGATTACCACAGCAAGCATTTCTCTGTTGTCTTTTGGGGGTAGTAATTTAACCTGGTAAAGGGCCCACTCAATGTTTGCCGAGTCTCAGTCTCCAGTAGTGATCTATGTTCACAACATTGTGTTATAGATATGGACATCAAATTAATTCATAAAGGTCCTATGTCCAAAGACACTGCGTATCAGAAACCAATCTAGCAAAATGTTTACATTCAATCTGCTCAAGTCTAAAACCCATTGGTGTCGATTCTGTTGTTTAGGATTCCTAACTTAAATTTTAGGTTTTCTAAGTTAGGTTAGGTTAGCCAATGTTGGTTTTTGATAGGTACCTAGGTGCTACCTGCTAAAACTTTACGCATGCTGGATGAAATCCATGAAGATATGGCTAGGTTAGGTACCAAACGAGGAAGTGGCAAATAATACACACCTTTCCCTCGAATTTACCACTGCAGCTACAACAAATCCATTTTCCACTTTTCACAAGATAATCTTCCCGTTTTTCACTAGATCTGTGCCAAAAAATATTTTTTAACAAGTATAAATTTTAATCATGAGCAAATTAGATGCTTTCTAAAATTAGGTCGACGTTTCTTATCTTAGTTAAAAATGTGATGCAAAGAATAGGGTTTTAGTTAATTTACCTATGTTGAGTTGTTTTAGATCTGTCGTTCTAATTTGAAATCTGTCAGTCTAATAAGATGCTTCCTAAAATTAGGTTGACGTTTCTTATCTTAGTTAAAAATGTGATGCAAAGAATAGGGTTTTAGTTAATTTACCTATGTTGAGTTGTTTTAGATCTGTCGTTCTAATTTGAAATCTGTCAGTCTAATTTTTAAAACATAGAATAGCTTTTGTCTATTTGACATTCCTAAATCCTAATTTTAGCTAATTTTAAAACAACAGAATCGACACCATTGTCATATCATGTAAATTCAGACTAAAACGCCACACCGTCTATACTTGTTGAATTACTCCTTGTCCATCCAAAGGTTGCCTGGAAGAGATCGCTCATAGCGATAAGGCCGCCCATTGTTACACGTTATTTGTATTTATCGTTTCCTTCCCTGTATCTTTGTTTTTTTGGTGTGCAATAAAGAATATTTGTATTGTATTGTATTGGTTCCCCCTATTACGGGTTTACTGAATCTGATTTTTTTTTCATTAATCTCCCGAACCACTTCTGTCTTTACAAATATTATTAAGAGGCAAGATTTGATACTTTGTTTTTTTGAATTGAAGCTTCGAAACAAATGGACCTATTTGAAAAATTCTTTCACAGTAAGAATCCTACACTATCTTTGTTTGATGAACTTAGGTTTTAGTTTTGCAACAAATATTAAGGGTGCCTATGTAGACTGCAACAAGTAAAAAGTTATGGTTTTGTTAATATCCGTGCGAAGCCGTGGCGGACCACTAGATTATTTATAAAAAAATATTTTATCGTAACAGCCACAGCTAATGCAATAATGTTACCAAGTCATAATCTATTCACTATCATAATCTTTAATGACATGGCAAGCTTTACAGGGGTAAAGCTTTTTAAATAATATACAAGGAAATTCTTTCTAACAAAAACTTTAAAGCAACGTCTTTAAAAGTTTGACGGTTAGTTGGAATAAAACTCTAAAAATTTAATACGGTTATTAGAAAAAAACCCAGAGTATTGAAGTCATAATAAACACATTCTCAAAAAATTCATTTTATTAATAATTTATTAAACAAAAATAATACAGTGTTAATCTATGAACTATAAGCTAAATAATCTAAATGAGTATAATAATTATTATGTAAGCATATTATTCATAACAAATTGAATCAAGAAAGTAGTTCTGCATACACAAAGAATTTATTTTTCAGATCATCAATTTCTTTAAAGCTTTTGCTGATTTCAGCAGATTTTTTTTCACCAATGATGTAATATTTATCTTTTAATACATACATGCCTAAACGTGCTACATCTTGATCTTTTTCCAGAATGCCTTCAACCACAGCTGATAGGAAGTCACTTGATTGAGTATAATTGAAATAACCATCCAAATATTCCACAAGTGTATCTTTGTACAAATACATAATACTTTCGAAATACTTTGTAACCAACTCTCTGACCTCTTTAGCTATATATTTCCCGAAGAGGTTTCCTACCATGTTAACAGCTTCTTTGTGTTTCCTTGTTTCGGTTTCAAATACCTCAGGTGCTTGGGTTGCGACTTGTCTAATTGTTTTAAAATACAACATTGTGAGATGTATTTTTACGTATTTGCTGAAATGTTGATCTATCGGCAAAATAGTTTGCATCAAATTCACTGTCTTTTCCATAGCAAACAAACATGATACATAGTCAGGATTCATAAAAACTTGAGTGTTCTTGAAATTCAGCAAAATCTCATCTAAGAAATTGAAAAATATTTCAGTTTTTTCAGGTATTTTAAATATTTCTGTCATTTTTGACAAAAGAGTTGTACCGAATGCTTCAAATCTGCGATTAAATATTTCTTCCGATTTCGATAGGTAAATGTACGTCCAGATGATTCGTATAAATAAGGAGTTATCAGCACATTCATCATAATTGTCAGTTAGTTTTTCGGGATTAAATTCTTCAAGGAATTTCGTTATAATTTCTTCAATAAATGATTTGTCGACATCAGGAAGTAAATTTTCAATGCGACATAGCCACTGCATTCTTACAAAACGTTCAAAACTTTCTAATTTGTCAAACGCTTTGAATAGTGAGACGCAGTATTCAGGTCTTATTTTCACAGGCACAGTGCTAGCGCGTGAAATAAGGTTTTTTAAATGGAGTCTTTTGCAGTCCTTATCAAAATTCGTTTGTTCAATAAGTGGCTTAATTGTCAACCAAATTACTGGGTCAACTTTGTCACCTTGCTCTTGCATACGTTTGAAACCTAATTTTATAGCCATAGATGGTCTTAACTTTGCAGTTTTAACAAACACATCACTAAAGCTTTTATTTCTCCTTGATAAAAGAAGAGCCAACTTTACAGAACGTTTAGATTTTATCAACTTTTCAACATTACTTTCTACATCAATTAATGGACATATTGTAAGCTTATTCGCAATCATTTTCATGCCAGATTTTTGCCATCCAAAGGAATCAATGTCAATAAAAGGTCTTGCTAAATGGGCGTTTGCTCTTAGTATCCCTGCAAATACTTTGGACTCTATTTTGTCTACTTTATCAACATCTTGTATGTAAGACAAAAGTTCACCTCCAAGCAACATTGCAAGAGGTCGACCAATACGTTTGTTGTGTTCTTTTACTTTTAGTTTATTTCTGTATTGAATCGCCAAATCTGAATTTCCATTAAAATAAATAGTTATTTTGCGTAAAAATTTGTCAAATTTTTGTGATTCTAAGCTGGATTCATAAAAAATGTCAAAGTCAAGAACGCTTGTGTCATGTTTCAAAGCATTTAAGTGGGATGCATCAGTTTTAATTAATTTGTATGTAAATTTAAACAAATCTTTTCGCCCAATTTTGGATTGGAATAAGCTTTCCAGCAGGGGAGTGCAAGATGAAAAATCTTTTGTTGCAAGATTGATAATTATCGGAATCAAACCTGGATACGTGTCGACTTTTACGTGATAAACTCGAAGAACTTCAATGAGCTTGCCGATTAAGTCAATTGCATCTTTAACATCAACTTTGTCTTTTGCAGCCGAAAGTAACAGCTTTGGTAGCGCCTCCATTACACATTTTTTCTCATCAGCAGTTAATTTATAACTGCTTAAATCCGAAAACTGATCCAAGAAGGCTTTCAAAATATTAGCATCTACGTTGCTGTTTAAGAGCATCCGAATAAAAACAGCATGAAGACCCTCAATACAGTCGGCTTCAGGTGGTCTTCCGTCTAAACCGAGTCCCTTACCGAACTCCATAAGTTGCTCCCAAGATTTTTCAGGCAAACGCCAGACAAAAGCTCTGTTTACAAGGCTTCTGATGATAGCTGCTCTAAGATTCGAAGGCTCATTACTATGTTTCGCTAAAAGCTCCATTAAAGTAGCAATAGCCTCAGGACGACCTCCGGATTTGCTGACCAGTACTAACATAATATACTGCCTGTTTTGAGAAGAGCTTTCGGCCAAAATTCGCTTTTTCAGTTCATAATATGTTTTCTCAAAACCAACGAATCGAAATTCATCGAATAATTTATCAAGTTCTGTTTTGACTTTTGGAATACAAGATTCTGTGCAGTATACCATCTGCATGTCACTATGTAAGTATCGCCCCGATTTTTTCATAATTTTTCTTTTTTTTACGCCTTCTAACCCATACCTCTTGTATTCGTGTGGACTATGCTTCCTGTCCTCAAATATATCAGGTCCTAGCTCTTCCATAACTGGTGCTGATGATTCTTCATAAGGCCAATCTTCAACTTCATCACCAATGTCTTTATCAACAAAAACTTTTTTCTTGAACGCCGCTCTGTTTTCGGGCTTAATTTTTTTGATAAGTGGCTCTACGTTTTTATAGTTGAACCAGTGACTGATATACTTGGCTTTAGCTAGCTGTATAACTAAACTTTTTACTTCTTCCTCTTTAAGATTTTCTGCTACCGTTGCTAAATGCAATATCCGAGAGGTATATAGTTCCGGTTTTTTCAAAACTCTACCTTTATGGTGGTTCATTATAAATTTAGTTGCTACTGAACTAAACCGCTGAAACTTATGGACGTTGAAATATTTTTCAGTAATGTCCAGGTACAAATTGGTGTCGGATTTAAGCATACATTTCATGCACAAATAAAAATCATTTTCATTTGACAAATAACGAGATATTAGGTTCTTATCAGTTGCTAAAGAGTCGTAAAATATTTTCGCCACATGCGCATTCCTCTCGCAAAGTAACTTATAATGTTTTGGTGAAACCACATCTAAAATCTTTGGAAACTCTTTTAAAATAAAATCTGGCGAGCTTTTAACTAGAAACTTCATGGCCAGTTCAAATTCTTTCTCTCTATAGAACTCATAGAACAGCTCTGATCTGAGTTCGTTTTTCAAATGTAAATGTATCCAATGTTTCATTTTTGTGACAGCTGTAGTTATCATGTAAGGATATAGATCGTTTTCTAAATATTCTGGATTTATGATATCCTTATATTTAGTTTCCAGCAGCCAAGTTGCTTTTAATGCTCGGCTAACGTACAGCATATCAGCATCTTTGAAATTCTGTGTAATGTATTCCACGTCACGATGTTTTGAAGCTAGATCTATTTTAAAAAGTCGGTCGATAGCTGATTTTTCTGGAGCATCTTGTAGGTTTTTTAAATTCTCATTTTTTTCATACGTTTCTTTGACTAAACTGTTTATTTGCTTGTGCCTTTTTCCAAGGGTATCACCAGTGAGTTTGATTGGTAGAATGGAAGCCATTTTGAGGTTTTATCTGTGTTGTATGTTCAGGAATAGTTCTGAAAAAGAAAATATTTTTTTCCATGTTAATAACATATTACCCCCTTTCAAAAACAGCGCACGGTTATTTCTTATACGTTATTATCTCATAATTACTTTTGAAAAAGTTACTGAAGTAAAGCTTACGTTTTACTTAAATTTTTCAGACTTTTAATTTAGCGGCCCAATAGTTTTAAATTCGTAAAAATCTACTGATGAACTGAGAATTTTACCAACAAGCTGAACTCCCACTTAAAGTACATATTGGAATCTACTTGCCATAAATATAAAAAATCGTCGGCACAGTTTTGTCATTCATTAAGAGACTCATTTAAAAATACTAGTGCATGTCATAAACCGAAAAAAATCGATTAAATAAGTGACTAGAGTGATCTCTAGAACACATTCGTGTATGTTTTGTTAGCCTAACATGGCTTATATGAATGTATAAATGTGTAAATTTCTCACAAAAAGACCTTATCTTTACAAATTATTTGTTCTAGATTTTGTTAATTTAATTACATAATAGTCCTTCAATAAAACATAAAATCCTTTCGTTTCCTTTTAATATATTGTATAATCCTACCTAAACATAACACACCAACCACAACACCCCAAATTCTGGCACAAATTCTGTAAAGGGCTCTCCTCAGCTCTCTATCAATTTTTTTCGAGAAAACTATTCACGACCCAGGGCGAATAAACAAAAGACTAACCTGCATTCCGTTTTCAAAATCCAAAACCAACGCAAAATATCACTGGCATGTCCAAAAATAGATCAGCAAATAAAAACAATTGACGTAACCGCGAGCGTGTTTCCTACGCAACGAGTTTTGCACAACTGAATGTCGGATTATTGACCTTGATGGAGCTGAGTCATAAATGCTAGGCGTCGCCGCGGTGCCGGCCGGCGAGGTAGAGTTTTGGATCTTGATAAATTATGGGTTGGACGATCGACCTCAGTGGCGCTGTGGCTGATTAGCTGACTTGTAAGATGTGGGGTCACGAATTAGTTGTGTAGTTGTCTCAATTATATTTTCAATATCTTACCAAATAAGTTTATTGATGAATCATATTTAAATATAGAACTTCTCAATATACGTAGGTAACATAAGTAGTAATACTAGGTATAAGTTGATAAAGGCAGGTACTCAATACAAAAATACTATAACACTAAGAAACGAGCGACCTCCAAATAATTATAATGAAAAGCTGTTATTTATAACAAGAAATCAAAAAAAAATAATAAATCGATTTTGATTTCTTGAGCGGAGTCAACAAACAACCAAAATATGGGTATCTACATAAAAAGAAACCAAAAACAAAGCAAACCAGCAATTCTTCGATACAGCCAATGTTGCTCAACTTTTTCTCATAAACCTTTCACAACATTTGATTAAACCTACGGGGGTTGGATAAACGAGAAATGGGAAAACTTCGGTAAATAAGCAAAAATTACTATGTCGTACGTTGGGAAACAAAAAGTCCTGTTGTCATGATATTGTACTCTTTAGGAGAGTTTATATGGTGACGATTTCGGATCTTTCAGGTTTCAGTAATTATTTTCTTTAGATTAAAAAAAAAAAAAATCTACTTATTACTTAAGTAGGTATTTATTACATTAATTACATCTACGGATGATCACCAAAAGATTATTTTATCTAATTGGACAATTAGGTTTAATTGTCTGACTAGAGAAAACCTGCCAAAGTATTCATCATTATCAAAATAAGTCCACTCGTAATAGACACCATAGTCTCCTATGAGCGCTTATGGCTTCATCTGAACAAATGAAAATATTTATATCATCATTAGCCTATTAGCACAGTATATGTGCTATTAGTACACGGGTGGACAACCCTTAATAAGTGCCATAGCACCCTGCCTTCAGCTTGCCACATCCAGCATCTGCCTGCAGCCTTTCTGACCCTAGGGCGCCCTTTGCCGAGTCGCGGTCTCCACTCAAGAACACGTTTACTGTAGTTTTGTCAGTTCTTCACGAGATATGGCCGGCCCACTGTCACTTCGGCTTGCTAATCCTTTGAGCTATGATTTAACTTTGGTTTTCTGTCCGATTTAATACTGAATACTTTATCTATTAATTAGATTTTTATTCCACCGTAGATAAGGTGACATAATACGATGAACAATGCCATCTATGGCGCTCATCAGGGGAGGCCTATGTCCAGCAGTGGACTATTATAGGCTGTTGATGTTGATGATGTTGATGTTGTAGATAAGGTACTTGTCGTATAAAGTGTGTGTGTTGTTAAAAACACTTGTAACAATTTATTGTTTGTTATCTATATAAAATCTGTTATAAATTGCGTGATAAGACATATCATAACCTCTAAATTGAAACATGATTAGATTACTACTTTAATTTAATAAGTGTATGTTCTCTACTAAATTCAAACAGTATAAGTACATGTGTAAATGGTCTGGGTTAGAACCTTTTGACTAAATTAAGACTGCATTTTGATTTGATAAAAAAAAAGAAAGAGTAGTTATGACCAATAAAGTTCCAATAATAAACAACATATCAAAAAAAATAGATAAGTATACTAAAATTTTGACAAAAATCCATTTTAACCTTACACTGAACTTTCCAAAAGAAACTTGCCAATCAATAATATTCCTGGATTTAGTTTGTATAAAAAACTGATACAATTAAACCAATTCCACTGAATATTATATAAAAAGAATCAAATTGAAGTCTATTAGTGCAGTAAAAATGTACAACATGAAATAAAGTAATAAAATAAAATTGGATTGCGCGCTCTTGCATAGCATTGTACGCTTATTAAAACGTAGATAAAAGATAATAGTGCAGGGATTGTAGTAAATATTTTTTTGTTGTAGGTAACAGCTAATCAAACATAACTAATATTTTAGAAAACTTTTATGAACAAACTTTTTTAAAAATGAATTCTAAGCTGCGGAAACCCCCGACGATTTTTTATTTCATCCAATTTCTACCATGAAGCAAAAACAACTCAAGTATTTCGATGATACTTGTACTTCGAATATTTTATATTATATTTATTTAGAAGTATTGGAACAAATAACACCAGAAAAAATTCGAATAAGATAATCAAATTAAAACTTTACAATTGAAGCAGTGGAGCTATCTGCTGACTGTTGGAAACAAAGTATAGGTAGCTCAACCGACCCATACCAATACCAGTCGTAAGTGTCCCCAAGATTTTGAATTATTCCCTCGTTATATGGCAATGCTGATGTTAAATCATTAGGGAAATAATTATGTAAGTAACATTCGAACAATTTCATTGAAGATTACCTACAAACAAAATATTAACTGAAATCGTTTTCTATTCCTTATTTCAAGCTGTTATTATTTTATAATAAATATGTTTTCTTTAAAATTTTAAATAAACATAATAGTACCGTATTATTTCCTACCCATCATCAGCCTACAATAGTCCACTGCTGGACCTCTAGGCCTCCCCAAATGAGCGCCATAGATGGCATTATTCATCGTTTGGGGGTTATTGTCCATAATCCCCACCCTGGGCATGCGGGTTGGGGATCGCAGTACGGTAGAGTTGTTCTGCAGAGGCCGCTGCTGCCCACCCCCCGTTGTGTTTCCCTTAGTCGCCTCTTACGACACCCACGGGAAGAGTTGGGGTGGTGCAATTCTATGCCGGCACCACACGGCAAACCTGAGTTCTGCTGAACGGTGAACGGTAAACCTGAGTTCTGCATAACATGATATTAGATGAAGCCGTCTAAATGGTCCAGCATCATTTATTTCTGTACAATGACGTAAATCTGTTCTCCACAATTCTGAAAATAAAAAATGAGCAGTTAGCTGTACCTAGCAATCCCAGAAGATTGCTGATAATAAATGCATCCCCTCCATTACACTTTACTTTCAAAATGACTAGACTTTGGCAAACTTCCCAGCAGCAAAAATATTATTAGAGCTTGGAATTAAGGAAAGAACGTGATTTAAATTTTTTAAAAGATCGCTACTATCTAGACTATGTTTGCACTTATATTTCTAGCGGCAACATCATCATTCACACCCTTTATATTCCTACTGCTGGGCTTCATGGGACACCACCAACGTATTTATAGGCGTGGTGTTATAATCATCATCAGGCTATAATAGTCCACGGCTGGATTTCTAGGCCATAGTCCCAACGCTGGGCATGCGGGTTGGGGATCGCAGTTCGGTTGAGGTGTTCTGCAGAGGGCGCTGCTACCCACCCCCACCCCGGTGTCCTTAGCCGCCTCTTACACCCACGGGAAATTCTATGCCGGCACCACACGGTATTACAATCACGAGGCTGAGGTAGGAAAATATGAGAGAACATTCCAAAAATCTCTCTCACATATATATCCAAAAATCTCTCATATTGAACGGGAAAATAGTCTGTAAGGAACACTTTTTGAAAAAATGGTTTATTTGTTGATTTATACATTATACAACAGTTTTTGAAATTGTTTGATTTGATACATTTTGAAATACATTGAAGAGTCGAAAAATACATAACTAACTAATCTACTACTGACAAATATCCGATGTAGGTGTAGAACATTACATCATACATAGTAGTAACCAAGTGTAGAAAATCAGAAAAAGTCGGCGCAAGAGTTACACTTTACTTGACGGATCTTGTTTAATCTTGTCTCTCTTTCTTCTTTTACTAGTGTCATTTGCCTTTAGTCTAGACTAGACTTTGAGCTTGCTTTACATTGGTTAAGTTTTGGACGGCCACGTTGCCAACGAAAATAATGTCCTCCTGGGTTCAAATCTGGTTCGGCCAAAATTTATGTTCTTGAGATTTTTTAACAAGAATAATATATTCACACTATAACGTGGTGTCAGTCATGAAGTATATATACCTCCGTGCCTAGGAAAGTATGTTAAGCTGTTGGCCCTGCGCTTAAACTCTCCCCGGAAATGTTCCGCCCATCGGATTATCAGAGTGAGGGAATAGAGAGAGCCTCTTTGTATGCGTGTACACTTGTGCACTTGTATATCATGCACAGCTGACAAGTTTTCGATAGCACTGACTGCCGTGGCCAGTATCCGGCTAAGAAGGCATGATCATAATCATCAAGCTTTAGCAGGACTATAAATATTATCGATACCTACGTTTCGTTTGCGCCTTAGCCAGATTTTTCTTTGAGCGCAAAAAAAAACCGCGCCTACCTACTTCAGTTTCCGCTGAACACTCTATACATTTTCGTTGCCTGGAAGAGATTGCTCATAGCGATAAGGCTGCCCATTATTTGTCGCTTCCATTCCTGTATCTCCGTTTTATTTGTTGTGCAATAAAGAATATTTGTACTGTACCTTAAATCAGTTGAAATTACTCTGATTTTGCCCATTTCTTTCCTTTCCTACATAAATAAGGCAAAAAGTGAGCAAAAAAATTCAGCAGAATTGGACTTGCGATTAGAAACTGGAGTCAAATGGAGATGGCATGGAAATAGCTGATCTTTCCAAAATCCGCTTGAATTACGTCTCAGGTTATTATGATACCTAGACGCGGTGGTCCAGGAATGGATTCGGGAGTTGAAAAGAAAAAAGAAGATATAAAACTACTTTTCCTTAAAAAATTTAAACTTATCGGTCTGCAGATATTTGTTCAGAGGTTCTGATCGTTTCCTGTGTATAATAAAAAATATCTATCTATTTAATAATATTGTATTACGTCATCTATTACCCATAACACAAGCTCTGCTTAGCTTGGGGCTAGATGATGCTGTGTGGATTGTCCGGCATTATTTATTTATTTATTTATACACCTTATTATGTTTTTTTTATCTGAGTTATTCAATAATAATACATAAAACTTCTGAGAAAAGCACTAAGTAAACCTCAGAAGATATACGGGGATGTTATTAGCGAGTCAGTCGAGTAACTATTTGCTAACTAAAAATAATAGCTTAATTTCTAATTGTTGTTGGACACTAAAAGAGATATTTATGCTAGTTTAGCTTTTACATACGTATAGTTTTTATCGAATAAACGTTCACTCAGACTTCAAAATCCAAAATCTTGCGTCATACATGGTCTGTAATATAAAAAATACCCATAAATAGGATACATTATTTTTTTCCAGTTTGTATTAAAGATATTAAGGTGATTTATTATTGTATTTTTTAGAAAATTGAATAGGTCTAGATTAAACCACTTTGTTCTGAATCCAGCCTCTGAGCGTTTTATCAGACGGCCATTTTGTCCTACCTGATCGTAAAAAATAATTGGATTGCAAGACGTTACGGTCCATAAGACCGAGGAAGGGAGGTTTCAATTAGATCCGGTATTTGCTAGCTATTACCGGCCTTTACAATGTTTTGATTTATTATTTTCATAATTCTTTTATCTTGGGGTCTTTTGGGTCAAAGCGACGTGGGAACCGAGAGCTGGTGAGTGTCTGGCGCAGAACATCAGCATTGCCATGCAGCGACAAAATGCAGCCAGCGTTTGGGGACGCGTCCTACTTGTATTGATAAAGATCAGTTGGGTAACCTGTAGCTTACTTGCAACAGTCTGCAGTTAGCTCAACTGTTTTATTTTAAATATAAAGAAACCCAGATCTGTTTTGTGTGTTTTATTAGTACAATAATAGTTCAAATTTAAATCCGATACCAAATTGTAATGTTCTAACACTAAATCAAAGTATTTGCTCAGCCCCTGAAAGAGCAAACTAAGGGTAACAACGTCATTCTGTATATTTTAAACACCACCACTGAAATCACATATCCACCTGCCATGCATGGTATGGCACTGCCCACAAGAGGGCAGGGCCATACCATGCCTAGCATGTGCACTATCACTTGCAATATCAGCTGAACACAGCTGATATGGTAGAAGCATAATGCCTTATTTCATTCTTAATATCTGGCGCCTATTAATAAAATATTAAATGAGAAGGAAATTGAAAATAGCCACCTGTCTACACATTTCTAATACGTATTTCTGCACTGAAAGATACTTAAAATAAATAAATAAATGAATGTAAGGCATTCGTTTAGCGTGAAGATGCTTATCGCGGTGATTAAGCTGACGCGACTAGTTTTGAAAAACTCGAAAATATTATCAGTTCTACTATAACATAGCAAAATATAAAAAAAAGTAAAATTCCACGCCTTTGAAGCTAAACTTTCCGAAACCCTATAAATTACCTTTGTGAACTCTCTCGACTTTTCTTGAACTTTGGTAATTGTGAGTTTTCTTTCTGCTCGACTTTCATGCTCTGTGTCACCTGTATCTGTTTTATAGGGAAATTGTACTTTAGCTGGGTGTTTTAAGATTCAATATTATTTGCAAATTGTTTATATCATCAAGTCGTGTTGATATTAATTTTTCTTTGTAAATATTATAAATAGGAAAGATTTGTTTGTTTGTTTGTTTGGTTTGAATAGGCCCAGAAACTACCGGACCGATTTGAAAAATTATTTCATCATTAGAATTCTTCATTAACCTTGATGAACTTAGGCATTAGAATTTAAATAAAAGTAAGGGATCCGTTCGTTAATTTTATAATGTAACCCGAACCCAAATAATAAATGCTATAAAAAATATCCCACCATAAGAATTCTTCATTATCCTTGAACATTCTATAGCCTAAGTTGGCTATAGAATATTTTCTAACAAGTAGGGGATCCGCACGTAAGCTCAAGCTCACAGCGTAAACGTTGTGAGCGTGTGTAATTTTGGAATATTTTCTTAAATACCAGTGCGAAGCCGAAGCGAACCGATTGCTAATATAAGTATCATTAATGTTTTTTTTTAATTAATCAATACATTAAATGTATTATGATTAAATAAAAAGACATTAATGATACGTATGTTCTGTATTTTCGATAAGTATCAGATCAGATGTTTGTTACCTATTCAAAGCAAATCTAACGGGACAAAATTTGGCAAATAGTTAGTTTTGAAGATGGATTAAACAAAAAGTGATTTATCCCGTAAAAGCTAGCGCAAAGCCGGGGACAGTAGCTAGTTTTCCAATACCATTACGCACGGATTTACCTGCATTTTCGATGAACAATAGAAGCATATTTTACACCTACCAAAGGGAATATCACTGGTCATTCGTCCCATTGAAGAGCAATACACAAAGAGTTGGTTGTAGGCGAACAGCGGGTGCCACAAAAACAGATTGTTTTATTTTTACAGAATTTATTGTTCTGTATTTTGTGTATTTAGTCTTCATTTCGGGTTATTTGACGTTCTATTTTCACATCATAAGTAAGCTTTTTGCTGTTTTATGGCGCAAAAAGACGGCATCACTGCTCAGCAGAATCCGCGGGAGCAGTAACAGCATTATGGATGTAATATCCAACAAATTCGATTGTCCTCTGATGTATACCCTATATCAGAGGACAAAATCCATGTTTAATATTAAGTACTAACCCACCTAGAACTAAGTGTACTAACAAAATAGACTAAAGTTGTCTGAATAAACAAATTTTTATTATATTTATTATTTTATTATTGCATCGGAAATATACAAAATTAGATAAATTTAACCAACTTGCCTTGGTAGCCTTCCTACAAAGAATCAACATAAAGAGATTTTGATTAATCATGTTCTGATACTAATTTTCTCGGTAATACCGTAATACCTGACTTCAAAGAACCTACTATTCATCAGTTCAGATTCTCGGAAAAGAAATACGCAAAGAAAATGATCGGATCTTATTTGGGAATAAGCAATCTCAACAGTAAACAGAAATATAATGGCTCGTAATAAATTCATATGTGGCAGGATTTGCAACGAGGATTGGTGTTATAATGGATATGCAAGGCAAAGGGATGTAGCCAGAATACTTCATCATATCCAGTCCCAACGGATTATGAGAGTGAGGGAATAGACAGTGCTCCTGTGTTTGCGAAGGCACTAAGCACTTGTGCAAGTGCACAAAAGACTAGTCTCCATTGCAACGTTTAATAAAATAATGCAAATAATAATAAGCCTCTAATGCATCGTCAACACCGTTATTGCAAAAAAAAGGTTTAAAAGTCCGGTTCAATTATGCGTTTGTGAACCGAATTTTGCCTTTGAGTGACTTATCACCTTCTTATCACTTATTTGTCACCAAATTGCTCAGAACCAAATTACTAAGAATACACCGACCACAGAATATAAATCCACAGATTATAGAGCCACCTTTTTTATTTCTACCACCTTTTTATGATAATAATTACCTTGTCATATTCTTTTGCTTGTTTATTTTAATCTTTTCTATCTGTTATTGTGTATAAATGTTTTTTCAATTATATTCTAAATCTTTGACTTCGATCATAGACATAGACATAGACAGTAATTTATTTGCTGGTTACACAGTACAACATTGTATTTTTATCATCAAGATACGTGTAAAAAGAACCTTCACGGTTTTCCGCGCTCCATGTTGCAAAGACTGTAATTTGCGGGGACAAACATTAATTTTCTTCAGGGTAAACGCTGTAAAAAATTGAAAGTTTACCTTACCGCTTACACTATCCGATTTACGAGGGAAATTGCAAGGAGCTTTACCTGCATAGCGGAAAGGAAGTATATTGAATGTTTTTAAACTTACGCGATCTGAACACATGACTATAGTAATTAACGGGTATTTAGCTTTTTTTTTCTGAGAGATGAGATCTGAACACATGACTAGTAATTAACGGGTATTTAGCGTTTTTTTTTCTTGACCTTTCTCTTTCGTGGTCACGAGATTACTCAGAGTCATTGTGACCACGACAGAGTGCAAACCTGTTGAAACGTCGAGAAAAAGAAAAAGAAAAAAAACGCGATAAATACCCGTTAATTACTAATCAGGAAGGATATTGGTCGTTTGTTTATTATGTGTTCACATCAACAATTCGAAAATATTCATAATATTCATTGGTATGATAATCTAATATTATAAAGAGGAAAGATTTGATCGTTTCAATTGAATAGGCTTCGAAACTACTTGGTTTTTTAAAAATTGTTTAATTATTAGAATCCTAAATTTTCTCTGATGAACATAGGCAATAGAATATTTAAAAAAAAGTTAGGGACCCGCATGAAAAATCAAATTTTTGTTTAATACCCGTGCGAAGCCGCTAATGATATATGATTAATAATAATTAATATTCATAAGAAATATTTTAAAACATCAAATTATTAAAAATTTAATAAAAAAATATTAAATTATTTTGATTATATTTTTAATTTATCATTGGTACACTCTGCCTTTCTTAATGCAAATAATTATTTCCAACCAAAGGTTGCCTGGAAGAGATCGCTTCTAAGCGATAAGGCCACTCATAGAACTTGTCTTATGTAATATCTTTAGTTCTGTTCTTTTTCTGGTACACAATAAAGCATTTTTGTATTGTATTGAAAATAAAAGTCAAAAGATTTACAATAATTCACATCGCACGGAAATTTCTGGTTTTCCAGGAAGGTAAAAACCTTTTTCGTGAGGTTTTTCTTTGTATTCGAGGAATGTTATTGAACCGCTAGTTATAAATTTCAGGTATAAGAAATAATCGAGAGAATAAAGAAATGTTTTTAGATCCAGAACTTCCAAGCTTCCTTATAATAAGAAACAAAATAATAAAGAAAACATGAAAGACCGTCTTACAGATTCCTTTTTCGTTATTTTCTAAATATAAATTCTTAGATTACAGTCATCTAGCTAACTAGCGGTCCACAACGACTTCGCACGAGTATTTTTCAAAAATTTTAATGATTATAAATTATTAAACTTCATACGCACCTTTTTGAAAATATTCTATAGCCTACGTATGAAACATCGTTGGTATTGAAGGATTCTAAATATTTTCTCTAATCCCGTAGCTTCTGAGCCAATTCAATTAAAACAAACAAACGTTCAAACTTTTCCTCTTTATAATATTAGTATAGATTTAGAATAATAGATGAACAACAACGCAAATCAACATGACCTTACTTCGTAAAGGAAATCATAAATCTACCCAACTCAGAACAGATTTGTGCACAAATTAATTCAAAAAAATTAATTTTTTTTGCTTATTTGCTAAATCCCTTGCTAACCATTTCTCCATCTTTTTGGAAGCGGCATTTATTTACTAGTCACGGTCTAAAATTAAATTTATCATGCAAATCCCTCATGTTTTTTTACTAACGTATAGCATATTATGTTCACCAAGAAAATTTTGGTTTGTAATGGCGAAAGAATTTTTCAAATCGGTCCAGTATCTCCGACGCAAACAATCAAATCTTTCCTCTCTATTATTAGTATAGATGACTTGCTCCTTGCTTTTTTTGGGGCCGAGGACATAGGGCATAAAAGATTATAACAGTTTGTGTGTTCATCTATCGCAGGAAGGCCTTTACCCAACTTTGCCCCATACATTTCTTTATTAACACAGAAAAGAAAAAACCTACCTCATTTGTGTCGTATAAAACATCAAAGCTCACTTAGTGAGCTATTATTTGCTATCAAAGCAAGCACTAAACATCTGCGTATAATTAGTAGGTCGGAGACATGGGTGCTTATTTACCAAAGTGTATTTCCTTGTAGCTCCACCCTCAATATTGCGTGTTTTGGCCCACTGTGTTATTATTTTGTGGTCTAAGTGATGAGTGGATCTTTTGAGACCAGGCCGAAACTATTTGGACCAAGTTTCAGTAAATATATCTATTAAGTTGCTGTCGTTTTCTATGTATATTATAAAAATATTATCTATTTTTTCTGTCATTATATTGTTTTGAGTTTATCAGTCACCTAGCACTCCTAACTGCTTAGCTTGGGGCTAGCAGTTAGGAGAGTGATGTGTAGGTTGTCTAGCATTATTCAGCTATTCTTTCGTCTTGGGGCCGCTTCTGAGTGTAGTACATTTACTTGGTTCATGATAATACTGATGTGAATCAGTTAAGGGGTTGCTATAAGATGGGTTGTAACAGTATGCAATTAGTTCAAATGTTCCAATTTCAAATTGTTGTTTTAATAAATTTCCGTTTCATTGTCATTTTCTTTGCTATATCTATATATCTTTATATTGAGTTATGATCTTTCATAAGAAGGAAAAATTGTGTCCTGGGCAGTAAGTATAAGGATTCGGTTATTTAGGATTCTGTTTCATTATATTCATCATATTTGTATTTGTAGGCTTTCATAAGGACGCCACTGAGGTATTTGGATTACATCATGAATAATAAGTGCTTTAAGATAAGATTAATAACTGGTTTTATTTCTTTAACTTATCTGATAAACATACATACAGTACCTAATTTGTGCACCGAAAAACATGATTACAGGTCAGTCCTTACTGGCTTCCTGCTTGTCTTTTTCTGGAGATCTCTATCATCATCGTCATCGCTGTTATCAGTCCACTGCTGGACATAGGCCTCCATAATGAGGGCCATAGATGGCTTTATTTATCATTTAGGAGTTATTGCCCTTAATACCCACGCTGGGCATGCGGGTTGGGGATACGCAGTTTGGTGGAGTTAAAAAGAGATACTCTAAACCTTGCTCTAAACTGAGGAGAAATAATTGTTTTTTTGTTTTTTGTTCAAATTATTGTCATTTCTTCTGCCTTAAGCCAAAACCTTATGGAAATATTAACGCACGTTGCTGTTTCGTCGGCGGAGTTTAAAATTTAAATAGCCTGCTTCCGTAGTAAGTAGAGAAACGTTTTGGATGCTTATATCTATGATGTTTTCTTTGAGTTTTTACCCAACACCGCCGTTTAAGGGTAATGAGATTGGTACCATATTATAGCCAATTTTTTTTTGTTTCCTCGTTTCGATGAAACTTCTTGTATCAAATGAGGTGTCGTATCATCCATCATCATCAGCCGATAATAGTCAACTGCTGTACCTCCTAGGCCTCACCTAATGAGCGCTATAGATGGCATTATTTATCATTTGGAGTTATTGCCCATAATCCCCACGCTGGGCATGCTAGCTTATGTCTAGCTGTGGTCTGATATAGGCTGACGATGATGATGATGAGGGTCCGACCATCTAGGCACCGACCAAGTGACCTTTTCCACCATTCTACCTTACACCATGATACGCTCCGTCGAGTCTTCATTCCATGCTTCGTGCCAAAACAACTTACGTAAATGAGATGTATAAGGAAGACCCCAAGACTATAAGGAAACAAAATAATAAATAGGTTGACATTTCCTAAAGTAATGAAGATAAAATAATTCTTTATCTTGTTATTCTCGACTCCAAGCTATTATCTTTATACTTATTGATAATAATAAATATATAAACAAAAAAAATCCATTGATATCAGGCAAAAAGATCATATCACACAAAATGGACAATTCATACAGCATTATCTTGCCGCAAGCTAAGCAGAGATTTTGTTATGGGTATTACATAACTGATATACCTACATACATAATACAATAACAAAGATAGATATTATTTTATTATACATAGAAAACGACCAGAACACCCTGATATTAAATTAAATACTAAGAGTAGCGAACAAAAAATAACTATTGACTTATCTTGTAAATAGATTCTACCCCAAGCTTTTTACCCTTTGAATTAAATACTAAGTAGGAAGCCTTGTTTTTGAGAGTAATTTTAACAATTGTACTCATATAAATGGACCAATTACACCCAAAATACTTTAATTCGTTCATTCAATACCTTTATCCATTATCGTGGCTCGGATATGGCAATTATCAGGGCTATTTATTATACAGACCCATTTACCCATTTACGAGACCTTTGTAGGTTCCATCTCGGGCATTTTTATGGGGTATTTTCGGGTAATACCCGTATTTTTGGGTATTTTTTGTAACGTTAGGTTAGGAGTTATTGCAATTTGATATTTATTGTTTGAAACGAATGTTTCGAATGTTTTTAAATTTTTTATACTTCTGATAATTATAGTGAATAACTTATGCACTTATGCTAGACATCCCACATAGCAAGAACAGGCCGAAAGATAAGCAGAGCTTGTGTTACTAGATGAGTGTAAGATAATAATACCTAGATATTAAAATAACCAGAATCAGGATTATTTAATCTTCAAAACAAGCTACTAGCTAAATATGTATTTTTGTTTTGATTAAGTACTAAATAGAGAACTGTCTCACTGGTGGTAAACAATGACATTATTTTTAAAAAAGGACACGCTTAACATTTTTTTTAAAGAACCTAAAGAATACTGAGAAATCTAACCGTGCAAAATCCGGTTACAACATAAAAGTTACAAAATGGCGTCTGTATTACGCCCTAGAACAATGAGCCGGTAGGTACCTACTTGAGGGCTCTGTCAAGGAGCTCTACTTGACGGAAGGTTAAAAATGCAGAAGGATAGCTTCACAGGGCATGATATTAGGTGTTGCGTGTCGGTTTCAGTGTGTAGATGCCCTGGAAATAAAAGAAAGAAAAAAAAGAAGCTTAAGATACAAATGTAAAGTTCCAAAAATTTTAACAGACGGCAGTGCGTCACTGTTTCAAATTTCTAGTCAGTGCTGCCAATTTAGTTTTGTCTTGGTTTTTTTTATTTGACATTGACATACCCTAATTTCCAGTTGGCATCCTGCCACCTATCAAAAAAAACGCAAATCTAAAACAAAAATGCAAATCTAAAACCGCTCATTGCGGGCTATGCTATTGGAGGCTATGCATAATATGCCGCAAATCAGAAACTTAATAATACGCATTCTGGGTGCGTTTAACACAAAAGGACATCATCGGGATTTCATACATTTTTGGTCCAAATATGAAAGTGCCGGCCAATAAAAAAATATGCTGTATTCCGTTAGAACTTGTCCCCCTGAGTATTTATTATTATGACACCAAAGCTGTAGGGTCATTGTCCTTGGTTTTATTGGAGTTCAAAAATTCAACATCTTCATACATTTTCAGTGAATTTAATAAAGAAAAACAAATGATTTGTTCTACCATATTTTTATTTTGAACATCGTTTAGTGAGATACATTGGTTCTTGACCTATTTTGGACATGTTGATCTTGTTTTGTGTTTTTGAGGATTATAAATAAAACTATAGGGTATATGTGCCCGAGCTGCAAGCAGCTCGGGGGGAGTGCTTCGCCTTAGGCGGCCTTATCGCATTAGAGTTTTAACTTTTCATAACCTAAAACGTCTTTGATTTGATGGAAATCGATATCCATGTGTAAAATCTGCGATAGTAAACTGTCAGCCATCTTAGATTTGAAAATGGACATCTTTTTCGTAATCTACTTGTTTGATTTAGTCGATACATGAGATACACAGTAATGTATCTCACTAAACGATGTTCAAAATAAAAATATGGTAGAACAAATCATTTGTTTTTCTTTATTAAATTCACTGAAAATGTATGAAGATGTTGAATTTTTGAACTCCAATAAAACCAAGGACAATGACCCTACAGCTTTGGTGTCATAATAATAAATACTCAGGGGGACAAGTTCTAACGGAATACAGCATATTTTTTTATTGGCCGGCACTTTCATATTTGGACCAAAAAAGATGATGTCCTTTAAGTCATTAGTAAAATAATATTAAAAATAGAAAATAATAAATCATTAAAACCATATTTTATAAAATTGTATTGTTTATTTGTCATGTGACAAGTGCTTATTTTGTAAGCCTAAAGAAACATGAAGTTATTGAAATCTTTACCATAATAAAGATGGAAGTGAACAAAAAATCTAAGTGATCACTTTATATCCGAGTTTTAAGAGTTTAAAATTATGTAATTCGTATTTAAAGACTTCTCCTGTGAAGTCTAAAGAAAATAAAGCACTTTGATGTTTGATTGATGGTGTTCTTACAAGAAAGCTTTCCTTCTGTAAACAACTATCTTGTGCTTCTGGGGTAGACAAGCACCTCTTGTCGCTACGTAAGTGGTAGCAGAATCTCAGAAAGAGCGTTGGCGCGAAAAGCGTGGGTGGTTACACTTAATTTCAGAATTTCAGGGGAATTTTTTGTTTATGGCGGTTGCATTATTTCTTCATTTACCAGGAACGAAATTCCATGAACGCAATAAACGAACAATTGCGATTCATAAAACTTCTATGGGTACCTAAATGAAGAAATATTGCAAAACTTTTTGCTTAAAACCTAACTAAACAGTCGAGCTTTGGAGAAGTGCGAAGGGTGCCTTTATTGCGATCTCTTCCAGGCAACCTTGTGATGTGAGGATATGAAACCTATCTATAAGCCAAGTCATCATCAATGACCACTACCTTGGCGGTTTGTCCACAGTTCCGCATAGAAGACAAGTTAATGGTTACACACAAGCTGTCAAAGACTGATATCAAACAATGTAGAGTAGTTTTTAACGTGATAATATATCGTGCGTCGTTCGGCGAACTTTGCGGCTAGCTCGTGCTAACATGCATATAAGTTATAATTATAATTAATGTACTGGTGGTTTCATTTTCACTTCTTCCACAAGTGGACAAAACATTTAAGTGATTATTTTGTATGCCTAAAGAAATAAACTTATTGAAATCTGAAATATAGAAGCTTAACTACGTATATATAAATATTTCGGTACATGTTTTTATTCATGTCAAAGTTCAAAAGCTTCAATATTATTATTTAATATTATACGCGACAAACAAACAAACAGAAAAAGCAAAAACAATGTCAGAAGCACCTTTACCAAATAAACCGGAATTAATTTAGCCCCAGGGGGATCGTGTTTCAAATTGAACTTGTCAAATTATCAGAACTCGAAAGATTATATCCGAGGAGCTTTTGATCAGTCTGCTTACTTTATATTGAAGTACCTACATATTATATTTGAATGTGTTTGAGATGTTATCTTTATCTATAGGTACTAATATTATAAAGAGGAAAGATTTGATAGTTTGTTTTTTTGAATTGAATTTCTGAAACTTTTGGACCGATTTGTAAAATTCGTTCACCATCAGAATCCAACATCATCCCTGATGAGTAATGAGCATATGCTATAGAGTATTTTCAAAAAAAATTGACAATTATCAAATATTTTTATTTTTACCGTTCGCTCAAGAAGCCTAAACACCCTCTGCTTATAACTTCATCATCATCAGCAGCCTATAATAGTCATTAGTCATTTAGACATAGGCCTCCCCTAATGAGCGCCATAGATGGTATTATTTATAAGGGGTTCCCATAATAATTATGAATTATTGCATATGAATAAATCCTATATAATATTTTTAGTAATAATGTCTTTAATAAGTTACATACTGCAATTTGTCATATTATCAGAGGTTGTAACTGCATAGACGCATACCATCTAGGGCGCGAAGCTAAGCTCTTGCACTATAAAATAGTAAGTTGAAAGAAAAACCCATCGAACTCAAAACAATTTCTCGTTTTATTATAAGGGGAATTTTTCCTTCCGCTCCAAATTTTAAAGGCAAGATTATGGAAATCGGAAATAATGCGATAAATTGAGTGTTTAGCTATAGCCCAGTTGTAATAGCTAAGGCAGAGATGTCAAAAACCTTGCAAGAAATGATTACTTGAAATAGAGGTATATAACAAAACTTGCAAATGCAAATTGACGGAGGAAAAGCTCCCCGTTATGTTACAGGAAGGTTATAATATTTTAACGATAATATATTATTACTTTGAAGAGAGCATAATATCTCTTCAAACAATGCACGATCAACGAGAATTTCTAGAACAATGTTAGTAGGCGGTTTTTCGATTCCGGACTACATAACCTTTTCTCAAAAGAAACCCTGAGAAACTGATTAAAAGCCAATATGCCGCCAACCAAGCACTCACGACGCCCGACGTTGCCTAATTTTGGCTATCGGTACCTCATAGGAAAATGTACCATTTAGTAGTACAGATAATTTTAATAAATCATTCATCAAAATCTCTCAAAAGCTACGACAGTATGAAAACCAGCTCTTTACATTTTATCTGTAAAATGGAGGGTAGGTCTTCAAACGTTTTTTTTTCACAATTTATTGGTATTTTAGTCCCTGATCATTTTAATGGATTCTTCCCCATTTTATGAGTTCTTTTGAGCATGAAATATTTCCGGTATCAAATGGCACGTGACGATCTCTTTGATCTAACTGCCGTGTTTGGTTTAGAAATTGGCAGGGATAATGGTCTTCGGTCTCGACTAAGATAAGTGAATTTGAACCTTCTACTCTTGCACTATTAAGAGCTTCTACAATAAATGATTTAACAAGTTCACCATGATCTGTACTTCTGTTTTATAAATGTTTATATTGGTACTTGTAGATATAAAATTTTAAAAATATTTCCATATAGTGAATAAAACAAGAGGGTTGTTATAACTGTGGTTTAAGAGCCACAGACTCATGAGTCTGCCAACACAAAGTAGTCTGCTTGATGTCAGGTCAACACAGAACCCACATATGTTTTCAGCAAGGTCGAGAGAACAAAACCTAGATTCCCCATTACCATACAAGCTTTCTATTTTCTCATTCCCCCATAAAATTATACAAAACTCTACCCTTTTTAAAAGTTTCACCCGTAACGAGCGTGTGACAAAAGGGTTAACTTGTAACTTGTGTCTAGGGGATGCTTTGAAAAACTGGTGTACGTGCCCTCCATCTCTTGCGAGTTTACGGGTTGTCAACTTTGCTTGTAACGATTTTGTGGCTGTGTTTATTTTTCTGTATTTTTGTTATTTTAACAGTTTCAGATATGTATTAATTTTTTTGTGTTTCTTACCATAAAACACTATTATTTGGTAGTATTTACGCGCTAGATTTATGAAGTTTTGGTGGATTCAATGATATACGGATGGTACTAGGTATTCCTAAATATTAATCAAAAATAATGTGAAAGAACGCACTGTAGAGAAAAAAATTTAAAAGTTGACATTTTCTTCAAGTAAAGTTGCTCTGGATGCACTTTCGAAACTAAATATCCTCGCTTTATAAAGAATTTCAAAACCAGCTGCTAACAATCAAAACATTTCAGATCAAAATATATTTCTCAAAGATATCACGACTCAAAACTTTTACCAATACGTTCTAAAATGCCGTAGCTCCATCATAATTTGCCAAAGGAATTTAAACTATAAGTTGTAAGGGAATGGTTGCTTTTAGATGTAAGGGGATGGTGTATTGTGGTAGCTACTTTCATTGTGCTGTCGGACAAAGCATGTAGCTGGAAAGAACTGAATAGACAGCTATTGTGAGAAAGCGCTTTATCGAGGCCAGAGAGGCGTGATTAGATGATGCAAATCATTAGAAAAACTTATATATTAGGTCCTTACATATGAAATTGGCGTTTTTCGTACTGGCCACTTTAATCACAAATTTCTCCTCTTTGGAAGCGGATCCATCGCAAACCACGTCCGAGTTAGCTGCAGGCTGCGGTGTTAGTGATAAAACTGTTTTAATTCACTTGAAGCAAATTGGGAAGATTAAAAAGCTTGAAAGGTGGGTACCTCACGAATTGACTGAAGCAAACCGGCAAACGCGCGTCGACTGCTGCGTTACATTACTAAACCGGCACAATAATGAAGGTATTCTAAACCGAATCATTACCTGTGATGAAAAATGGGTTCTTTACGATAATCGGAAGCGCTCAGCGCAATGGTTGGATCCTGGCCAGCCAGCCAAATCCTGCCCCAAGCGAAAATTAACCCCAAAAAAGTTACTTGTAAGCGTTTGGTGGACTAGTGCCGGTATTGTTCATTACAGTTTTCTCAAATCTGGCCAGACTATTACGGCTGATGTCTATTGTCAGCAATTGCAAACCATGATGGAAAAGCTAGCGGCTAAACAACCTAGGCTGGTCAATCGCTCCACGCCACTGCTGCTTCACGACAACGCTAGACCACACACTGCGCAACAGACGGCTACTAAATTAGAAGAGCTTCAATTGGAAAGTCTAAGACATCCTCCGTACTCCCCGGACCTTGCTCCAACAGATTACCATTTTTTTCGAAATTTGGATAACTTCTTGCAAGGGAAAAAATTCAACTCCGATGGGGCAGTCCAAATCGCCTTCAAAGATTTTATTGATTCCCGTCCGACTGGTTTTTTTAGTAAAGGGATCAATGAACTACCTATAAGATGGCGAAAGTGCATAGAAAATAATGGTTCATACTTTGATTAATTAAATATATTATATTAAAAAATATTCGACTTTTTGTTCCTCCCATACAAAACGCCAATTTCATATGTAAGGACCTAATATTTAATAAACAATTCATATTACTTTACTACAATACTTTTTAAATAAATTTTAAAAAAGTAATTAATCATCGACCTATTAACCCTGTTTATGGAAAACGTCCATAACACCCGGACATTATGGTATACCTGTTATTGTACAATAGTAACAACATTTTCCCCGAGACGGGAATCGATCCTGCAACCTCCTGCGTCGCAGGCAGACCTTCACCACCCCACTACAAGTCGTTGGTTGACATTACATCAATACTCTTGAGTGCCCTCTTTCCACTCTGAATATTTAACAGCGAACATACATTATCACCCCACCCCCCTAATCATAAAGGTCCGCTAACCCGAAACAGTTGCTATGTGTCTCTCTCTTTGACTAATGTCAATAGAAAAAGACAGATAAATATAAATTAAACTTTGTAGTGCTTTTTTAGTAGATTTTTGTTTAGTTTATAAAACAAGAAATGGGAAACATACAGTTATTTCCCAGACAAAATAAAATAAACTATATTTAATATTTTTTACCCAGTTTTTTCAATTCCAGATCCTAGACCAAATTTACCGGCGCACCAGCCCTCACGGATTTACGTGACTTCTATATTATGAATACATAAGAGTTTTTGACCATTACATTATAGTAGTATACCCATAACACTAGCTCTACTTAGCTTGGGGCTAGATGGTATTGACTTGTCCATCATTATTTATTTATTCATTAATCAGGTCAACTTTCGCTAATTTTCATATTTTTCTGTCATTACAAAATGAAACTTGCAAGATCTGTTCACATCAGTCTGCTAAAAGTTATGTGAACCCACAAGTCTTATAGAAAGTACCTACGTGCAGAAATAATTAAAAGGTCCCGGAAAATCACCAATGCGGGAATAATAATGCCCGGATCTTCCTCTTGGACTTTTCCCGTGTTACTAATAAATCATGTTAAATAAAGATTTGTACTGTAGGTACGCTAATTAGGTAATTAGGTAAAGTTCTCATTGATTTGATAAAGACTACATCAGTATCAGTTAGTGATCGGCGATAAAAGCATGTAAGAAATTGAATGTTGTGCTTAACTTTATAATAAACCAGCGGCACGCTAATTAGGTACGGTCTTAGGGTACGGTAATCTTTACACATTGGGTTACATTTTCAAAGTTATTTAGCGGATTCCTAACTTAGTTGAAACTATTATTTATCCTATGTTCAGGGATAATTATTATTATAAGGATCTAACGATGAAAGACTTTTTAAAACCGGTCCATAAGTTTCACAGCCAATTTCAATTCTATTTCGATAAGTAATTTATATTAAAATTTAACTTTGTTGTCCAGGAAACCGTTTAATACGCTATCTCGATGAGCCACTCCTAAAGTTTATATTTAAAGAAAGCACGCATCCTTCGAGATGAAGAGAAACATATTTCCTTGTATTTTTAATTGCTCAACAGCGATCGCCACTCCGTCTGCATAGTGTTAATTCTGACCAAACCCAGCTCGGGGACCAATAAGTAGTGGACGAATTTATGCTAAGGAGGGTTGTAACGTCTTAAACCAGATTAATCTAGATTAAAGTTTTACTACTAACCCGACGCGAAGTTTACATTTCTACAAACAACAGGGTCCTAAGACAATATGAACTGTTGCGTTTCCCATTAAAATTCTCCAGTAACCCCTACACTAGTTTTAGTATTCTTGGAGCATTTTCACATTATTTAGCATGACGCCCCTAGGGAGCGATTCACGTTCGTGTCAAGATGTACCCGTTGAGCAAAATGTATGGTGCTTTTTGTGATACATTGTAGTTTTGCGTTACTATTACTTTAGTCTATTTATTTATTTCTTTATTCAGGTAATAAAAAAGTTAACATTAAGTTTCGGTTAGAAGTACCGTAAAGCCTATGTTAGGTTTAACTAGACACAGAGTTCTCGCCTTTCAGTAAAAGTATTATAAGGTAGAGTACTATATTAATCTAAATATATACGTAACATTCTTTTAAATATACTATAGATTTACCTATAGTGGGTTGGATTATAAATGAAAGTTTGTTCACTGTATCTGAGTATAATAACTAATAAGAGACACGAGTACATAAATTACAATTACTATATTCTATAATCCCAATTAGAGAAAATGTGTGTTCGCGGCGAAGGGATGATACTGGTTGGATTCTGCTTTACAAATGAATTTCCTTAGTTGCAGAACTATTTTTTTTGACATTTTTTTAAGGTAGTACTTATTATTATTATTTTGAACAAATCAAAATCAGCGTCGCTACACAGTGTACATATAGACAGTGTGGAAACTACCTACAAACGCTCGAAACGGCTCACTCACACAAGCATGCGCATCTACGAGAGCTCTAAGGGGTTTTCGCAGTGCTGTCAGTAGCGGTTATCGCGTCGCGACGAGCGGTCATGCGTAATTTAGTTTTTTGAAAAATGCTCGATAATATTGCGTTGTATACAGCTGTGTGAACTCAGTTTCATCGAAACCGGAGCATTCGTATTTTAAACTTCCTGCTGATTAATATATGAAAAATGTACTATTATTATTATTGTTATCGAATAATGAGTCCCTGGGGCCCAATTCCACTAAAGTTTTAAAAAATGCGATTATGGCGCCATGCTACTGAGATAGAGATTCAGTCTTACCTTTATTTGGTATTCTACTAACGTTTCGTTACAAAGATTATGATTCAAAATAGCTTGTCAATGGAATGGTAGGATAGTGTGGCCATTTTTAACAAAAAATAAATTGGTCGTGACCATAGATACTAATTATTCTATGATGACTACATGGTCGTGACGGACGAAATATTTTTGGTACTCTGCCCTCTTATTTAAGTATCTATCGTTGTAAAAATTAACTTTAACTTGTTAAAAATCAATTAACATCGCTCTTAAACACAATAAAACGCAATTAAATCACGATTTTAGGAAAATTTGTGTGTGACTATCCTTAAATGACAGATAATGAGTTGAAGTTGTCAAAGTCAACGTCGGTAGTACTGTCATATTTTCTGTGGTAAATGTTTACAAGAGCGAGCGCAAACCACGGAACTTGTTTATTTTACATATAAAACGACCAGAAAACCCGAAACAAATCTCAGCAGATCGGATAAACATTTGTCCCGATGCGGGAATCGAACCCGCAAACTCCTGCGTCGCATGCGGACCTTCGCCCACCGTCTCACAGAACTTAAAATCAAACGAATTGTTTCTTCGTAATACATTTTATTATTATGATTATCGGTCTATTTGTGCGAGTTTGACGACAACCAACGATGCCTTTAATAGTTTTGTTGCTTTGCACTTCCACTGTTCTTTCTATTCCGTGGCCTGAACAGTTTTTCTTGAGGTTTTTTCAGATTTTATCAGTATTGAAAGTTTTTGATAAAATGAATTCTTTCTTCTCTTCTTGTTTGCCAAGGACATCAAAACAATCATTTAAACATTCTCTATAAGATTCCGCTGAACAGATTTGTGGTCGACCTTGTTCAGTGCCTCGATTACCTCCGTCTCAGCTCTAGAAACAGCAGCCTGCGAAATTTTGCGAAGAGCACTCTGGCATACTAACATTTGATAGGATCTGGTGGCAAGAAATTCCAGTGCACTCAATATCTGCAAAATAAAGTGTTTTGATTTGTAGGTAGGCAGTTTAATACATAACATAATACTTAAAAAACTTATACCTATATATAATCAACAAAGATACAATACAATACAGTAAAAATACTCTTCATTGCACACCAAGAGAGAAAAAGCAAACAGAAAAACAAGTTGCTACATGGGCTTATCGCTAAGATTTTTTCCATGCAACCTTTGGATAACAGCATCGGATAACAGTGTGCTATGCCACTCATTAGGGGAGGCCTAAGGTGTCATCATTTTTAGGACTACCAACAAGAGATAACAACGAAAAACTAAATAACAATGACCAATTTCTTAGGTCTACTACTCTATAATTTATAGGCAGCCGCAGCAGCATATAGGTAAATCAAGTAAGCATGTAATACAGAAAACTGGCATACAAATTAGCTTAAAACTAGTTTGAAAATGTAATTATATTTTACAATAATAAACAACATAAACTTGAATTTATGTGTGTTGTAAAACTAAATAGGAAAATAATATAATGATGTTGTAAATAAATATTGTTGGACAATCCACACAGCATCATCTAGCCCCAAGCTAAGCAGAGCTTGTGTTATGGGTACTAGATGACTGATATACATAATACAATATTATTAAATAGATAGATATTTTTTATTATACATAGAAAACAACCAGAACCCCTGAAACTGGTAGTAACCATTTTAGCTTATCGATGATGAAAGATGTTTGTTTGTTTTATTTACCTTCGTCATTATGGATATTCCATCAGAACGGCGTTCCTTGCCGATTTACGGAGTAAAGTCTTCAGCTAGTGTTTGTACTGTACATTTGGCAATACGATAAATTTTCACAAATTCCCTTTCCGTAAGGTCTCTTGCAGAAGAGCTGTATCCTGACGGCAACATGCTGATGAATGTTTATGAAGCCTTTTAGGCTCGCCATGCATCTTCTAATGAAAAAACTCTTTCTTCTGAACTTTTCTCATGCAATTTGTTTACAAAAACACCAAGGAAAGGTACCTTTGTTCAATGGTGGTTCAATGACACGATAATGCTAACCATAGACTAAATTAGCTGTCAAAAAATTAGTAGAATACCAATAACGTACGCGATCGGAGATACATTGAATAGTAGAATACGAGAAAACAAGTTCAATGGTCCAATGGTCATAGACAGTCATTGATAGGGCTAAACAGAAAAAGATTGTGTTAGTGGAATACCAAAAGGTGTAAAAGGAGACAATTGATAGGCGATATCATTGTCATCGAGAGGAGATTGTATTAGTGGAATTGGGCCCCTGTAATTAATCATAATGAATTCTTGAATTTATTTGAAAATCATTGTATATCTAGAATGAGAATATTTATTATATACAAAAATTCCTATAAAGAATTCCGACGTGTCGTAGTAGACGCAAGTACTTTTATGTGAATCATTTGTAATAATTAAGATTGACATATTAAGAAATGTTTTTTAATTGCTAGGTAGAAATCACATGCATTTTCGGATTGAAACACGGTACGGTTTGCAGCCGCTCATGAGCGTTGCCCACGCGCCACCTGCGCTGCAGTGTCTGCGCGCGCCGTAAAGTTACAACCCTAGTGCTATAATGGAGCGTAGGTATTTATTTCTTCAACTAGGCTTAGTTTCGATACTGGTCCATATGTATACTGTGGTCGCTACTAGCATTCGCTTGTAGCTGCACAATGCTAAGACCCCAGTCTCAGCATGAGGTCCCTACCTATTTGGACCATGTAACATTGTGCTTGTTAATTTCTGTTTTTCTTTTGTTTATAGTTATTATTTATGAGTACTCAACTCACTCTTCTGTGTTATTCGTTTTTTTGTACCTATGTGTGTTATTGGTTTTCTAATACATTTATTTTCTATTTATTATCTCTTTTCTACATATAAAAACCGATTTACACTTCCGATGCATCTACCCCAGAGCCGCAGTAAATTTGGGATTAAATTACCTACGAATGAAAATAATAATTTCATATATTTTGCAACACACGCCGATGGTAAAACGCAATAAAGGTGAAAATCCCACGCGCCCAACTAATTGTTTCATCAAATTGAACACCGCGAAGTCTCGCTGTATTCATGCGAAATAACACTTTATGGCACATAAGCTTGTCCATTATCCACATTTTATAGGGTTATGCACTGGGTATAATGCAAATTAATACCCCGTGTGAGACGTTTTTCCGTTAGGGTTGCCACTCACGTTCTCATTTTTATCAGTGTTACCAAAATAGCTGCGAATCCAACTTTTTGCGGTAGAATTTGTGTGATTCGATGGTTACTTTTGAATTCTGGGCATGTGGTAGATTTTCCCGATTGATTGTTTCAAATGTGCGAGAAATGTTGGGTTTTGGATCTTATATGTGTAAATATTTAAAGAAACTAACGCGAATCAAAAGCAATGCTTTATGTCTTTTAGGCCTTATAGACTCTTGGACATGTTACAAAATAAAAGTTATATAAGTTATAAAATGTAAAATAAAGTGATCAGTTTGATTCATGATTCCGCGCGTCAATAATAGAAGTATAGACATAGATTAAAACATACATATTTTTCTTTAGCAACGAAGCTCGACGCAACCCTATCCCTCAGTATCGAGCTAGCATAGACTGAGCGATCGAGGCGTATAACGTCGTCCAATTACGAGACTAGACTGCAAATAAAGCCTCATTTTTAGTTAGACTGAGTTTGATCTTTCAATTGAGATCGGATTGGTTCGCTCTTTTAACATTTGAATATCCAATAAACCAATCTATACACTTACTAATTTTATAAACTAAGTTTGAATAACATATTAGGTTATATTAGGAATGAATGAAATTTCTGTGATCTCATCAAATCCTAGAAAATGTAAAAAGGTTTTACTTAAAACTCAAACCAAAATCTCTTTTAGGTTAAGGCATTTATAAAAAGGCGTAAAATTTTACGAGAATAGTTTCTGCCAACGGCTTTGCTTGGTTTTTGAGGTTTAAAATACCTTGTTATGTACAACAAGGCTTAGAATCAGACAGATTATGAATAACTCCAACAAAATAGCTATGCCGGAACCATCGTTCGTTGCTACCTTCCTAGTAACCAACGTTTCCCTAGGCAGAGGTAATTTTATGACTTTTGGGTTTGCATTCATAAGTATTTATAAATAAATAATAAAAAAAATAATTAACTGACTAACTCTAATCAATAAAATTGTAAGTCTCATAACACGAATTAATTATTTTGATTACACTTTATACTTTAGAGCTACATGATGCAAGGTTGCATCGTGATCCGATTAGTTATTTTTGCATGAAGAGTTGACAATGGACCATCCATCCAAACTTTTCATTTTAATATTGATGTGATCATTCAAAAACAACAATTTTTGGAGTCATAATAATCCCCCTATACGACGCCAAAATAGTTTTGATCAGTAGTTGGCGTGTGTGGGCTGGTACGATGATGATAATGAATTCTAATACATGATTTTATGCGTCGATGGATTCGTGTAATTACGCCATCTTGTAAATTCGGCGGAAACACCTCTTTGTTCTCTAACCCGATTCTTGCAAAGCCGAAACTATTTTCCCAAAACTAGTTTCTAAAATAAAACGTTCATTAACTCTGCCCAAGTGATATTAATTGGAGCCATTTTCACATGTTTGCTTTTAATTTCAGCTGAATTGTTTTAGAGTCCATTTCAGTTATTCTGGGACTTTATTTTAGTCTATGTATTGTCTATGGCAAAGTTAAGGATCATATCGACCATGGAAGGAAGAATGTTAAATTTTCTACAAGCTGTAGATTTGCATACGTTCTGAAAAAGTTATATATTTGATTTTGAGAACCATTTTGACACACCTATCTACTGAATATAAATACAATAAGTCTAACCTAGTAACCAACTTCTATTAGATAGAAATTTTTAAATAACGTCTTCTGTATTAAAAACAAAATGGTGAGAAATCTGCAGGAGCATCTCATACAATACAATAAAAAACTGGAACAAATAAAACTCAAATAAAAGGAATAGATTAATGCCATTTTTCACATAGCATTGGAGAGGATCGAACGATATTTTAATAAATAAAAAAAACAACCAGCCTTAAAAGAGGGCGCATTAACGTAGATCTACCAATTAATAAAATGCCAAAAACCGTGTTTAATTTGACGTGACCATGATCCTCCCCTTTCCGTTAAAGTTTCCCACCGTCTATTAGGGTATTTAAAAAAAAGCGCCTTATGTTATTGTGCTTTTATTTTATTTTTTTATTTATTTATTCTTAAAAGACTTATTCTCATTTTTGAGCATTAACATTCATTAAGCCCTTGAGGATTTGTTTCGAATGTTACATTACTCTGGTTACAGTACATAATATAAATAAAATATTGTATCCAAAACTACTACTTACAAACCTTTTTTTAAAAATCCCCAGTATGTAGCCGTTTCCTCAAGTTTACGATTGGAACAGGGTTTCTATTCTACTTCAGTGTGAAGTTAATTTTGCCCGCGCCTCGGCTACGTCGGAAACTTTGCCCACGTATAAAACAACTGACATGCTAACGTTATCAGACGCAACGTAGAACTCATCAAACTGGATGGGACATGCATTTAAAAACCATAATAATATAATATTATTAAGATATTATCGGCGTGTGGTGCCGGCATAGATTTTCACCACCCTCATTCTTCCCGTCGTGAGAGGCGACTAAGGGAAACAAACTGGGGGGGCGGGCACTAGCGCCCTCTGCAGAACAACTCCATCGAACTGCGATTCCCAACCCGCATGCCCAGTGTGGGGATATGAGCAATAAACCCCAAACGATAAATATTGCCATCTATGGCGCTCATTAGGGAGGCCTACTAGCAGTGGACGAATAGTTTATCGTATGTGTGTATGTGTGTGTGACGGCAGGAGCGCCCGTGGTTTCGGCGGCGCCGGCAGATCTGGTTCGACGCGAGGTCTCTTGCTCGGAGCGCCTGCGACCTCGACACCACTCCCGGACCCTTGCCTCTGCGTCTTATGATGCCTGAAATAAAATGATTTTATTACAATGATAAAAAACTAGTATTTACAATTGAAACCATTGAGCTAACTGCAGACTGTTGCGAACAAACTACAGGTAGCTCAACTGATCCATATCAATACCTACCAGTTGGAAGTGTACCCAAGATGCTGATATGCTGATATATAATGCTGATTTTATTTATATAAGGCCATATCCAAGAAACCAACATCAATGTAACATTAATAGGGCTAAGTAGAATTTAGAAACGGGAAAAGTAAACGACGCAACACGTTAATCCATACATTCCACCGTTTTACTACAAAAGACGGCGAATATTGCTCCACTAATAGGCTTGAGGCTAGAAAGTACATGAATTTATATAATGACGTCACAAGACTAGGGAGATATCTCATGACGTCACAGCAAGGAATATGTCTATGCGTCGCATATCAGGTGTGTGTAAAAAGCTTTTTCATTACTGTTACTAAAGTAGGTCTGAAATTGCCTGAGGAGCGGGTTGAAAGTGATACATTTCGACCCTGGGGAGAATCGTTTTCAACTGACAGCTATCACATTTCTATTGAACTATTATACTCGTAATAGCTGAATGTGAAAAATAATGGCTAATGCTTATGAAAAAAGAAGCAATAAAAACGGCAATTCAATCTTCATTTGTTTACTCAATTTCCTAAAGAATTAAATGACCAAGAAGTTCTACAAATAATTGCACTCTTATGTAATATTTCGTAGAATCTGCTTCCTGTTTTGGATTTCTAATGCGAATCTATGGGCTCTAAAATATCGGGACTAAATAGCAACGATATTTATCCTGCACACAGATTAATTGTGTATGAATTATTTTACTATTTCTTTCATTTCTTTAAGTGAAAGAAAATAAATGCGTGGATAGAGTATAGTGTGTAGTCTTACTTAAAAAGAGTTACAGCTATATTTTATACTCACTACGTGAATAAAGTCGCGGATAGAACCTAGTTAGCAATAAAGGTAACGATTATCGCTTCGCAGGAAAATAGACAACGGAGCAAATTCTAAATGACCCTAAAAAGCTATTTAGTAGTCAAACGACTCTACAGACATTTAGTTAAATATTCAGAAAATGCTTGTAGTAATTAATGAATAGAACTGAAATTCGGCAGTTATCTATGTGGAAAAGGGTCTGCCTTTTTGTCACTGGGCCTTTTAGACCAAATCCGCTAGTGAATGTTAGTTATTCTGATGTCTTTATCACACTTGACGATCATGATGACGTGACCCGATTCCTTTATTTTCTATTGAAAATCAGCGCTGGATGGACCTTCAATGTCCCCCAGCAATATGCTCGGTGAAAAGTATATCCGCCATAAACATTACAACAACAACAACAACATCAGCCTATAATAGTTCACTGCTGGACATAGGCCTCCCCTAACGAGCGCCATAGATGGCTATCATTTGGGGGTTATTGCCCATAATCCCCACGCTGGGCATGCGGGTTGGGGATCATAAACATTGCTACGCACAAAAAAAATAAATGAATTTCGGAAGTTGAGATAAATCTCTGACTTCTTGTCACAAATTTGGAGACCTACTTCCTGCTTTCAAGGTTTTAGCAAGCACTACCTTACCCTTGCTTTGACCAAAAAGTGCTAGATCATCCGCTAATCACCCTTAATGCTTGCCTTTGATATTTTTAGAGCATGTAAAAAAAGATATTACAAAAATCATAATATTTACAAATGGTCCCAAAATGCTATATTAAAATCGAAGTTACAATATCATGGGTTCTTAGAAGATAGTTTACATAATTGATTTAACCACTGTAAAACGCAGAAAAATTTATTCGGGCACTTTAAAGCGAATCCTTCTTATGTAACACTTTTTACCTGCATAAATAATAAAAAAAATATATCGTATCAGCACGAAATCATCCGACAGAACTTTGAAACCATTTGGGTTTCAGTTCTCTTTCCGTTTATTATTTTAGCATCGTAAGACAATTCAATTTGCATCGTTATCTAAGTAGGTCTAAGGTCATTTTCATCGGCAGAAGCATACAGCCTTTGTTGTAGACACTAACGAAAGCTCGCGGCTTGGTTCGTTTTAAAACACGAGCCAAGTAAAAGCTAAAAAAAAAATAGTTTTAACGCTGATTTAATGTATTTATGGTCTGTTGTTCCCTAAGTCACCTCGTACGACATCCAATACCTCAAACATCATAACAGCCATGTTTGATGTGTTGATTCTAACGATGCGACCGCCGCGGTAGCTTATAAAAATACCAAATAATTTATAGACCAGAATCATAAACTCATTCAAAAGTTCCGTACACAAAAAGACCATAAATAACCGATTTTTAAATGACTGTATCGCATAAAACGATGTCGTCTTTTCCACCTTTTGTTAAATTCTATAGAAATCGATTAATAGGAATCTCTTTTGAAACTCTTTTATTATTATAATCTTTGAAAAATTGCAACGTTTACAAAGCATTGTAATAAATTGAAATAGGAAACTCATAAAAGACAGGAGTGATGGATTGAGTCCCTTTGTGGCTTTATCAGCGGCCATTTTGTGGATGACAGCTGTCAGGTGGAAAACAAAATGGCGTGCTGAATGTGATTAGTGAAATTGATGTCAGGGTTAGAGTTTTATCGAAATTGATTACATTTCTTTTAATCCAGCTTGGCGTTTGGTGAAGAATTTAATTATGCTACGCGATTCTAAATAATTTACGCCATTTTACTGCTACGAGCGTAGCAACAAGATGAGCAAGTTCGTAGCGGGTCTACGACAAAAATGCTACAAGCTTTCAACGGCTAGAAAGTTTCTACTCAAACAAATCCAACATGGAGAGATTCAAAACTTTAAAAACTTTTTAAAGCTTGTTTATGTTTCTTTATTATTCAAAAGGGCATTAGTTTCGTTTTATTTTTCTAAGCAATTAAGTGGTCTAGTAAGTTCATCCTAAGCACCCTACAAAGTCGATAGGTTTTATGGTTTTATTACGCTGGTCTCACAAAATCTAATTTCGGTATACACATTGTAGGCTACTAGACTTAGAATAACTAAACTCTAGAGATACAGTCAACGCAAAACTTCACTGAATAGTTTTAATCTATCACGTTACTCTTTTATGATGTGTGTTTAATATTATGTTTATATGTTTAGGTATATCTTTGTCATTAAACTTATACCTTCAAGGCCCCTGAACTTCATGAACGTATTTCGTCTCGGAAACTGGGCAGTGAATACATTTCTTCATTATAAAATCTAATTCGCAGTGAATATTTTTAAACTTACGCAATCTGAACACATAATTATTAGTACAATTTTAACGGGTATTTATCGCTTTTATTTAAATATTTTTGTTTTTGGGAAAAAAAAATAAAATAAAAGGATAAAGAAAGAAATATAAGAATAAAAATTTGAAAAAAAAGTTAAATAAACGCGATAACTCGCAGTGACCTTCAGTTGTGCCGTGATCATGGCGCATGCATCTGCCGAAATATTCAAAAACTCAAAATTCAAATCATGGTAAACGATTGTAAGGTACATGCTCAGCAATTTTGTTCGTGGACTGTTCATGAATAATTTCATATGTAGGTCAAATTATTGTAATTATTTTAGTGTGCATTCTCTCGTACAGAATAACGCTGCAGGATTTATTTTATTATTGTTTTTTATGTGCGGCTATAAAAACATGAAATGGATTGTAACTTATATATTCGGATATAAAAAATATAGTGGATTGTAACGAACTCATAGTTTTTATTTTACTTGTTATGAGAATGTGTACCAATATAATCAGGGTAATCAAATCAAAATGATAAAATATAAAATGGTACACGTTTATTACGAAATAAAATGTTAAAGGGTTTCAATAAAGTCCTAGCCTATTGATAAAATTATTTCCTGCAATATGGTATTGGTGATGAATTCTCCTGCAGATATTTCTACCAGGCAACACTTACTTACTGTTTTTTGTCTAAAAACGGACTAAGATTTTTAAAAACTGCTATAGCAACTACTATCACTTTCAAAATACACGTAGAATTATTTTCTTTTTAAATTTGTTCTAATTTTTTATTTAAGCTCTTATTATCTTATCTTAATTATTTGCGCTAAATATTACATTCCTCGATTTTAGACACTAATAAGTCGGTTTTAGAAGAAGAATAAAAATTTCTATATTCATCTATTCTAACACGTTCAAAGGTAGAATCGTATGCAAAACCCATAAAAAACTAACCGGAATCCTATTGGGAAATTTTTCAACATCCAACATTTCTTGTGACGGCTATTCAGGCATTCAAAGCACGTGGACGTACAAAGAATGAGTTTAGTCCCATAAAAATGCATTGCCTTGGAAAATGGGTCAATATTGTAACAATTTTGGGGTTCATGACATTGTTTTTTTATTTCTGCTGTGAGTGAAGATTGTTAAAAATTGCAACTAGAATGTTAGCTACGAGTGGAATGTATTTCGTTCGTACTTAGTAAGTAGCAGTAGGAAGATACAATACAATACAATACAAAAATGCTTTATTGTACACCAGTAATAGAACATAACAAAAGACATTATATAAGAAAAGTACAATAGGCGGCCTCATCGCTTAGAAGCGATCTCTTCCAGGCAACCTTTGGATGGAAAGAATTATTTGGATATATAAAGGCAGGGGGTGTAACAAATTAATACATACATACTATCAATACGTAAAAAGAAGAAATAATAGAAAAATATTAAGTAATACAAATGCACATATACTTATACAGATAAATATTTATAATATATATATATATATATATATATATATGTATATAGATATTGATATACTACTAAGAATGTTGCTGTGTGGTGCCGGCATAGAATTGCACCACCCCAACTCTTCCCGTGGGTGTCGTAAGAGGCGACTAAGGGAAACACACCGAGGGCGGGCAGCAGCGCCCTCTGTAGAACAATTCCACCGAACTGCGATCCCCAACCCGCATGCCCAGCGTGGGGATTATGGGCAATAACCCCCAAATAATGATGCCATCTATGGCGCTCATTAGGGGAGGCCTATGTCCAGCAGTGGACTATTATAGGCTGGTGATGATGATGATGATACTACTAAGATACATAAATAAATAATAGGAGATAAAATATTGGGTTCTACAACACGAACTTCGTTTCGATACACTTCGTTCGTGGTGTAGTCCTTTCAATATCAACTTCGGTCAACCCAGCTTCCAATACCTTCAAACTTTAGTCAGATTGGACTTCGAATAGTCTCAGTTCAATTATTTAAAATCCAATCTGAATAGACTAGGCTTCAAATAAATGCCCACCACGTAAATGAATCGATGGATACCCAATCCAGGTCTAAATGATGAGCTGGAATCGTACCTCAAAAAGTGGACAGGAGGTCGGTGTCCGTTCATATCATTCTGAAATGTATTTCTTAGAGATTGGAAACGTTAGGCCATTTGATGACGCTAACGTCAATTCATCTCGATTCTGCAGTGGAATCACGGTAAAACCACCCTTCTTATAATTGAAATTTGAAAACCACTTCAATGGTCTCGAAAGCCCATTTAATGGCATTCGTCATCATTCGGTTTTCCAGACGTCTTCGTGGCGACCTCTTTGGCGCGGTGAGCAAAGGTTTGCAGGCACAGCAACACAGGACGTTGCGAGTTCGATTTTCGCCTCGACTAATGTTTTTACTATATCTTAATATTAGTTTTGGGTGTTGTGGCTGTTTTCTATGTGTAAAAAAAATTTCTTTCTATATTATATGTATATTGTTGTAAGTTCCTATAATCAATCATTTAGTACACATAAGACAAACTCTGCTTAGCTTGGGGCGCTGTTTGGATTGTCCAGCATTATTTATATATTTATTTTTGACAGCCCGTTTTTCTTCCATTCTCTGAACGTGACAGAACGTGACATCATTTAAATCATTCCATATTTTATGTAACAATAACAATAAAAAATCAATTTCTGAAATGCAATTATACCGTCTCCGCTAATTATGGCCGTCACGCCACTCTCTGCCCATGTCAATGGATCCACAAATACCACTCTGATTCTCCAGCCTGATACTGCAACAATGCAGTCGAAATTCAGTCCTACAGCCAAATAATAAGGTTGACAGTTGTAAAGTTAATTTGTATCATAAAATATGCCTGTTTGCTCAATCCACGTTATCAATTTACGCAGAATCGACGTGTGTCGTGCAATTTGCATCAGATTTACGCTTTTGCATTATGTGGGCTATTTCGGGAACAGGTAGCCAATATTGCAAATTTATTGTTGGAAACTTCAGTTTCGTTAAAGATAAGCCGCACCTTTACTGCATAAAATAAGCATTCAAATATAGGCTCTCGTATAATTATTTAGAAAACAGACATCATTACAAGGATTTTTAAACCCCAAGTTGATGGTATATTGTAAGTAAGTAGCATGTCTTCAACTGTCCTGATTCTCGATGACATAGGAAATTTCGTGCAAAAACGTGTGACGTCACAATATGTTATAAACGCAAGCTTTTTATTCCTAAACGCGTCTTGGTGTGGAATCGGATAATGTATACTGTAAGCCACAACAATAGTTGTCTATGCCAGTGTTTTGTTATTCGATTACTTCACATTATTCATTCAAAATAAGAAATGCACTGGGTACGTAAATGATCGATTTTGTTGAGTACAATTAAATAATTTTTTTTGTTTCCAATTTTCAAATCAATTTCTAATATTTTGATTTATCAGCGTCCTCAACGATAACTTACAATATTTTGGTGTGATAAAAAAATTTAATATCCCAAAAATAATGATTTGTATTATCATCCAGATCGCGTACGACTATTTAGTTTTGGAAGTAGTACTATTCACACCTACAAATCTGTCATTCCTATTACTAAACGTATAATTACATTTAGTGAAGCAGCATAAGTAATTATAATATTATTTCATTGTAGATTCAGATTCATTAACTTTATTCTTTTAGGCTTACAAAATAAGTATAAATAGTCTTATCTAATACAAAGTACTACAAAATAGCCTAAAAAAATGCACAAAATAAACAGGCCGTCATTGCAGTAACACTCTAATCTGTGCTAATCTAACATAACATATCAGAACCCAGGGCGTTTATTTGACAGTTCAAATCGTGCCCTAACCGCACCGTGTTGCGGTTGCGACTGACAAATATGTCAAAGGGAATACTGTTATGTCCGATTCCTTGCCGTTGTCTTGCTTGCTTGTGTAACGCTTTTGTATTTGCAATAGTGCATAAAGGTCCTTTAGCCGAGATGTCAAAATTAAATCCAAAAAGTGGAAAAACACGGAGAGATATTGACAGACTTCTTTAATTTTTTTGCGATTCACTGACCACATTACTATTATAAAACGCGTGATACTTATTTTGCAAGCCAGTGTAATTCAAAAAATAGTCAAAGAAAATTTTGTAAAAAGAACAGTTAAACACCTAGCTACGTCATCGCCCCTATTACGAACCCATTCGATAAATCTCGCACAGTGCCAATAATTCGAAACGATCGAGAACAATCGATGTCTCAGCGCAGCGAGGTTTTATGGCAGTTGGTTACGTGCCTCGATATTATTGCCAGAACCTGCGCAGGTCAGCTCTGTATGAGGACTTATTGACTGGGGATTGAACTTGGTACGATATTTTTTACGCGAGTGCCAAATCTAGTATTTCGTTGACAGATAAATCTTTTGTTCAGGTGGAAACAACATTCATATTTGAATTCTTTTTATAAGAGATCAGAGAACTGTCAGGTGCGATTTTAGGAAAAGCATATTGCTGCGTTTTTATTGCAATTTTCAAACGCTTGGTAGAAGAAATATTTATTTCGATCGAATTGCACGACCTCTGTATCGTTGTGAAGGAAGTTCCGCCTGTGACACAGGAGGTTGCTGGTTTGATTACCGCCTCAGGACTTTTTTGTACGATCTGCAGATATTTGTTCTTGGTGGTCTGTTTGTTTAAAATAATAAAAACTATCCATCTTTGTATTAAATATAATTAAAGTATATCAATCATCTATTATAACATAAGCACTGCAGAGCTTGGGGCCAGATGATGCTCTGAATTAAAGTTATTTTATTATCATCTTTAAACTTATACAAAGCACATAAAATGGTCCAGCATTACTAATTATAAAAATACATTCTCAGACTCAATTACGCATCATCAGTTTGCTAAGGCATCTTCCATTACAGAATATTAATCTTGAGCGTTTATAATAATATTTCCATCTGAAAAGGCCTCAAAACACGCCTCAAACAACGTGAGTTTAGCCATCACCGCACTTGGCAGGCGTAGAGGTAGAACAATGAAAGCAGTTTCTGCCCTTAGAAACAAGATGTCGCCATTTACACAGGCTAAATTGAAGTGCCGTGCCGATCGAAATTTCAATCTACCTGCACCATATTCCAAACCCCTTGGTTTGGTCTAGGGTTGTTCAAATAAACGAAATAAACCGATTTCGCTGCAACTACTCGCCATTGTTCTGTCGAATTCAAGTTCTGAAATTATTGTCGTTGGCCCGAGTCGAGATTTATCGAGCGTCGTTAGAATTGGACCGTGTGAGGTACGAGTACGATCGGTATAATCTACCGGGGAATTTTAAAAAGTTTTTCAATCGATTTTAGAGTTATTCTGCACTAGGACTAGCACGGTAGCGATTAAAACTACCCTCTTAATTTAATTTCTTTTTTTTATACCTATTGTTGCTAAGACGAAAATGACGTCACTTTGTTCGATAAAGTGACGTAACCCGTAAAATATTTGAAAAGTATTTCTCTCACGCGATGTCATTATTAACCGGCTAAAATAAAAGTACAGCGGAGGTTTATTTAGGAAGAACCGATAACCGCTGGAGTAAACGTGTTTTTGAGTGGAGACCGCGACTCGGTAAACGTAGTGTAGGACGCCCTCCTGCCAGGTGGGATGACGATCTGCGAAAGACTGCTGGCAGATGCTGGATGCGACAAGCCGAAGACAGGGCGCTATGGCGCTCATTAGGGGAGGCCTATGTCCAGCAGTGGACTGACATAGTCTGATGATGATGATGATAGAGGTTTATTATTCGGCTTGAAGTATTTTTTATGCGCGTTCGTAATTTTTTACGCAATTTCTCTATTTTATAGAATACCTACAATAATTTTGGTCGAATATAATGAAAAAAGGTTGCATTACCTCCACTAACATGTGGGTCTGAAATGGTCATTGGTAAATTGATATAAAAACGATAACGCCTTCTTAGTTACTCCGACTTTGGCAATAACTTTAGAGCCCCTGAAACAGGTTCAATCCATTATGTATCTTATTTCAAAGGCATCAAAGAGGCTACTTACTTGACCGCTCGCCAAAACGCCCTAAGTAAGGTCACAAAAACTTTTTGGATTAAAGTGGACCCAAGCCAAGTTAACAGTAAAGGGTTGCTAATGTTGAGACGGTATAGGGGAAGTACGAATTGGCCAAAATATGTTACATTTTAAACATTCATGAAATAAGCTGCAAAAGGACGTGAGTACGTCTATCTTCAGACAATACGAAATGTGCTGAGCCATTACGGCTAATCTTTTTTTTGAATTGACGTCACTCAACTCATGGCTCCAAAAAAATGTTAAAATAAATGATTAAAGTACATACTGCAAAGAAAATTCCAAAAGAATACGAATACTAATACGCAAAAAAGGAGAAGAGTAGCTTAGATCAAATAATTATTATGGTTACTGAAGCATTGGAGAAAAAAAAATATGAGTTGCAGTGTCATCGATCTAGGTTAACATATTTTCACTCAAACGAGAATTGTGGTCATGAAAAGATCAATGCAGAATGAAAATAGTGCACCACGTTCTCGTTAGGGGTAACCAAAACTTACGGCTTGAAAGTTAGATGTCCAGTGTAAATTAGTTACAATGTCAGAACCTAACTTTGTAGTCAGATGGATGGATGGTAGTTTCTAACTTTATTTTTTAATCCACGAGAATTTCTGTTGAAAACTTTTTCGTTATTAGGAATGGTTTTGATTTTTCTCGAAATGTAAGTGCTAGTTACAACCAGAGCGGAGGGCGGACATTAGTGTGGACAGACTCTTCTCTTTGCGTAGACGGGTAAAAAGTTGATAGATTGGTGACAAAATCATCTTCTGGTTGAAGAATTTCAGGGAATTTCTGGTTGAAGAATTTCGGGGAATTTCTGGTTGAAGATCGTCGGGTTGAAGCGACGTCTGACGGCGCCGGATCCTTCAAGATACTATGCCAAAATGCATTGACGGTCCAAAGAACAAACGACAAAATGTGTAATCTGTAATCCTCAACGACAGAATGAGCAAATGCCATGAATGTATCTGCGATGAAATGCTCCAGCGTCAGAATGTGCATTTAACATAAAGAGCAAGTTGAAAGGGCAAAAGTTTTGACAATAGTCCCTACTGAAATTTTTGACGGTTGCACATTTTGTCGTATGACCCGGCGGGCGTCTGACCACCCGAGAGCTGGTAAGTATCTGGCGCAGTGCATCACCCTTGCCATATTCTTTTAAGTTAATATGTGTGTGGCAGGGTTTTCCTCTTCCTCTTAAATTATCAATAATAATAAAATTTGTACAACTTGGGTAAATAAGACTAAAAACTTTAGTTCTATGACTTTTTCCAAAACGTACACACAACTCCTTTCACTAACGCAACCCCTTTCTATTTTGGTTATTGATTATCTTGTATAAGATTTATAACTAGCGATCCGCCCCGGCTTTGCAAGGGTATATAACAAAATAATAATTATTCATGCGAAACTCTAATTTTCTTGAAATGTTCTATAGCCTATCTGCAGCACCGAAAATAAGGAATTCTGATGGTGAAAGAATTTTTCAAATTGTTCCATTAGTTTCGGAGCCTATTCAAATCAAACAATCAAATCATTCCTCTTTATACAAGGTGTAACAAAATATGTATACTATATATATGTATATTATACCCCGGATATCGACATTTATTTACTTCTATTTTATTTCAGGAACTGTGAAACTAAATTCCCAAATTCAATTCGGAGTTTGCCCCACTAACTTTCATCCGAAGGAACTCTCTTTAATCTTCATAATTACGTCACGTTTTCATATAAATTTTATGAACGTGCCCTGTTTGTGAATAAATAATAACATATGTAAAGAGATATTATCTGAAAATAAATTTTATGTCCTTTTGTTGTGGCTGAAATCTTTCTCGGCATGGTCTAAGAAGTAATTAAAAATAAATAAATAATGCTGGGCAATCCACACAGCGTCATCTAGCCCAAGCCCCAAGCTAAGCAGAGCTTGTGTTATGGGTATACTAGATTACTGATATACATCATACAATATTATTAAAAATTTATTTTTTATTATACATAGTAAACGACCAGAACCCCTGAACAAATATCTGCAGATCGTACAAATATTTGTCCCGAGGCGGGAATCGAACCCGTAACCTCTTGCGTTGCAGGCGGACCTTCGCCCACCGCGCCACAGACGTCCTCAATTTAAATTAAACTTTATTTTTATCTTTTACAGACTTATTCCCTCAATCGTAATGGTGTCCTAACTTATTTATAACAGTTGCTAAGAAGTCTTATTTTTTTGACGACCTTTGTCGTTTGGCGCGATGGTCCAAGGTCCGCCTGCGACGCAGGAGCTTGCGGGTTCGATTCCCGCCCGGCTACATTATTGAAGTTATCATACGTATCTTTTATTATGTCTTTGTTCATAAGGGATAATGTAGGATTGCAATGGTGAAAGGATTTTTCAAATTGGTCCTGTAGTTTCGGAGCCTATTCAATACAAACAAATAATCAAATCTTTTCTCTTTATACACCTACAATATAAATATGAGCCGTGTGGTGCCGGCATAGAATTTCACCACCCCATCTCTTCCCGTGGGTGTCGTAAGAGGCGACTAAGGGAAACACAGCGGGGGGCGGGCAGCAGCGCCTTCTGCAGAACAACTACACCTAACTGCGATCCCCAACCCGCATGCCCAGCGTGGGGATTATGGGCAATAACCCCCAAATAATGATGCCATCTATGTCACTCATTAGGGGAGGCCTATGTCCAGCAGTGGACTATTATAGGCTGGTGATGAATATAAATATAGATATTGTGGTAGTACTTATTAAGAATTTTATAAAACTGTTGCAAGAGTTCGCTTACAAAATCAAATTAAAAGATTAGCGCAGCAGTCTTTTTAACTAAGAATGATGAGTTTGTAGGTATATTGATACTGACGATAAAAAATAACCCTTCTCAGGGCTGTAAGAAGGTTACTAATTCGTTGCACAAATTATACAGTCAGTCTTAAGAAAGAAATGCTGTTTTTATTTGATAAAAGTATCAAACAGTAGGTTCTTAATTTTAATAAATTATTTTGACGACCTCTCTCCTCTCGACTGTGGCGTGGCGAAGGTCCGCCTGAGACACAGGAGGTTGCAAGTTCGATTATCGCTTCGGGACAAATGTTTGTACGATCTGCATGATATTTGCTCTTATGTATTGTTAAAAATATCTATATTATTATTATCAGATTATTGCCAACATTGCCGTGTGGTGCCGGCATAGAATTTCACCACCCCATCTCTTCCCGTGGGTGTCGTAAGAGGCGACTCTGGGAAACACAGCGGGGGGCGGGCAGCAGCGCCCTCTGCAGAACAACTCCACCGATCTGCGATCCCCAACCCACATGCCCAGCGTGGGGATTATGGGCATTAAGCCCCAAATGATAGTGCCATCTTTGGCACTCATTAGGGGAGGCCTATGTCCAGCAGTGGACTATTATAGGCTGGTGATGATGATGGTGATGATTGCCAACAATCTGCTCATAATAATATGATAAATGTCTTAAGTTAGCTCATTTGTTACAATTGTAAATATTCGTTCTAATTTGGTTATTTAATTGTTATCTTTTTTGTTAATGTAGGTTTTACAACTTAAGGAAACTACGTAATTTAAGTAAATCAAGTTATTTAGTACCATAACACAAGCTCCGCTTAGCTTGGGGCTAGATGGTGCTATGTGGATTGTCCGGCATTATTTATTTTTATTTATTACTAAGCTTGGCCTAGAAACACAGATATGCCTACACGATTGAGCTTGATTTATGTGATAACAATAAAAAAATCTAAATCTAAGTAAACAATTTAAGCCCTTTTATATAGACGCTACTTTTCTTCCAGGGCCATTTTGCACTATACCAAAATTTACATACCCTGTCAATACAGGGTAGGTAAATTTTGGTACATTGCTAAAGACGATTCTTTCTACACGATTTTCCTTAAATGTGCTCTTTATCGTATGGCAACCCTGTCAATAATGCCGATGTTAACAAATTCATTACTTACGCCGCGTAAAGGGTAAAAAATGATACGAAATGCTTGGTGATTGATGATCGAAGATGTTATATTATGGTAAATAAAGTACATACATCAGAGATCCCTGAATTTTTGAATCATTCGATATTGCTTAGATTTTTGTGATGGACCGCAAAGAACAATGGCAAGTTTCCATACATGCTTGTCCCAAAAATTTGAGCAAGGATAAAAAATATACCATTCGATTCATCTCAAAATTTTGAGGAACACTGCATTTTTAGTTTTTCTTTGATTTTTGCAGAATAAAATAAATATTTTTTTGAAAATAGGTAGAATGTTTTTAGTTCCTTATCATCCTATTGTTACAAATGGCGGCGGCAGGGTGACGAAAAAGGTTTAAATTCTAGAGGTTGGTATCAGCACCCTAACTTTAAGTAAAAACTAACCTCCTTTGTTAGTCTCGCTCCTCCTCAGTAGGTATGTAGATTAATATAGGAGGATGTTCCGAATACAACGCTAATGTCATTTTAATTTATAGAATATTAATTTTATTGAAGGCAATATTTATTAGGTATGGCGCCAAATTCAACCACTTTGCTTATGGCTCGCAACCCTTTACTTACTCAACTTTTTATTTGTATACGAATTCATTGGATGAATAAAAAACATGAATCGCTGTAAAACAATCGGCCCAGACAGTCATTCAGCCAAAGTTCCTGCTGATTTTTTTTGGATCAAGCCGATCGAGCCTATCCTAAAGTAACTAAGATGCACACCGGCTTGTTCGTACCAAGAACCAGTCCCCTACATGTTCGAACTAACATGTATATAATGTATAGAAGGTATATTATGTACCTCGCCCTGATACCCTCTTCTATTACCTACACATATTGTCAACCTAATAGGTTGTTTGAAACCTTCTTATCCATTATTACCTCATATTATAGTACTTAATATACTTAGCAGGGGCTGCAACATGTTGAATAATTACCACTGTAGGTTTTATCTTGCACCAGCTAGGTTAAGCAGTGAATGGGTTAATAATAATGAACAACTCAAAATCAAAGTGCTTTATTTCCTTTAGACCTTACAGGACTCTTGGACACTGCAGGTCCTGTCTAGTAGCTAGGCACTGATATTATGAACCTTCTTACAGAATATAATTTTTTAACAATTCTGTTATGGACAATAAAAACTGGTGCATATTTTAGTTTTTTCAGGCTATATTTTTATATATCCTGAAAATATATAATTATACAATAAGTTTTTCATAGCTAGGCATAGGTCTCCCATTTTCTTTCCACAGCTTGCGGTATGTATAATAGTTGAGAGATAGTAAACAAAATCTGACATCACATCACTCAGCATATGGACGGCAGATTCCATAATATATTCTCTGACACAGCATCCTATTTGGCAGAGCAAATGCTCATAGTTGTATAGTGATATGGACTGGCTAGGTATTGTTAAACCCACTAACTCAACCTAGTTCAAAAGAAGTGGAGACAGAATAAAATGCATTTCTGTCTTAGATGAAAATAAAAAACAAGTCTTAGTTAGAAGTATCTATTCAAAAATATCAATAGTTCTGTGATACTTGAAGCATAAAACAAGTAAAACATCTGTCTTTAAACAAAAAGAAACTTTCCCTATATTTATTTCTTAGAAACCAGGGTTTTCTAACGGAGAAGCTTTAAGGCTGCAATGATTATAGAAATATAGTATTAGTCTCTAGGTTACAGTATTAGTATGATAATTGATAACTATGATATATACAGTTGTTTTCACAAAATGAAATTGCAGGATGCTACTTATACTTATATATTTAGTTTAGATTACCTAGTCTATGCAGCATCCTGGAATCTTATGTTTACTTACCTCAAATTATTTTACATTATAATGGGAGATGTCTTGTTCTGTGTGAAGTTAACTTGCTAATTCATCTATTGAATAAGGGGAGTTATTGGCAACAATAGGGAAACTGAAACAACAATTCTATTGTTCTTTTAGCCGTTAATTATATGGCATCAAACAAGCTACAAAACCCTATTCAGCATGCAATAACTAACCTGACCTGATTGATCATTATTTTCACATTTTGCAGGACTTCAATACAGTTTATCTTACCTACATAAGTAGGTAAGTACAGCAAAGTTAGATAAAAACTATAAGAGTAAGTTGACCGGGTAGCTTCAATACCTTCGGAATCAAACATAGTAGTAGGAATTTACCTGTTGCCAGCCTGTACCGGCCACAAAAAGAGTGTCATTTGGATATTTCACCTTATTTTCATATTTGCACAGATCAAACTGACGTTGTTGTTGGTTATTTTATAATAATATTGTAAGTTTAGTAGTAGGTAGACATCCTAAAAAGAGTACAAATGCAAGCGTAACACTGTATAATAATGGTGTTAATTCAGTCGATTTGCTTACCTAAGATTCATTTAAGTATAAATAAAGAACATCATAATACCAACGAAAATATCTCTATAAAATAAATCCTTTTACCGAAATCACAACAAAATCTACAAGAAAGTAGTGGTACTGTGGATTTTCTTTAATCTACAAAATCAAAACAAAAATTGCCTCTTTCGGAGTTTGTTTGTTTTGGTTTGTAAACCGCTTGACAATTGTGAGTTTTGATTGATGTCAAGTAAGCATGCAATGTCAACGTCAAAATTAAAATGGCGGTTATCACCCTTCCATAACCCGTAACTAACCATATTTTCAAAAAATAATTTAATTTTTCCTGCAAAAATTATGGAAAAACTAAATATGCAGTTTTATTCAGAATTTTTAGGGCTACCGATTGATACCCTAGCGATCGATGCACAAAATGGGTCATAATTCTTGCCATCATTCTTTCTCTAGTGTTCAAGAAAGCTCTCATCGCATCCGCTTTGATTTAAACATTTAAATAAGCTAGCGGTCCGCCCCGGCTTCACACAGGTATTTAATAATGATTTCAAAAATTTAAACTTTTACACACACACACAGACATAGATAGATAGATAGAACTTTATTTGACACTAAAGACACACAGATACAAAATACAATAAAAATATAAACTATCAAATATAAACAAAAACAAATTATAATTAACTTTTATTAACAAACAATACTTAGTTAATGGCTTAGTTTATATAATACCTATAAATAAATAAATGATGCTCACACACGACACAATCATACAGCTTCATCTAGCCCCAAGTTAAGAAGTTTGTGTTATGGGTACTACATGACTAATATACCTACTATATCAAGATAGATTTATTATCAAAATTAAGAAAACGACAGGAACATCCTGAACAAATAAATACAGACCGTTCAAAAAAAATTCCCGAGGCGGGAGTCGAATCCACCACTGCGCCACAGAGGTCGTTCTACTTCTTATGTGCCAGTTGCACAATAAATAACATAAAAAAGTTACAATGAAACCAAAAAATAACGAAAAAGGAAAATATCCTGTTAGATCTGTGCAAAATGTTTGCAATACACACTATTTTAATTATCAGCATTTTATCAAAAACTCACCTTTTGTGTAGGTACCTATGCACAACTCACTGCAAAAGTGCTTACGTGCAATATTCAACAGGCCCCCGTGGGAACCCTGTACACCAATATTTAAAAAATATAGAATACTGACATTGCCATGCATGTATATATTTGAAATATGTAAATTTGTCAAATCACACAAGGAACTATTTGAAACTTTTGAACAAGTATATAAATTTAACTCTAGACATAAAGATCGATTAGCAATACCTGCTAAAAAAACTAAATTGTATAGTCGCAATTGTCATAACATGGCTATCAAAATTTACAACAAACTACCAAACAATGTAAAAGAACTTTACGGTCCTTTATTCAACAGAAAGTTATTCAATTTATTAATCGAGCATTGTTAATATTCTGTTGAAGATTACCTTAATTTTAAGTTTTGACTTTGTTAGTAAGTTCTATGTCAACAGACCGTTTCTTAATATTATATTTCGTTTAATTTAATTGGTTATACATCTAAATACAAATATTTTAATAATTCTTTAATTTTAGGTAGATAAGTACATATTTAATTTATGAAATTCACGTGCCTGTACTCGGGCGAGATATGCAGCTCTACTGTATTATTCCATCAATGTATTATGTACCATGTCTTTTGTGAATAAATATTACTGAATTACTGAATACTGATGTCTAATGTGCCGAACCAAATCATCGGTATTATCCATTTACGTCACTGCCTTAGTTGAGGCTGTAGTATGAGTTCTGCGTAGTTTACGAAATCTATTGAAGTTTAGTTTTCTTTCCTTATAAAGGGATTTTTTTTTAAACACAAAAAACCTTCGGTGACCTGCTTCCTAGCATCATGAGCAGCAATGTTTGGTCTATTAAACACATACTTTGACATTAGTTTAGTTAATTTTCTTATCTTTTCTTATCTCTATTATTATTAGTATACAATTTTGCACGACAAAGTGCAATTGAAAATAAAAACAACATTCAATATTCAACAACATTCTTTCTCTCTAAGCTGTTTATTTAGTAACTCATCGCATGGGAAATTTTAAAATAAGCTTACCGACCCTTTCTGCACGAACAAGATTTTGATTTTGCAGTCTTAGTACTATGTATTTATTTATTATTATTATAGATTACCGATATAATAAATATTTATTTATACAATCTCAAAGAATAAGATTTGATTTTGATTTTGCCGTCTTAGTACTATGTATTCATTTAAATTTATTATTATTATAGGTTACCGATATAATATTAATTTCTACAAACTCATACTATCACCCCTCGCATTCGACAGTCGGTGACTACTGACATATTGCACTACATTCTTCTAGCTCAGGTTGCGGAGGGTAGGCAGCTATTTATTCTTAAATCCACTCGGCTTATGTCTGTTACTTCTTAGATCTGGATGAATGGTTCGGGTTTGGGGATGAATTCTTTAGTGGTTGTTTTTAGGTTCTGAAGCCTTATTCTCTATGAAATAGGAGATTCCTTGCCCGAACCGTGTGACGTCACAATGTCTAAATTCGATTTTGTTCTATTCCACGCCGGTCTTGTCTTATCTGTGAAACACGTTGGGTTTGGCAATAGTGACTAAAGGCCCTGGGCGTTTTGGTTATCGAGGTGATCTTGAAGGTTCAATGCAAGATTTATTTAAAGCTTAGCCAACGAGTCAGTGCATGTACGACCCGCAGATGTTGTGGTCCGACAAAATATCTATATATTAAATATATCAGACATTTACAATGGGTACCCATATAACAAACTCGATGCTGTGTGGATAGTTTAGCATTAATTGTTTATTTATAGACCATCAAAACGACGACTGGAGAAGACGTGCAAGCTGCAACACGTGATAGAGACGGCTGTCTACAACCGCATTTCAACCTCCATCACTAGCGCGCAATCCATAATCGTCTTTTAAAATTAAGTAAAAAAAGTGGCTGATTATACAATCTTTCTATGATTTTGTTGATTAATGCTTTTAAAATGTAATTTTTGTAAATTTATTTATTCTTATGTAATATAATAATATAATAACTTTATGTATTTCATACATAATTTATATTAAGTGACCGATCAAAGTTATTAATAAATGAACTATGAACTATTAAAGCTTTGCCATTTTTTTTACAAAGCCATACTTGATTCACTAATAAAAAAAATGTAAACAGAAAATCATTTAACATTTTATTTTTTATTTTATATGTAGGTTTAAATAAAACCTTTTTGATTTCCCTCCAATCTTACAGTTTACTGGAAATCTCGTAACTCAATATTTTTTTTATTATTATTTTTTTTTTTGCCCTGAGTTCAGGAAGCATTTTGTCTGTTCCAATTACTTGGATGCTTTGCTTAGCGATATGGCGATATACAAGCAAAACGCCAAATGAAGAATGTAGTCGTCATATCAAAACAAATCCGGTCAAAACTGACCATGCCGCAAAATAGAAGTCTATCTAATAACATGAGGGTGCCAACTAAACTCCTTTCGACCTTCGGAAACGAAGAGTGTTGGCCGACGGTGTCAAATTCCGACGGTTTACCGTCTGCAAGGGGACAACTTAGAATAACTAGACAGGGGACACGGTCCTGCATCGTCGACAGATGTTAACCTGATGCGTCACCTTACCTAATGTGTACCATATAGTGTTCGTATTATTTCGTATGTATGATTTAATATTCGTATTATTTTGCTTGCAAGATATTTGTTTATGTGGGCCCTAGATTATGTTTTTTTACATCCATAATAACTGTTCTGAGGACGCCTGAAATCATTGAATTATTATTGTTTTTGATAAATTATTTGGGCACATAAATTTTTTATATCAAACCCACATTTTTCCTTTCTCAAAGGCTCACAAGATATTTTTCAGACTCGACAAGAGATATTGTTTGACGGATTCCTTCCTTGGGTTTTGTAAAGGCTCTCAAATTGCCTTTGATTATTTTCCAGGTTGAAATAGCACATTTGTAGAATTTATATACCAAACATTTTGTCACAGTAATTAAACCTGCAAAATGCCCTTAAATACTCCCAAGGTGCTACTAGAGGTCTAAAATAAAATCACATTTTACTTATATAGTACACTTTTACGAACTTAAGCACACAAATTCTAAAGTAAATAATACCATAAATCGTTTAGATGTTAGAAGGCCATAAAATATTCATTCTGGACCTTTGCTTCTAGAGATGCCTGTGGTTTTTCTACCTCAAGGGTTGAGTTGAGGGCATAGTATATAGAAGTAGTAAATCAAATACAAATAAAGAAAAATCATGAAGATAAAAAGAGAATCAAATGATTCGTTTAAAATGGATACTCTGCTATTAGCTAAAATTACTATAATAAAATTATGTATGATATGCAACAGTAAAACTTGATGACGCAGAGGCAAGCTTAAAGTAACAGTTTATATAGAAAAATATATTGTATTAGTCCAAAGTTACAAAATGCATTTTCAAAGTTACAGAAACATAGACTGCATCAGACCAACATTATCATAATTATGTGCAAAAATATATCATGCGGGGGTGGAAATTCACCCCCTTTCGCTTAGTACACATATTTTGTTACACGGTGTATAGTTTATAATGGTGTTGGTATTTTTAATTCTAGTTTTAGTATGTATAAAATTGTATTCGATTTTTAAGCAACAAATAAAGTTCTTATTCTATTTTATATTATTCTATTCTAAAAAAAATACAACCTCACACGGAAAACCTAACCACTGGTTCTAATATACTATGTCTGAGGTCAGAAGTCCCATTTGAAGCTTTGTCCGTCGAGCATCAAAATTTAATTTAAACACAAATTAATTACTCGTCTTCGGTGGAAAATTTAGAGGGATAAATTGTAGTTTCGGCAAGGCGTTTAGTAAAATAGCACGGTTAGAATATTTAGTGGAAATCTCGTGGAATTAGATATTTAGTTGATGGACTAGCTAGAATATTTAACTTGTGCATTATTTAGTGAGAATGATGTATACGTTTCAGTGCTAAGCTTGATTGCATTCTGGTTGAATGAAATATTGTTTTCGTCCATCTGAACATTCCTTAACTATATTATCTATATCTATTACATAATAATGAATCCCTCTTTCCCTTGGTCTGGTATCAGGTGTCAACGTCTGTACTGATTTTGTTAATTCTCTTTTGTTGTGTTTGGTATTTATAACACATTTTAATACATAATTACTGATACAAAGTGTCTGATTTGCTCAGTTTCTTCAGAAAGTAGTGTCTTTAGTAGAAGACACACTAATACACACTACACACCAGTACACTTTAAATAAACCCTTTATTAACAAACAAAATTACAATTAAATCCCTAACCAAATTAGAACTAGTATTTATAATTGAACTACTTAACTAAAGAATATTGCAAACAAACTAGGTACAGGTAGTTCAACTGATCCTTATCAATACCAGTTAGAAAAATAAATTAAGAAAAAATACTTTGCTTCCTTGGAGTCGAGACCCTAGCTCCGTGGGGTACCGAAGCTCTGAAAATTATCTGAGTGTCTGGTCAAAGTGACGTGTGACCCGCGCGAGTGGTATCTAGTGTGCTAGATACCACTCGCGCGGGTGCACCAGCAATACACATAATAACATACAGTGAGGCAATGCAGCCAACAACGTCTTGAGTAAACTTCTAACTGGTACTCAACAGATTAAAAGTAGGTATTTTATTTCTGATGTAAATAGTTTTGTAAAGTCAGAATAAAATGAGTGTATTCAGTTTTTGTGAATAACGATTGAAGCAATTTTTAGTTTTGAGAAATAGTAAATAATAAAAATAGTTAACTTTAGCCAATTTGTAGAGCGCACGCCTCAATTATACCGAAGTACCTACTTAATTCTATAATATTAAAATTGGTAAGTATTACAGATATATGTAGGTAATGAGATATGGTGACCTCCATCAAAAATCCCAAAACACCCAATCAAGAAATCCCATTAAAAAACCTTAAAGTACACCCGTTAAAATAATAGCCATAATTTAGTGTCCAGTCCCATTGGGCCATTTGACTTGCCTGTCAAATCTGGGGTTCGATCTCTGGATGTGTGGTCCAGGGTCCAGCTGATAGATTGGAGTCCAGTAGCTGAACTCTCTCAGTAAAAATATTGAGGCTATTTATCAGGCGTGTGGCCTAAGATGTAGGCTTTACTTATTTTTACTCGAAAACCAACGTAGGGGGGTTATGTGGTTGGTATTAGGTATGTAGCTGATTTTATGTATTCTCGATGCACTGAGATTACTTTTATATGTGCGCTACAACATTTAGGTACCTACCTATGTATCTTCATTAGAAAGCGTATTGAAGGAAGATAATCACTGAGAGCGATCTCTTCCAGACAACCTTGGGACGGACACGAAGCAGATATACTTAAAGACTAGCGTAATATTTAAATTATTTTCAAATCCAAATATAAACGGGTCGCGACTCGTGATCCCACTGACAGGGTTAGATAATTTATTAAATTAAATTATAATAATTACATAGATACTGTTATGATATGACTTGCAATATTCTGAATACATTTATGTTTTTAGTACATTTAATACATTTATGTCTTTTGAATGAGCTTGTAACTTGACCCGCAACAAAAAAGGGTTCGCCCTGTAATCGCACAAGGTCACGTGTTATTTATTTGAACACTTGTCACTCCCGGATTACAACATTTGTAATACCAATATTGGCTTCAACTACATTCCTAAGACATTCCTCTTTACGTCGATCGTTTCAATATCAACTTTATTGGATGGGGAATAAGATTTGATATCATATCTTGGGCGAAAGCGACATCTGACTACAGAGCTGGTCAATATGTGACACAGCGTATCAGCATTGCCATACAGAGGTGATAGAGGCAATCCAGCCATCACCTCGGGACACTTCCGTTTGTTATGTATATTAGTTGATCTACAAGTAGTTTATTTGCAACAGTCTATAGCTTAATTTTTTCAAGTGTAAATAATTGTCTGATTGTTTGCTAGTCTGCAGATAGCAATTATGTAGGTCACGCTCCGGGGTGGCTTTTAAAAAAAGACTTAATTTATTTTACCCTAATTTATTTAGCCAATAAGTACAAAGTAGAGTTGAGACTCGTTCTAAGTGTGAATCGAGAATAACAAATTTTCTTATAATCTAAGTAAATGAAGACATCGCCGATTGACGTCAATGCACGTTCCGCTGAGGCAGCACAACACTCGCTATCCAGGTCGATGCAAGTGCAGCGCTTTCCGTACATTAGCCGTGCGTAACAAAGCTTAATTGTTTCAAATGTAAATACTAGTTCTTATTTACTTATTTATTTGTATTTTTCTTTGGTTATAAAGGTCTTGCAAATGAATAGAGAAGGTTCATAAAAATATTAGTCGCAATCACCTCAAGGGAGTGGAACTCGCTGCCGGCTTCTGTTTTTCCGACTAATCACAACCTGGGTCTCTTCAAGAGTGAATAGGTGTCTTCTAGACCTTTGTGATACACTGTCGTTTGCAACTTCAGTTTCCATTAGGTTAGATCGTGGTCAAAGAAGGTTTATGGTATAAGGTCTAAGGATTTATTTCAACTAACAGCCCGTTCACACATGTCTCCGTTTTACTGTTCCGTTTTATCGTCTACGTATTTTTTTCGTCGATGGCGTATATGGTTGTATGAGCGACTTCACACATGGAACAGTATTCTGTATACAGATCGACGAACAAAATACGTCAGGATAAAACGGAACAGCAAAACGGAGACATGTTTGAACGGGCCGTTAGACAACAATATAACGAGAAATATATTACTATTAGTTTAACATGATAAAATGTCCTATCTGTTGAGCTATGGGATTTTTAGCTACGTCTACAGTTAGCTTAATTGCGTCAATAATAAATAATAATAATAAATACTTTATTGCACACTTAACTTAACAGTAATTTAAAAAGCGATAACTTAAGAATAAGTGACAATTGGCGGTCTTATCGCTCAAGAGCGATCTCTCCCAGACAACCTTGAATGTATGTTACCTGGGATAATATGTGTGTGCATTTTAATATTCCACTACTATTTAGAAATAAATAAACAAACAAGTCAATTTTAAATACTATTAAATTGTTACCGATATTTAATTGTTTTGTTTTTGGTAATAAAATTATCTACAATTCTAGAACAACAATATTTTATGTAAAACTATTTTCACGCTAGCAATACTAATAAAATACAATGGAAAACACAAATCCCACCGCAACAATATTACACCGCATCCACACCGCGTTTCTACCACATCGCTTTGGCGTGGGTCCTACAAGATAAATTCTATAAATAAATCCCAAATACAAAAAGTTGATAGCATTCGAAATCTAGAATGATGCGATTTGTTTGATTGGATTATTGGGATAAAGAAAAGAAATATATTTTCAAGATGTATTCGGCTGATGTTTTTGAAGAGACGAAATCATTTGGCTTTCTCTGAATAAAATTGCACGAATTCTTAGCTGCTGTTTGCTTTCAATCAGATCTAAGGCTTGACGTAGTTAGAAGTAAAATATGCACTCAAATGTGATTGATACGACCCTGGAGGTGATTTTGCTCAAAACTTAAAGCAACACATCAGCCTATAATAGTCCACTGCTGGACATAAACCTCCCCTAATGAGCACATTAGATGGCTTTATTTATCACACAGCGCCGTGTGGTGCCGGCATAGAATTTCACCACCCCATCTCTTCCCGCGGGTGTCTTACGACACCCGCGAGGACAAACACCGGGGGGCGGGCAGCAGCGTCCTCTGCAGAACATCACCACCGAACTGCGATCCCCAACACGCATGCCCAGCGTGGGGATTATGGGCATTAACCCCCAAATGATAATGCCATCTATGGCGCTCATTATGGGAGGCCTACGTCCAGCAGTGGACTATTATAGGCTGATAATGATTTATCATTTGGGGGTTATTGCCCATAATCCAAACGCTGGGCATGCGGGTTAGGGATCGCATCGGTGTACTTGTTCTGCAGACGGCGCTGCTGCCCGCCCCACGGTGGGCGCCCCTTAGTCGCCAATTACGACACCCACGGAAAGAATGGGGATGAAACTCTATGGCGGCACCACATGGCAAAAAACTTATAAACATAATACTAACATGTCAAAAAAAAAAAATAACCAAATTAATACAGATAATTACCTACATAAATGGCCTGAAACGCTCAATAAGCATACCAGCGGTAGTCCGACATCTTCATAATAAATCAACTTCATCGGCCTTACCATAAACAAATAATGGGTATATTGGTCCATGGCCATACTTAACCGCAACATACAAGTGCACGGTTGGCCATAGATCCTTAAAGATAATATTTTTGTTTCGTTCTCCTGACCATTTCTGTATTAGTTTATGTTTTAAGTATGTTTGTTTAAGTTTATTGTAGGTATTTGTTTTGGTTTGTTTGTCTGAAGAGGCCATAGTAATTACAATTTTTAATGTACTTTTATATAATTTTTAATTCCTATTATATTAGTATGTAGTAAATGTACCATAAGTAACGCATTAGATTAAGTAAATCTGTAATGTTATTTATGTGCTTAATAACATGAATTGAATTGAATTGAAAAGAGCGAAATTAATGGTGAATCAGATAGAAGGCCTTTATCCAGAGGCCTTTATCCAGCACTGGATGCTCTTGAGGTGAATAGATAGAAGCATGAAGAGCTGCAAACATTTCATAACCTCAACTTTATTCACCCGGAATTTCCCGCTATTTCCCTATCGTGCAATCTATCCGGAAGCGATAGCTCTAATTGGTCACGCGTACCCACTCGGTGAGGGCCATCGACGACAAATGTTTTGATCTACAGCCCGCTTGTGATTGGACGAGATTGGAGGGTAGTTTGGGAAGTTTTCGATCAGGTATGTGAGCGAGATATTGTTGGAAGTTGTGATACCAATATTTTGGAAAGATGGCGATAGAAAGTAAAATGCTATGATTCACATAATATACAATAAAAATAATACCCTCCTCAGCAAATATTTGCACATTTATATGAAAAAAAATATGCTACAATTTCTTGTATATTTAATTGAATACAGGCTTAGATAATAGTTACACCTTTAATGTAAATACCATTTAAAGATCAGGCCAAAGCAAATCGGAGGGCCTTATCAACACTTTCTCCTCTACGAGTATATTTCTTTATCTGTAGATATGTTTAGGTTTAGGTAAAAGTACTCATGTGGACCTTTGGGAAATACGAAACAATAGAATCATGGACCTCTGGGAATAAGCCATAATTCCGCATTTGTTTGGACTCAATATTGGTCCACTAGGTATGATGGTCTGTAGGTATGATGTGAATATGAAGAATGTAGTGAAAAGGTGTGAAAAATACCCTTCCTTTATTCATCATCATCATCATCATCATCATCATCATCACCAGCCTATAATAATCCACTGCTGGACATAGGCCTCCCCTAATGAGCTATATTATAATATATAATATATTATATTATCCTATATTCATACTGTAAGTTATTTACAAACATTGTGGAGTCGCAATTATTTACTCAACTAAAACACTTGATCGGTATTCCATAATTTACATTCATCCCTTTCACTAAGGTAGATATGTGCAAATTGGCCACGTGCCAGCCCTCGAAGGCATGAGGACCTTGAAGCCTGTACACTCCAATTACTTACCCTGATTATGTTACTATATCTACATGGATATCAAAGATTGTTTTGTATGGTAATTTGTATAGTAGGTACTTAGAGAATTAATATTGCTTCCTAATCCTTGGTTGTGTGTGCTGTAGAGTTAAGGGTGAGGTTAAATAAATTATTGTGTGTATAGATCCTCCACTGTTTCTATTGTAAACACCTAAAACTTGACTATTCTTTGCTTGTTTTCTTTTTTGTTAATACTAAAAAATCACTTTACATATGCATGTACATTGTAGTATTTGATTGTATTAGTACAAAACACAAGCTTTGCTTAGCCTGGGGCTAGATGAAGCTGAGTGGATTCTCCGGCAATTTTATTTTAACTTTTATGCCACTATTGTGTTAGACGATAGAAAGAGAGTCTATGTATTTTTTCAAATATTTTTTGTTTTACTTTTTGATGTCTTTTGCCTAGCATTTCTTGTCCGGTACCTACCCGACAATAAACGTTGAGGCAGCAACGGTGATACAAAATCAGCTATGCAAGAGGCAATAGAAGATTCAATTGCAAGGCAGTTCTTTAGGTGACTCCCTAGACCAAAAAGCCTTAAGCCTTTTGGGAGGGGATCTGATGAGGGGATCACCAAAAGTCACGTCCGGAATTGTAATGGGGTAAGAAGAGTACTTGGCCCTCTACTTGCAGCCCCCTCATGAATGAGCGATTGATTTGGTGCGAGGGGAAGAAGGAAGCGGGGAAATCAAGCTTTTAGTGAATATCATCAATATCATCATAAATATAGAAATGTAAACAGTTCTATCTTCAGATATATAGATCAGGATGGAATAGAAAGATATTCAATTATAAGATCAACTAGCTGTCCGTCCCAGCTTAGCATTGGTATTTAATAAAGAATTCAAAAATTATAAATTTACACACTCCCATAGACACATAGTTACATTATTGAATTTTTTATTCTGATCCCTATTTTTTCTTATATTCCATAGCCTATGTTTATCAGGGATAAAGTAGAAAAAATTAAAATCGGTCACGTAGTTTCGGCTCCTATTCAATGGAAACAAATAAATCTTTCCTCTTTATAATATTAGTTAATCTAATGAAACAAATTTTATCTAGTATTTGAATTTGAGCGGGGAAACTAGTAGGAAAGCCTGTTCCATTTTATCATTGAATATCTTTTGAAATTTTGGATTGTCCAGCATTATTTATTTATCAATAAACGATGACGCAGCCACGGTGATACAAAAAGAGCTATGCCAGAGGCAATAGAAGATTCAATTGCATGTCAGTTCTTTAGGTGAATTAAATTATTATTATATTATTCTTTATTTATTTATTTTATTTAGTATCGCCATATATTTATTTCTTATCAAAATACAATATATCTCACAAAGGTGTGTTAAATAAAAAAAGGCAATTATTTTACAATGCAAAAAATCTTATACTGAAGTAAGTAACTAACTTAACAGAAAGCAATGCCTAGAAATGTACACTGCTTTCTGACAATAAAAGATTTATGAAAGGACTCAAGTATATACATCTCAAAATAAAAAATACAGCAGTACGTAAAGATAAAGATAAAGATATTTATTTGCCAGAATAATGTAACAGTATAGTTCTTAATTTATTATATGTGCAGTTATATTCTACCTTACATAGGCATGCAAATGTTTATTTTACAATTAACTATATAAAATTTTGTAGTTTTAAGTTTCAAATACAAAATAAAAATAATGGATTAATATAATAATAAAATTCAGAATAATATAAATTCAATGTCAATGAGCATAAGTGTAATTATGAAACCCTAAAGAAACGGTGTTTGTCGTGTGGTGCCGGCATAGAATAGAATAGGCGACTAAGGGAAACACACCGGGGGATGGGCAGCAGCGCCCTCTGCAGAACAACTCCATGTACTGCGATCCCCAACCCGCATGCCCAGCGTGAGGATTATGGGCAATAACCCCCAAATGATGAATAATGCCATCTATGGCGCTCATTAGGGGAGGCCTAGAGGTCCAGCAGTGGACTATATGTAGGCTGATGATGAAAGAAACGGAACCTTCATTATAAAAATATGAATCGCTTCTGGTTCTACCTTTGACCACAAACACTCATAAAAATCGCGCAGTATTGTACTTACAAGGATTTGTTTGCTGTTCAGTGCATTGATGGGAGGGGTTGACTTTATGACGGAAACGCTGAGTCCAACTTTGATCTTGTATTGTTCACGATTTTCAAGGAATTTGTCGGTTTTCCGTTTTGTTATTAAATAGGAAATTCGTCTTTGTTGGGATTATTTGGAGGCACTGAAAATTTATAATCTTGTGTTTTGGGAATGCCGGTATTTCCTGATAATATAATGTTTCTAAAAGGTAAACACGACGGTTTCTTCATTTAATTATCTTTTCAAACGCGCTTTATGACTTATATTAGGACGTTTTGATCTCAATTGTTACCTGCCTGTAAAATAAACGAAGCAAATTGAAGTTGATATTATGATATTCCTGAAAATTTATGATTTGTGCTTTGGGAAAGTCAGTATTTTCTGATATTATAACGTTTCTAAAAAGCAACCAGAATATTTTATTTTATTATCTTTTTATATGTACTTCATTAACTGCATCATGATCTGCCATTATTGTATTTATCTAGGTTCCTATCACAACTTTTTTTCTAATTATTTTATTGGAATTAAATTAAACCAAATCGGTTTTTTTCAAAGAAGTCACGTTTTCTTATTTTGTGTAACCAGGTAAGTACATTAAAAAAAGATTGTGATAGGAGCCTAGATAAATACTATACTATTATAGATAATAGCAGATCATGGTGTAAAAATGCTCAAATTTCATATCATTTTGAAAAAAAAACCGTCGCGTAATCTATACTAATATTATAAAGAGGAAAGATTTGATTGTTTGTATGTTTGTTTGTTTGTTTGTTTGAATTGAATAGGCTCCGAAACTACTGGACCGAGTTAAAAAATTCTTTCACCATTAGAATCCTTAATTTTCCGTGATGAACATAGGCTATATAATATTTTCAAAAAAGTTAGGGATCCGCATGAAAAATTCAATAATTGAACCGTGGGCTGTATATTCAACCTCTTTTTCTATTATGGCGCGTCAGAATAGAAAAAGAGGTTGTATAGCGCACGGTGCTTGCTTTTTCTCTACGGCCAGTGTCAGTTTTGGAATGTCGAGTCAATGTCAAAAACCCCAATGCTGTTAAAAAAAGTAAAGATCCGTATGAAAACTGTGAAACCCATCGTTTTAGTGTGTATAATTTCTGAAATTTTTGTTTAATACCCGTGCGAAGCCGGGGCGGGCCGCTAGTAATTAGATAAAATATGTGATTTAGGTCAGGGTAGGGTTTACGGTTTGACATAAATACCAAGTTTGAACATTATAACCATGTTCATACTCATAAGTAGCTCTTTGTTGTTTTCTAGTGTACCTACCTAACACAATGAGGTAGGTACTATCGCCCCGTTGTCGCTGTATTTCAATTTAGAAACTAGGTAATCTGAATGCCAAAGGACAGCTTTGCTCTTTGAAAACAAGAGTGTGTGGTTCACGAACGGTAGCTTTGTCGTTTCACTTTATTCGGTAACAACTCCATGTAGATATACACTACACTAGCGGTCCGCCCCGACCTTGCACGGTTCGACGTACGTTCGTTGTATTTAACAAAATTATATTTTTCATACGGAACCCTAAATTTTTTGAAATTATTCTATGCCTTTGTTCAACACGGAAAATTAAGGATTCTAATGATGAAATGAAATCGTCAAATCGGTCCAGTAGTTTTGGAGCCTGTTCAATTCAAACAAACAATCAAATCTTTCCTTTTTATAATATTAGTATAGATATTTTGTAAATATTGCAATACAAAATATACAGGGTTATTTTGAAAACACCAGCATTCGATGACTAGGCTCCTAGAATGGTCAGCAACAACGTTTGTTCTACGAATTTTGATAATTAGCTACTTTTTATTTACATATAAAAATATTAATTGAAATATCCACTTGAATGTTCGTAACTCTATGTGCATCGCAACGTGTAGGCTAACTAGGCTGACTAGGCTAATATTATACTATAATGTATAGCAGTATAATTTATTGTCATTCGTAATTAACCATTTCCTGTCCCGAGATGATGAACTACTCTGAAACTAAATAAAAAAATTACTTCACTGAAATCACATAAGGTCAATAAATAAAACCTTTCTTGAAAGGTACAAGAAAATACTAACATACAGAAAATAGAGTATGTACCTTCAAAGACATAGGTTTCTTCAAATATGGCATGCGTCCGCTCTTTCCTCCATAGCTAGATTACCCAACCCATCCGTATAGCCCTCGCCTATTAACTCTCAAAGGGCCTCGGTTCTTTTTGGCTACGGCTCCACGCATGCCCCAAAGGAACGGGTCACTATATGGCAGAGCATGGAATCCAGCGGATCTAAGGACCTGCTGTTTGCATAGAAAAGCTCTTAGTAAAATAAAATATTCCATCCAGGGTTTAGATCATACTGCAATTTCTGTGCGAGAAAACTCCACGTCAAGTGCATGTTCCATTTTATCTAACTTTACTACGGCCTCACGAAGCACAATTTCTCATGCATTTAGAGTAAGTTCACCTACGGTTACTTTCCTAACTTTTCGCTCTCGTAGAGTCTCGTTACTGCTATTATGGGCGTACGCAAAGTAGCTTAGGGCAGACAGCTGATGCGCTTTACTTATTTACAATTAGAAGGTTGCGGTTGCGGTTGGTTCACATCACGTCTGTCACCAATGTGGGGGAAACTCTTCCCATAAAAATAAAAGATAGGCTTCAATCACTGTATTTAATTTTGGTCCAGGTGTTACGGTTTAGATTATATAATAAGCAATTATCAATAAAAACCGATCGTAACAATATCGAAGAAAACCCAAGATGGAATCACCTTGTCTTTCGTCCGATTAGGGATAAGACCAGCTAAATAGGGTTGTGACAATAGATTCGCCACAACACTACTACAATCACATCAACAGCCTATAATAGTCCACGGCTGGACATAGGCCTCATCTAATTTATAAGTTATCGAAAAGTGTTGTAAGAAGTTACCTGCTCGATTTTGAAAAAAAGAAGCTCTGCATTCAAAAAATGTCAACTTTCTTAATGCAGATTTTTTTCTGTCAATTTCTTTGTAGGGAGGAAATCCAACGAGCTGCCTTGCATTTGACTGAAAAGATAAAACATATAGAGTTAGCATCAGTTGTAAAAGCTACAGCTAGCCATTAAAACGCTGATCTTCCGTCGAAACCATTGCGTTGCGTCACGTCATCGTCACGTACACGACTTTATATAGACTATAAAAGAAATGTTACCCAAAGAGAAGTCCAGTAGACTCTATTTTTATAGAGCTTCGTAGCTCTATGAAAATCCAGTCTACTGTTGTGTGTTTCTATTTTTAATATCCTGCAATAGTTATTATATAACAGAAATATCAATGTGATTTATTTCCTCAGGACTCTTGGACTTGTCACAAAATACAAGTTACATAAGTAGAACTATTTTCAAAGGTGATCACTTTGATTTTCTGTTCTTTTTAAGGTAATTAAAGAAGCGAACTAGAAACCTACCTTGTTAGGTTGTTAGTTTTCGAGTTGTATTAAACTCGTCGGAAGCTTTGCAACTATCTTCTTCCACTTCTTCTTGGTAGCAAACAAACTACAGGTAGCTCAACATCTCAATACCAGTCGGAAGTGTACTCAAGATGCTGGCTGCATTGCCTCGCTGCATGGCAATGCTGATGCGCTGCGCCAGATACTGACCAGCTCTCGTCGCACATATAGGTAGATATGTTTTTATACATAGGAGATAACCAGAACACCAGGAACATATATTAAAAGTACTAAAATGATATTCCTCTCGGCGGGAATTGAACTCGCAACCGTCTGCGTCGCAAGCGGATCTTCACCCACCGCACAAAATCGGTTCGGTTTCTATTCAGCAAATTGTGGCAACAATGTCTACATTTGACTACCGAACCATCTAAAGCTACAAAATATCCCGTAGGCATATTAAACTAAACTAAACTGGGTCGCCATATTGTATAATGATTGAAATTTAATGCTTTAGTTCAGAGTTAGTTTTGAAAACTTTTCTGAACTCAACCGCGAACTTAGTAGAAGTTGATGCAGTGTGTCACTTTCACCAAATAGCATCATCTAGCCTTAAGCTAAGCAGAGCTTGTGGGGTATTAGATGACTGATATACAAAGATATGTTTGACTATACATAGAAAACGATTTGTAGATTTGTTGACCAGATCACCTTTGTCACCTGGTCAACAAATCTACAAATCGTTCGTGTCCCAAGGCAGGAATAGAAACAACAACCTAAAACTTCGCCCACCACAGAGGTCGTCATATCTCTGCTTTTTTCAGAACAGATTGCCTTTACAAAAAGCCACGCTGCTTTCTTGCGTAGGCAATATCATACTTGGTAACTTGACTCCATCTTGACTCACGTACGTCGATTATTGTAGTACCCATAACACAGATTCAGATTCAGATTCAGATTCAGATTCAATAACTTTATTTCTTTAGGCTTACAAAATAAGCACTTAGACAAGTCAAATTTCAAACAGATAATTATTAAAATAAGAAATAATTAGTTATTGATTTCTCTTCACTTCAATTTTTTGTCCACTAGTGGAAGAAGTGAAAAAGAAACCACTAGTACATTCATATAAAACTTATGTGTCTAATACAATTTTTGTTTTGCCTATCTAAATCTAAGTTTAAACTGATTTAGATACATGTCATGTCAATAATTATTTTAAATTGGTACCAAAAGCTAAGTACAACATTCCGTTTCTTACATGCTATTGTTGGTGTGGAATGGAGCGACATCTGGCCAAGCATTTACATCATTAATATAATCATCTATCGAGTAAAAGGCTTTCTTGATAAGATTTTGTTTTATGTACTGTTTAAATTTACTAATAGGGAGCTCAGTTGCTTCAGATGGAAGCTTATTATAGAAGCGCACGCAATTGCCCATAAATGATTTCCCTACCTTACGTAATCTGTACGATGGGATGTGTAATTTGTTTTTGTTTCTTGTATTCTTAGAGTGAACATCACAATTTTTCAAAAAGCTATCTCTGTTTTTGTGGGTATACATTAGATTTTCATAGATGTATTGCGATATTACTGTTAAAATGTTTATTTCTTTGAATAACTCTCTCAAAGAGTCGCGTGGGTTCAATTTATAAATAGCGCGTACCGCCCTTTTTTGTAGAACAAAGATAGTCTGGATATCAGCCGCCTGTCCCCAAAGCAAAATACTATAGGACATTATACTATGAAAGTAACTAAAATAAACTAACCTAGCTGTATCTTCATCAGTAATATATCTAATTGTTCGAACTGCATAGGCTGCTGAACTAAGTCTGCCTGCGAGAGCATCAATTTGCGGTCTCCATTGAAGAGAAGAATCAATATGTAGCCCTAAGAAAACAGTAGAGTCTACAAAATGAACAATCTCATCCCTTAGCATAATTTTAGTTGGGGATTCTCTTACATTTGGTAACATGAATTTAATGCATTTGGTTTTTTTAGCATTGAGTAAGAGGTTATTGGCGGTGAACCAATCAAGTATTTGTGAAAGAGAACTATTTACGTCGTCATAATTATATTTATTTCTATCAACTTTAAAAATCAACGAAGTATCATCAGCAAATAAGACTATATCACAAAAATCTTCTGCTAAAAAAGGAAGATCATTTACATAAACTAAAAATAAAAATGGACCTAATATTGATCCTTGCGGAACACCTAATTCAATCTTCGAACCTCTAGATCTTTCTTTACCAATATCAACTTTTTGAACTCTATCAGACAGATATGATTGCATAAGGTCCAGTGCCTTGTTATTAATTCCATAATGTTTCAATTTGCTAATTAAAGTACCATGATCTACACAATCAAAAGCTTTAGAAAGATCACAAAATATACCAATAGCGTTTTTTGCTTTATCCCAAGCATCGAATATATGTTTTAATAGAACTGTACCTGCATCTGTTGTCGATCTACCTTTGGTGAAGCCAAATTGATTTTTATGGAATAACCTATTAACGTTGAAGTGGCAGGTTAACTGAGTGAGAATTATTTTCTCAAAAATTTTGCTGAATGCAGGTAGTATGGAAATAGGCCTATAATTGGCCGGATCAGTGTGGCTACCAGATTTATAAAGAGGAACAAGTTTACTATATTTCATGAGATCAGGAAAAACTCCTGCGTCGACGCAACTATTGAAAATAAAGGCTAAACAAGGAGCCACTTCCTTGATGATTGAACTTAGTACTTTCGTTGAAATACCCCAGAGATCCTCTGTATTTTTGATATTAATTGATTTAAAAGTTTTCACTACATCATTAGCATTTACATGACTGAAGATAAAAACTTCATTACATTTTACAACAGATGATTCTAACAATTCTACCGACAATGAAGGTGAGGAGTTTAGAGAACGGGTAACAACTTTAGGGATATCAGAAAAGAATGCATCAAAAGCATCGGCAATATCTTGATCTTGTATAAGAATGGAATTATTAACTTTTAACCTAATTTCTCTATTACATGGCTTTGATTTACCAGTTTCGTTATTAATTAGTCTCCATGTTGCTTTTATTTTATTTGATGAATTTAATATTTTTTCCCTCAAAAATAGACATTTTGCTGTGTTGCAGACTTTCTTAAATGTTTTCGAGTAGGGGAAAGGTGTACAAAATGATCCCTCGAGGTAATATGATTCCCTATGATTCTCAGCAAACTACTAATGCCATCTATATGATTTATAAGCAAACGTCTTGCCCGTACCCCGCTCAGTGGTCTCACAAGGTGTCTTGGCGCCGTGAGTATTGTGCGTCGAAATATTACGAAAAAAAGAAAATTGGTGTATTTAATCTAAGGTAAGCATAAAAATAATATTTCATTGTTGAAATTTGGTTACATTTTACCGAATGAATGTTTTACTGGCTGTTTCTATCAATATTCAACTTATTCTCAAGCACGCTACGATCTCACTAAGGCCATGTTTCGAGGTTAGTTTTAGACATGTTTTGAAAAATGTGCTCTTGAGGTCAAACGATCCCCTTCTGCCGGTACAAAATGATCCCTGGAATCATTTTACCCCAAGCATTTTAACAGATTTTAAATAAAATATTATATTTAATTGTGTAACGTATTTAACATTATTTGTATGTATAGTATATAGGTACAATCATTGCAAATGTAGTAAAAATAAGCTAAAGGCGTGACAAGTAAATAATAGCCCTATCAAATCTCCACAAACTCTCGGAAACCAAGCTGTCGAATTGATTTCGAACCTGATAGCGCCTACAAGCTGTACTGCACTAACTCAAGATATTAACACTGTAGCAACCCCTAATTTAGTTACGCCAGACGTAGATTCAACCACTTTTGATCAACTATCGACATCTTTTGGAGTTTATTCAGCACGAGATCTTCGACCTTTGCCAAAGATACAAGGAAAAAGAAATAATAATGTAAGAAAAAGAAAAATAGACACCTCAATTTTGACTAGCACACCCTATAAAAACTATTTAGAAGAGGAAATGCAGAAAAAAATAGAAAAAGAAGCAAAACAAAAGTCACGTAAAGACAAAAGTGTGAAAATGATCTCTGAAAAGAAAACTAAAGGAAAAGGAGCAGGAAAAGGACAAAAATCAAAACAAGCAAATAATAAACGGGAAAATAAAAAGAACAATACAAAAAAACAAAGAATAAAGAGAGCGAGGAAGACTTACGAGTCAGAATCTTCGGATGACGCTGAATGCATGTTCTGCACAGAAGCTTATTCAAAAGACGCCATGGGGGAAGGCTGGGTCCTTTGCGTAAAATGTCATAAATGGGGACATGAAGCATGTGCCGGGCTTGATAATGACGACGAAGAAGATTTTGTATGTGATTTCTGCGTTGATAGTGTTGGAAATACAAAGAAACAATTGATTTTTGAATGAATATATTATACGTACCTAAGCATCAAAATACTTTGTGATTGATAATATGAAAGACTGTTGATTATGGTGAGATAGTTTGATTAAAAAATATTAAGTAGATTTTCTGAATAGTTTAAGAGCTGTTATTGTGGTATTAAATATTTCTGATCTCAAGCAAAAGAAAGATGTTTAATGTTTATTTAAGTTTTGTAATTTCTACCTTGGTATTTAGACACAGTGTTGATTAGGTACTATAAGAATTTAAGTAAACTATTTTTGGTGATTGTGTTGAAAATAAACATAATCATGATTACGTACTCGTATATATCTTTTATTTTAACTTTAATAATAGCAGGAGGGGTAAAATGATCCTTCGGATCATTTTGACCCTACCTCAGGGATCATTTTATACACCTAGGTGTACAAAATGATCCTTTAGCAATGTTTTGGAAAATGTTAAGTAAATCTGGTCTTTATAAAGAGAACCCAAAATAAGGGTATGCTAAAACGTTAGCACTGAAATTATGCATCCTAAACTCCTTCAACATTTTCAATAACCTTCATACTTTGGACACAATCAAGCTTTTCTCTTAAGGGGATCATTTTGGACACCTTTCCCCTAGTTGGTTACATACAAAAGAAACGCAGGATCATGTAACATAGCTTTTCTATCACTATAAAGATCGTATAGTCTATCCCTACTTCTATGAATGCCTGGAGTGGCCCAATCAATGAATCCGACCCTATCTCTTACTGAGTATGTTTTAAGTTTGAATATTTCATTGTGTTCTTTGTTTATAGCACTCAAGAGTTTAGCAAAAAAATCATTAGGGTCATCAGAGCAAGATATATTAGCTAAGGTTAGTTCAACTTTACTTTGAAAATTCTTAATACGGCTCTCTGTGATAGGCCTGTAGGTATATTCCTGAACTTTGTTATTATCTTTCAAATTGTAACTAAAGTTAACGCTCTGACCATAGTGGTCTGATTTGAAATGAGTTATTACTGCTTTGTTGATTGGAGTTTGACTGCAGTAAATATTATCTAAACAAGTGGCAGATGTTAAAGTTATCCTAGTAGGATCATTAAAAAGATGCTGTAACCTAAAGCATTTGAATAAATTAAGCAATCTCTCGGCTAGAGGATTTGATAAAATATCTATATTAAAATCGCCACAGACAATGAGATCTTTCCTACATGTAAATACTTTTAGTAAAACTTCTTCCATAGTACATTCAAAAGCTGCCTGATTTGCGTCGGGGGGGCGATAAACACACACTACGATATGCCGCTCCAGTTCCACACAAGAAAGTTCTATAGTCCTTTCAATTGAGAGTTTTACAATATCTTTCCTTTCTTTATATTTAAGACTATTTTTAACTATAATTAGAGAGCCACCACGTATAGCAGCGTTTCTTTTAAAGAAACTTGCAAAACAATAGCTAGCATAAAAGGGAAGTAACTGATTTTTTACAATCCAGTGTTCTGTTATACACATAACATCTACATTTAAATGATTTAAAAATAATTGTAATTCTAAGGTTTTGCTGGGTAAGCCTTGTATATTCTGATGGACTATATGAAATGTTTTTTGCTTTCCCATTGTCGATGAGTTCAGTTTAAATTTACTGACACTGTCGCTTTAATGCCCTCATTAGTAACACTACTAACTAAATCTACAGGCTCGTCAGGTAACTGCGTTATAATATTTATAACGGGATCAAAAATATTATATGCTAACAATTTAGCAATCATTATTTTGCTACGTTTGCTTAGGTACATTGTATCCTTAGTCAAAAAAGTTTTACTAATAAACTTATTAGTGTCTAAAAATAATATATTGTTATGACGACATGTCAAATTATACATGAGCAAGTTATTATGAAACAAATTTTCATTTTCTTTAGAAGTTAGTGATTTACAATATGGGAGTGAACAAAGAATCAGTTTTCCCAGTCCATTCTGTACCTTATCCAGGAGAACTTCTATAAGCCTAATTAGCTGAGATCTTTTCACAGAACTTTCACCTAGTTGAACAATAAGGGTGGTGCTTTTGTTAAGGGAGTCATCTTTTTTAATACATTCAGTTATTCTATTTATATTTCCATATGGATAACAATTATTCACTACATTCTGTGTCAGTAAATCATTAAGTATCGGACCCATCCCAGCACCTAAATTATCTGAATATAATACAGTCTTCCGAGCATACTGACTTTGTCCTACATCTACATATTTAATAGGAGATGGTGCAGCTTGAGCCGATGGACCCACAGTGGATGCCGTAGTCGCTGTAATGTTGCTAGAGCTACCGCAGCGGGCCCCGAGCAAAGGTGACGGTGGCGCCACCAGCAACGCGGATGATGATACCAGCGGAGTCGATGGCACCACCTCCACAGCATCATCTCTAATCAAAGATTTACAATGTGTAGTAGTCATCATTTCAATATCTGTTTGAGTGCAGTTATTCCGCACTTCAACATACATACTCTCATTGTTAACAATATCCTGCATTCTCTTATAGTGATCATTGGCATCTTTTTGGGCTTGTTTATATTTACATGTTACCTCATGAAGTTCCCTTTCTAAGCTAACTATTTTCTCAGCCATATAGTCTAACTCCTTAGAGTTACGTCCTATTAAATTATAACAGGAGTCCAATTCTACTTGTAAGCTACTTTTACATTTTTCCTTGCTCAATTTAGCATTATTCAGTAGTTGTTTTTGTTTCCTAATTTTTTTTTCAGACTTCTTAATGAAGTTGTTTATTTTAACATATTTTTTAATTTTATTGCTCCCTTTTATTACAGGTGTTTGGCTTTGTGATGGTGTAGTTAGATCAATGTTTGACATGTTGACAGCAGTTGTCATAAGCTCTGTTTGAAGATCTAAACTACAAAAACTTGTTGCTGAAGGCAAAGGCTTATACTCTAACTTATCAAGTTTTATTCTACACTCTGAAAGCTCTTGCTGTAAGTCCTTGTTATGCTGCAACACCAGTTCATAAGATTCATGACAACTGTCCACGGAACGCAGGCACACATTCAAACGGTCCACTTCTGACACTGCATCTTCATGGTGAGCATGGAGTTCAGCGAGTTGTCCCTTGAGAGATTTTATCCTGCCTAAGTTAGCCAGGAACTCAGCTTCGCTATCCTCCTGCTCTTGAAGCAGCCTGTCTCGGTCCTCGTTCACTTCCTTGAGCTGGGCTGTAGCAAGCTTCAGCTTGGCCTCCAGGTCACATGCTTTCCTTGTTTGAACCATTGTGTGAATCCCTGAAAATAGCAGTATACAGTGAGTTTCTAGCAGAAGAACAAGTGAAGAATAGTATTGAAATATTAGAAAGAAATTTAAAAAGTTTAGATTTAAGCAGCAGATGAGAGACTGGTTCTATCAAGGTCACCCTCTGTTAAGTCAGAAACCAAGTTGAGGTTTGATGGATCTAAAAGAAACCTGTGACCAGTGGTGAAAGAAAACCAGTGGAAATATGAGTTGGAGGAATGAAAGAGGATAATTATAAGTAGTGGTTGGGAAACAATGGATTGCTAAAACATTTAGCTAAATGTTTGAAGTTTACTTGGCCTATTAGGATAGCATTTGCCTAATTAGTTTACCTATTCTATTTAAATTGTCTTATAAATTGTATTTATAACCAATAATAAAATTAGTACGAAACAAGGGATTTCTAAAACATCTAGGTACTCAAAGAACAATGGCAGGTCTCCATACTAAGAATTGTCTGGGATCATATTGAAGCGTACCGTAATGAAAAAAATGTTAAAAGATTTGGCGTTAGCTCCAGAATCTATAAATGAGACTATTTTCTTTGGGGAAAGCCGGAAAAAAAAGATTTCAGTGTTTGAATTTTTTGGTTATGAATGAACGTCAAACAATATTTGTCTATAAAACATCGCAGATTGAAATCAAATCATAAAGAAATGGATAATGTGGTTTGGTCTTATCAATTAGACCACGCCACCTTATATATTCGAAATGAGAAATGATAAACAAAATGAGCAAAACAAATTCTAAACTTCTTGTATGTTTACAAAAGCTGGGCGTGTATTAAAAAAAAAGTACCTACTTGCCCCGTAAACACAAAAAAACTGAGGGTTTTAATAAATAATGTTGGACAATCCACACAGCATCATCTAGCCCGAAGCTAAGCAGAGGTTGTGTTATGTTATATGAGTTCCTACTAGATAACTTATATACTTAAAACAATATTTAATTAGGTATACCTACAATAATAGATATTTTTTATTTTACATAGAAAATGCCCAGAACACCCAAAACAACAATATCGGAGTCCTAAGGGCACGCACTAGCCAGACACAGGGCAGTATCAATCAGTCCATAAACAGTCCAGGTCGGGTGTTACATACGTCGCCTGTGGCTTCCGTAATTCGGGTAAAAATAAATAGAAAACCAAAATATAAACACAAAACACATCAGAGATGAAAAACGCCGAAGTCTCGGAAGGATTCTGTCAAAGAGAATAAAACCACTACGTTCTAGATTCTATGGCGTCTTGACAGACAACCGCTGACAACATGACACTATCAAAGACAAATCAAAGACAAATGATACATTGCATTCAATAATTGTACCCGCACCACTAATAAAATGGTAACATTTCGAATGTACCTAATTCGAATATCATTTGATAAGCTTTTAAATATCATAAAATAACTCCGGCCTTTACGAGAAGGAGTGAATAATTGAAAAATCGTAGAAAATTTATTAAATTTGATTCATATACATCAGATCCATGGACGCAAAAAAAAGTCCAGACCAAATTCTGCCATTGTTCTTTGGAGTTTCCTCGGCTTATTTGCAGAACATTTACTAAGTTTCATCTAATTTATTTAGAAAATACTTTAATGTTAAACCTATCTATAGGCAGAGCTGTTTGTACAAAGTACAAAGAAGGCACAATAATAATAAAAGTGCAAGTATGTACCTACTGAATGGATTTGGTACTTATGAACTACCTATGTTATATTGTTTGTGGAGTGTCTTGAAAGTGTAATGTGGTCTGGGGCTAAATGTTTCGTTCACTCAACTCAGCTTCCACACTTTGTCAAGCTAAGAGAGATAGAAACGAAGCCTGTGTGTGATTTGTGACGTGACTCACAAAGTGAGCAGTGTATCTAAATGTTTTGTCACTGTTGAGTTTAGTGTGTGTTAAAAAGATTGAGTAACATTAACAATACTCCCCAGGTTTATATGATGTTCGTCTCGAACTGTCTCCGTCCAAGTTATAGCTCGAAACTAGCAACCAATGATTGTTCACTAGCGCTGGTAATCGATGGCTTCAATCGAGCGCCTATCATCTGCTGGTAGAAGTGATGATTGTCCTCAGGAACGCTGATTTTGGTGGATTCTTGAAGCTTGAGTCTTGGATTTTGCTATTATATCAAAATGGGCTTCTTTGGAGTCGATACACTACAAAACTTTGAAACTTTCCGTTGTCCGTTGACAGATTAAAATTTGATTTTACACAGTTTCTTAACGGTACTAAGCCAAATTTTACACTTGTACGTTTGCACTACAATATAATTTAAGTACTGTTTTTAACACTTTTCCAATGGATAATTCGACTATTTTGTATTTTTTAGATAAATTAATTTGTATCAGCTGATTTACACGACTGACTCTCAGTGTTGCCACATGGCACCGCACACAAGCTCTGCATACCTTGGTGTAGAAAATACTGATGAAGATATTTATTACAAGCGGTTCTTGGGGCTTCATACCGGTATTTAACGAAAATTACATATTCTATAAATTTTTACACAAGCACACATACACCAATTGGGTTACATTCTTGAAGTTTTCATACGGATCCCTAGCTTTCAAAAATCTGAACCGTCACCAGAAGGCATATTGCCCAGAATGCTGGCAGCATCGCTACGTTGAATGCGATTCTGTTTAGTAACTTATTTAAGTTGCAACTCTGCCTGCTTTACACTGTCTTGTAGATTTAGCACCATATGTAAACTTGTAACTCTGTAAGTGGGGTCTAAGTTCGGGGTAATGACCTTAGATTTACCTTTGGCTAAGTTTCTATGTACCTACTTGCTGGTACGCATATCCTGGAGTTGAACTGCTTGTGTTTATTTTGTTTATATTGCATAAGTTTTAGAGACGGTTATTAATTTTGACATTCTGAAATGTCATAACAGCATTATTAACTTTGCTCACCTTTCTTGGGGACGCTTCCGACTGTTAAGTTAATCAGTTGAGCTACCTGTAGATTGTTCACAATAGTCTGCAGTTTTTCAATTGTTTCAAAAAGAGAAAATAATTTAACTTTGCTTGTCTGTAATTATTTCAAAGAGTGCTTTTTTTTTTTTTTTTTTGCTTTTCGTAGATGTGTTATTTTTGTGTTTTATTATTACATTGAATCTTAATCATTGTGTTACTCTGCCTTTTTGATATCATTTTGCCGGTTTCTCATAGCAGGAACAGAATACAAATAAATCATCTTTGAAAATAGATAATTATTAAAAAAATCCGGTTTAAAACTTCATCTTTGTCGTATTCTTCATTGGTGATGGTCGTGTCTTGAAAAGCTTTCACGGAGACGCTGATGAACCGCTTCCACACTACTCTGTCTTCGGCTTCTCTCCAGTGTGGCCAGATTCAGTATTTTAATACATTTTCAGTATATTTTGTCGATTAATTTGAATATGAGTATTTTTGTAGGTATATTACCGGAAGTCGGTATTTTTGGGTATATTTTGGTAATGAAGTTGGTTGCACCGTAAGCAATGGTCTCTCACGGTTATAGGTGAAGTGACTTTGAAAAGATTTTCCACTTTAGTCTCTCACGGTTACAGGTGAAGTGAGTTTGAAAAGATTTGCCACTTTAACTAACTGTGTTAATAAACTTTACTTCAATGATTCTTGTGTTTAGTCTACGTGATCAATAAACTGTCCAAACTTTACTACGTTACCAAAATGGTGACATCATTAAGTGAGATGCTATAGGTAAACTATCTATAACTACAACCTCTACATTTAAAGACCTAAACTTAGGTCCTTACACCTGTTATTGCCTTAATTTGGTCAGACCAGCCGGGTAGGTAACCGTCCTCTTGATCTATTCCCCTCTATCTTGCCTAGTAGAATAGTAACCAGTTTTTCTAGGTTATCTGGTTGCAAACGGGCGATATGGTCAAAAGTTTATTAAAAATTGATTGGTTTCAAACTACAATTTGTAGTACGACGTCCTAGTGACGGAAATATACATCATGATTCTGGCATCCCTGTCAGATCGGGCATGTCGGTCAAGCCAGGCCGCGACAGCGCCATCTCTGCGCGCGGGCGGGCAATAAGACGTCCGAAACGATATGAAAACTAGTTCGCTCCCGCCCGGCGGTTGAGACAGTTCGAATGTTTTGCTTTATCTACAAATTAGTTCATTATTTCATTTGTTAAGCTCCTTTGATGTCCTTACTGTTGTGTTGTGATATTAAATACATTGTGAATAACTGTACGTGTGCGTTCTATTTAAAACCCAACTTAGACTGAGCCAGCCGTAGCCGGGCAAACCTACTATTAAACTGGCTGCCCAAGCGAGGGCCTGTGATAGTGCCTTTTTTCCATTTCAAGTACGTGAACTTATCGCAGTGATCCTAAATACATAGAATGCCACGACCTAACACACGCCGCCAATCGCGGCGCCAGTCGGACTTCGAAGACGAAATGGATGAACCTACAAACCAGCAACCTACGCCAACCTCAGAGCCGCCTGCGGCATCTCTCACGGCGAGCGAATTCACAACAATGATGGCTACTCTGCAACAGTCGCAGACTGCGATGATGGAGCGGCTTTTCGATCGTGTCCTCGCGCACGAATCGCGCCGCGAATCAACATCATCGCCCCTGCACAACTCGCCGATCGCCACGTCTACGCCAGCGCCACTTCTAGGGAACTTCGCTGCATGCACAGCGCGTTTCAGTGGAGCACCCGGAGACTCGCTGGACAATTTCCTGGACGCCGTGGAAGCCTATAAAGAATGTGCATGCGTCAGCGACGATAGCGCACTACGGGGTGTATCCATGCTAGTTGAAGGAAACGCTGCAGTGTGGTGGCAGGGAGTCAAATCTTCCATTGACTCTTGGACTGACGCAGTGACATCGCTAAGGAGTGCCTTCGGGGACAGACGGCCACCACACCGAATATATCTAGAACTGTTCTCGATGTCTCAAAGCAAGGAGAAAACGGAGGTCTTTGTCGCCAGGGTGCGGGCACTCCTCGCTCGCCTCCCCCCCGGCGACCTGAGCGAGAAGGTCCAGCTAGATATGATTTACGGTCTTCTTCATCGACGGGTAAGAGAGCGCTTGCGTCGAGACGAGTTTGAGTCGTACAACTCGCTACTCCGCAAGGCACGGTACATCGAAGACGCTACCGAAGAAACTCCATCTGAAACCCTACGTGCGAGAACAGTGCCGCCTCTGCGATCCACCTCATCGAATCCACGCGAATCCCGCGGTCATAACTCTGCCAACACCGCTGCCGCCGCGGCCACCGCCGCCGCGCATAGCAACGACACGCGTGTCGCTCGCGCCCCCGCTGCCGCACGTGCCCCTGCGCCCTGCGCCGCCGTTCGCTACAGCGCTGCTCAGGACTCCGCTCTACAGCCTGCCGCCGCCACCGTTACGAGCACATCTACCGCCGCCGCCGCCGTTTCACCCAGCACGAAGGAGTTTTGCAAGTATTGTAAACGCCGCGGACATTTGATAGAATCTTGTACGGTATTACAAGCAAAAAGGCATAAAGTGGACTCGGAAGCCGTACCTACGTGTTACGGTTGCAATGCCAAAGGTGTTACGCGATCTCAGTGTTCCGAGTGCAACGCGAACTATTGTACGTTCGACTCGGCATGGCTTGATTCGACCTCGCCCGATCTGTTGGTAAGTGACCAACAAAGTATTACTTACGCTATCCCTCCAAGTATTGATGATAGGGTGACCATGACGAAAAATAGTAGGGTGACCAAGATTTTTGCGGACAATTTAGGAAATTTTTGTCAATATAAATCTGATGCTCATAATGACAACGCTAATCAATGTAGGGTAACCATGAATAACAAAAGAAGGGTGTCCAATGTATCCGCAGAAATTTCAGGACATTTTTCATTCGGCGATCCTGATGTTGGTGGAAATTTCGCGAGTACTTCTACTGGACAGCGACCTATGTTAAGACCTATTTTAAGCATAGTGATTTTAGGTGTAAGAGGCTTGGCACTTTTAGACTCAGGTGCTAAAAGTAGTGTAGCTGGCCGAAAGCTCTACGAATTGCTGTTGGAAAAGAAGCACCCCTGCACTGAAACCACGCGTTATGTTAAGTTGGCAGATGGCTCGTCACGCACTCGTCGGGTACTTATCACCAGCTTAAATGTAAGGATTACTCCAGACAGGTCAGTGACCCTAGATTTTACTATCCTGCCAGACGCGCAAAATAATGAAACCTTGTTAGGAATAGATTTTTTAGCAGCGGCCGGAATCGTCATGAATTTTGCTGCGTCGACCTGGCACTTTTCAGGTTCAAAAATCATGTACCCAATCGAGTTTGAAACTCCGAAGACTTGCACTGCAGTCTCTTCTGCTGACTTTCTGCGTGATGAAGAAGGTTTAATGCTGGCTCCCCAACAACGCCAGGAGCTGTCGGACTTACTGCTGCACAACGCAGATGTCTTTGCAGCAAATGGAGCGCCTACAACCTATGCGGAACACCGCATAGACACAGGTGATCATTCCCCAATCTCCGTTCCTCCTTATCGTCTTACGCCCGCCAAGAAGGAGTTGATGAAAGCGGAGTTAGATAAAATGCTCGAAGACGGCATTATTGAAGAGTGCGAGTCAGCGTGGACTTCGCCCGCCGTCTTAGTCCCTAAGAAAGATGGTAAGGTTAGGTTCTGCGTAGATTACCGCAAGCTTAACGCAGTAACCAAAACTGATGCTTACCCAATGCCTGTTATTGACGAATTGGTGCAGTCAACTAGGCGCAACTGCTTTATGTCCACTTTGGATTTACGCAGTGGATTTTGGCAAGTGGTCGTCAAGGAGAGCGACAAGGACAAAACGGCGTTCCAGACCCCCTTCGGTACGTATCGCTTTAATCGTATGCCTTTCGGCCTTAAAAATGCGCCATCAACCTTTCAGCGCCTCATTGACAAGCTCCGCTCGTACCTGTGTCGCGACCTCACACAAATAGCAGGTGATAGCGTCACTCTCTTGGCTTATCAGGACGACCTGTTGCTTATAACGGAAACGTATTCAGGCCATGTGGCGGCGTTGAGCGCTGTTTTCGAAAAGCTTCGTGCCTTCAACTTAAGGGCTAATCGCGAGAAGTGCGTGTTCTGCCGGAAAAAGGTAAAATACCTAGGTCACGTTATCACGCCAGAGGGCGTGTCTCCCGACGACGAGAAGATACAGGCAGTCGTAGAAATGAAACCGCCGCTCAACCTGAAACATCTGAGGACCTTTTTACAGACGTGTTCGTGGTTTCGCAAGTTTGTACCAAACTTTTCAGCCGTAGCTGAGCCTTTAACGCGCCTGACAAAAAAGAACCAGCCTTGGGTTTGGGAGTCGGAGCAAATCAATGCCTTTGAGGAGCTGAAGAAACGCCTCACCACTGCTCCTATTTTGGTTCAAGCTGACTATTCTCAGCCTTTTGTTCTTAGAACAGATGCAAGCAGCTACGCTGTTGGGGCGGTTCTCTTACAGGGAGAGGGCTCTGAAGAACGCCCAATAGAATATGCGAGCCGTCTTTTAACATCCGCAGAAAAGAATTACAGCACCACTGAGCGTGAGGCTTTGGCTGTGGTCTGGGCAGTTGAACGCTTCCGGAGCTATATTGATGGACACCAGGTTAGTGTCAGAAGCGACCATCAGCCTCTAAAATGGTTGCTGACTGTTAAATCACCTTCGGGTAGGTTGGTTCGTTGGGCTTTGAAACTACAGTCCTTCAACATTACGTACCAGTATACTCCGGGCAAGGCCAACGTAGTTGCGGACACGCTCAGCCGTCCAACCTGCACTGAAGAAGGTACCGAGGAGTGTGGCTTGTGCTCCGTCATTGTTAACCTTCCTTCCACCAACCCAGCCGATATGCGTGCTGCTCAGTTGGATGACCCCGACTTGGAAAAGGTGATACAAGACTTGGAAAACCCCGATGAACTTACCCTCGGTCGTTGGCTTGAGCGAGGTTACGTGTTGTCTCATGGCGTCCTGTACCGCTATGATGCTGATGGTGACTCAGAGGATGCTCAACTGGTAATTCCGAAGTCAATGCGGGAAAACATACTCAAAGAGCTTCATGACTCTCCTACCGCTGGACATCAAGGCATAGAGAGGACACTTCAGCGGCTGAAAGAAAGGTACTATTTTCCAGGGATGCGCCGATATGTAACCGAATATCTCAAGAAGTGCGTCGAGTGTCTTCGCTACAAACCTTTAAACCAAAAGCCAGCAGGACTTCTACAAACTCCAATTCTTCAACAACGAGGTGAAGTCCTTGCTATTGATTTGTTCGGTCCGCTTCCAACCGGAGACAAGGGGGAGCGGTGGATATTCCTTGTCGAAGACGTCGCTACAAGGTGGGTGGAATTGTTTTCCCTCACAGATGCTACTGCTGAGACTTGCGCTCGTGTCCTACTAGAGGAGGTGTTTCTCAGGTACGGACTTCCAAGACGCGTCGTGTCCGATAATGGAACCCAGTTCGTTTCCACGGTGATGCAGCAGTGTATGTACGTGTTAGGCGTGAAACAGGAGCTGATTCCGCTATATCATCCGGAGGCGAATCCTGCAGAGCGAAAGAACCGAGACCTGAAGGTGCAGCTGTCAATACTTGTCCAAAACACACATACAGCTTGGCCAAAGCACCTGGCATCCATTCGGTTCGCGATGAATAGCGCCACATGCTCCACCACTGGTAAGACACCTGCTTACTTAACCTTTGCGCGCGAACTGAGGACACCCTTCGACGTACATCACGACTTACGGGGCGTACTTGATAAAGAAAACTTCGTTCATCAGGTCACACCTTTCCTACGAGAGTTTATCTTGTCACTCTCTGATATTAGGGATAGGGTCGAGAAGTGCCAGGATGTTCGTAAGGATGTTGCCGATACATCTCGCCGCAAAACACCTAGATACGAAGTAGGAGATCTAATCTTGGTAAAAACACATAACCTTAGTAGCGCGGCAAAGCATATCACAAAAAAGTTTATGCCAAGACGTGATGGTCCATACCGCATAGACACTATCATCAGTCCAACGACCTTCATCGTTTCAGATCTTGATGATAATGTTATAGGAAAGTATCACAGCACAGATTTAACTCCGTTCACATCTCCGTTAGACTCTAATGTGCCGGTCAAACCTAAAGGGCGTAGAGGAAGGCCGCGCGTCCGCGATTCAAGTCCCAAGTTAGGCCCGGGACGTGCTTCTAACTTGGAGGGGGAGTGTGTAGTACGACGTCTTAGTGACGGAAATATACATCATGATTCTGGCATCCCTGTCAGATCGGGCATGTCGGTCAAGCCAGGCCGCGACAGCGCCATCTCTGCGCGCGGGCGGGCAATAAGACGTCCGAAACGATATGAAAACTAGTTCGCTCCCGCCCGGCGGTTGAGACAGTTCGAATGTTTTGCTTTATCTACAAATTAGTTCATTATTTCATTTGTTAAGCTCCTTTGATGTCCTTACTGTTGTGTTGTGATATTAAATACATTGTGAATAACTGTACGTGTGCGTTCTATTTAAAACCCAACTTAGACTGAGCCAGCCGTAGCCGGGCAAACCTACTATTAAAAATTTATTTTGTTTGCTTTGATATTGGTATTGTTTAAAAAATATGAGAAGAAATTGTAGGTGATGCCTACAAACTGGGTCAGTTATAAAAACTTATGCTTGCCAGAACAATCATTATGATATACACAAGAATCCGATATAAGTGGTTGTTGTTATAGATAAGGGTAAAACAAAATATACTACCAACTAAAAAATATGCCTTTCCGTCCGAAAAGATAGGGTATCTTCTCTATCACTAGATAGAACATATACACCAGAAAAATACTCGAGGAATAAAAGGGAATGCCATAATAAAAATAAACCAATACAATAATTCTCTTATCAAAAGTATTGCCACTATCCGTGCGCCCTTAGCAATAGTGTGGGGGTGGGGGTACATAAAATCGGCACGTGGTTAGATAACTAAACTGCTAACAAATCACATTATTATGATATCTAAGGCAGAAGGCAAAATTTTTAAAGTAGGTAGTAATTGTAATTTAGAATTCTTTTATTTACATTATAGGATTGATTAAGCGTGAAGCTACTTATCATTGACTGAATCTAGTACAATGCGTTAATAGAGTAACAATAGAATGATCTCACTGTCAAGATTTTACCTCATGACTACAACATACGGTTCTTCAAAAACGTTCTTCTAAGACGTTTAAAAAGCAATGCAAGTGTCATGCCTGACATCTATAAGTCGACGTTACCGCTTTCCATTCCATCAGCGGACTAAATTCCTATTACCACCTCGATACTAGTACACAGACAGTACCTAATCTCCCCTAATGAGCGCAATAGCGTCTGCTGCACCATAATCTGCCTTCAGTTCCTACGTACTGTGTTTACTGTAAGAAGACACGTATACTGTGCTGTTGTTACCGTAACTGTTGAATCGTCTATGTTGATGCTTAGACAGCGTTGCAGTGTTGAGCCATAGGATTATATTTCTTTATATAGTGTGGGACACTGAAATAACGGAAAATTGTAGAGAAAAATACAATTTGCAGAGCCCTCTTCAGAGTTCTACCAAAGCTCCTTACTAAAATGTAAAGAAAAAAGGAATTTTGAACGAATGTACACAGTACTACAGTAAAATGACCTCAAATAGTTATAAAATGTAAACTCATTTGCCGTGTGGTGCCGGCATAGAATTTCACGTGGGTGTCGTAAGAGGCGACTAAAGGAAACACACCGGGGGGCGGGCAGCAACGCCCTCTGCAGAACAACTCCACCGAACTGCGATCCCCAACCCGCATGCCCAGCGTAGGGATTATGGGCATTAACCCCCAAATGATAATGCCATCTATGGCGCTCATTAAGGGAGGCCTATGTCCAGCAGTGGACTATTATAGGCTGGTGATGATGTGATGATGATGAAACTCATTCAATCATATAAAACAAAACTAACTGAATATGCGCAGTCAGCATCTTGGGGACGCTTCCGACTGGTATTGATATGGATCAGTTGAGCTATCTGTGATTTGTTTGCAAGTTTCTGCAGGTAGCTACGTAAAGACATAGCGTACGTTGATCGGGTTTAGACTGAACTTAGTTTTACAAACGGTGAAATTGAACTTTAAGGGTGGTAAAATGCGTCTATTTCTCTGGTGTTGCAGGCGATCAGGTACCAGGATAGGTAATAAATATTATTATTTATTATTTTGAATAGGTAATAAATAATAATTTAATATTTTTTTTAATCGTATTTAATATTTTTTTTAATAATTTTTAGTTCTAAATAAAAAACTAGCACCCTAGAAAACCTTCCTCTTGAATCACTCTATTTATAAAAAAAACCGCATCTAAATCCGTTCCGTAGTTTTTTTCATAGGGATTATATACACAGACATGCAAGTTTGCTTTCTGTGGACGTTTTTATGAAAATCTTCGTTGAAATAACGCCATGTGTAATAAAATAAGACATATTTACTAAGTTAAGATATATCCACTAAGTTAAAGAGGTTGTCGACTACAAAGGAAAACTTTTGGTTATAGGTTATTTTATTCTGTGCATATCTACTGAAACCAATCCAATAAAATCTATCTAATTTTGTAATAATTCACTTTTAAAAATAATCTGGTGGACGTATTTAAAAGTAGGTTACGAAACTACTGCAATGATTTGAAAAAAAAATTCACCATTAGAATCCTACATTATCCCTGATGAACATAGTATTCGTGAAAATATTGTATTTTACGGTTTTTGACAAGTTGCCCAATTTTGGCTAATAGCCCTGGTAGAGGATATTTTCAAAAAAGTTCATGAACTCCAATAATGTACCCAAAAGTGTTGAACTTTTAATTTAAGATTTTTTTTTCGAATACCTGTGCAAAACGGGAACGTACTAGTAACCAATATTTTAGATCGGCAGGTATAAAAAGGTAAAAACATTCAACAACACACAGCACAAAGCAAAAATAACTGGACCATTTTTATACACTTTCGCTTAAGTGGCCATGCAGAAAATTGCTTGATTGGAATATCGAAATTTCAAAAGCCTGGGTATAAACTTAATTACGCGAAATAGTTATTTATTGCAATGAGTTTTTGTTTTGTGAAAATTACTCTTCTACAAAAAAAAACAAACATGAAAATTTATGTGCGCTGGAATCCATGATTATGCTTGGCGCCCAATGCTTTTACAACCTGTGAATAATTTAAGTATTATAATAAAGGTATTATTTGATGATGTTCTAGAATCTTTAATTTATTTCGTAAATTAGGCGAAAGTCCGCCTGCGCTGCAGGAGGTTGCGAGTTCGATTCCCGTCTACTATAAATATTTTTACGGACTGCAAATATTTTGTTCAGTGTGTTCTGGTCTTTTTCTATTTAAAATAAAAAATATCTATTAATGTGAGTACATTTATGTGAGTATATTATTATGTATATCAGTTATTATTATTACCCATAACACAAGCTCTGCTTAGCTTGGAGCTAGATGATGATGATGATGTGTGAATTTTCCAGCATTTTTTTATAAATTTATTCATCATTTCATTCGTCTCTCGTCATAAATTTGCAATTTATTATATCTTCTATTTTGTTTTATAAATAAAGTAGTGGCTACACCGCTGTTATCGATTTTCTGCTATTTTTATCAGTTCGAGTAAAGTTTTCAATCTGTATTCAATTCAATATTGGATTTTACACGAATACAAATTCTTATTGTAATTTAATTATAATAAAAAACCTCATTTACAAGAAAAAGTGCCAAATCAGACACATATTGTCATATCGAAGAAGTCAAGTCAAGTCAACCTCATTTGCTTCTTTTATGAATCAAGTATACACTAACTTGTCAAGGTACTTTTAAAAAATTAAAAACACTTCATACTAGCAATAAAAAGCCTATAATAAATCGGTAACAGCAAAATTTTGCTAAAATGATACCGTCATTTCCTACCATATTTAATGCAAGGATTATTCAAAATTCAAACAAATTCAGCTGTGAATTTTCATTATAGATCCGCAACATTTCATCCCTTAAGCTTCTATCAATAAATTCAAAGTTTCAGCCCATTCAACCCCTATAAGCCAATATTATACTAATTTGTAGGCCTAAAACAGGGCATTGTCAATTGGTTAATAAGTTGCAGACAGCTGGTTTAATTCAATGTTTTGTTAGCTGAGTTGTTGGCTGATAGAGATTTTTTGTCTGTGTTTGCGTGTGTGGAATTCATAAAACGAATTCTAAAACACGGTGTGTTCGGGCCCTTTGAAGCTTGAACCTCGATTTAAAGTAAAAGTATTTTTTTATATATTACTAGCGGTCCGCCTAGGCTGCGCACGACTATTTCATATGAATTGAATTTTTCATGCGGATTCTCTTGAAAATATTTTATAGCCTAAATTCATCAGGGAAAAGGATTCTTATGATTAAATTAATTTTCCAAATCGGTCCTATAGTTTCAGAGCAGAGAGAGTATTCAATTCAAACAAACAAACAATCAAATATATCCTCATTATAATATTAGTAATGACAAAGTTTTATTGACTAGTAAAATTACAATAACAGAACAAAACAGATGCATGCAGTATTTACACTTTCCTCTATGTTTATTGTCTTTTTTATGTTGATAGCTATCGTAAAAAATTATAAATGTACTAGGGACCCGTTCCGGCTTTGCACGGGTCCATTGCTGATACAGAAACCTTCCTCTTGAATCACTCTATCTATTAAAAAAAGCCGCATCAAAATCCGTTGCGTAGTTTCAAAGATCTAAGCATACAGGGACAAATAGACAGATAACTGGAAGCGACTTGTTTTACACTATGTAGTGTTGCTAATTACGCATTAAATAGCAATTAATCCAAACTTCCCAAGCTTTTAAACTAGCCAAGATTTCATCTTCTTCCGTTCCTGATCCCACGTAGGGTTGGCCACATTTATTTGTCCACTCTCCTCTATCAGACGTCATCTCCACATACTACCACCACTAACATCTTTCTCATCCAGGTCCTTCCAAACAGTCCATCTTTCCTTACCTTTTCAATGAACCAGCTTTGAATAATCTGAGCTATATTCAACCTATCGATAGGGTACTTTATGTGGTACTGACAAATGATTTTGTATGGGATAGTAATTTAGTAACTTTGAAGTTAAAGGGGATTTGCCGATAGTTATGACTAGTTAGGGTAGCACCGTTTAGAGACAAGGCGAGCTTGTATCCATCTTAGCGTAAATCTCAAGTATAATAATCGAGGCCCTGAGGGATTTCAAAACTTTCTCACTTTTAAACGATGCCTGATCTAAAACGGTGATAATCTGCCATACAGCAAGGCAATGCCAGCGTCTTGGGGACGCTTATGATTGGTATTGATTGTCCAAGAGTCCTGTAAGGTCTAAAGGAAATAAAGCACTTTGATTTTGATTTTTTGATTTTGATTGAAACCGGTTGAGCTACCTCTTCAATGTTTTTAACAGTGCTTAGATAGTTTAACTCAAAATCATTATAAATAAAACTATTCGTTGTAATTTGGCGCTCATTACGGGAGGCCTATGTCCAGCTGTGGACTGATATGGGCTAATGATGATGGTAAAGTTGTAATTTGTGATGATAAAGTATTAAAATCGCCAAGTGAGTTCTTACCAAAGAAGTTTAGCACCATAGCTTAGATTTAGACAAAGTTTTGTGATAAAACTGAATGCAGTAAATATAAGTTACGGGAAGTTTCCTAGTTTACCCACTCATGAATAAAGAGGAGGAAAGAGTTCGTTTAGAAAGAAGGTAATATATCTACCATCCGTTATCTTAGAAGCTAAGGCTTCTTCAAGAGCTCCTGTTATGTCAGGAGCTCTGTTTAGCAAGCTAAACCGACTGTGTGGATTGACCAGCTAAATTTATTCTATTCGGGTTCAATGATTTCTTCCATTTTTAGGAACACGTCTTTTATCTTTTCAGTCTTTTACATTATCTTGCCACGTAAGTTCATAATCGAATTAACCCGAATCATTAAATCGAGACTCGAAATCCAATCCGATGTTTGCTAAAAGTTTTTAATCGATGTTCACGAGGTTTCTAAAGGCGGTAAATTTAATGGGAGGGTTATTATTTCTGATGAAAAATATTATGGGAAAAATTCGAGGAAGCTTTTGTTTTCGTAGAAATTAGTGTTACATGGAGGATATTTTTAATTAATTATATTTTTAGACAGATTAAGAAGGTAACTACTCATTTTATTAATTTTTATGTATAGTTTACGTAGAGATTTCCATGGAATTCATTATGTTACGTTGGAAGTCATTTTAAGAATTCATAAATTTTTAAAATTACAATTTATCAACTATGAACATATTAAGCTGTTACGAATAAATAACAAAACTTGACATAAAATCAAAATTATTTGCATTATTTTTTGTATATATAATTTATTTTCACCTATCAGTTCCTGCGTCGTATACATTGCATATATTTTTTGTTATTAATTTACTTAAAAGTTTTTTAATTGTTATTTTTTTAATTCGCAATCAGTCTTTTAAGTTTCTAAATTCAAGGATACATAAATGCTTATGATTTATTAAGTAGTTTTTTTATTTATAAAACGTGCAAAACTATTTCTTCTCAGAATAAATAAAAAAAAATCAAAGCGATGAATGACGAGACTCGGCACTCAATGAACACCTGTCCATGTTTTTTTGTGTAAAAAAAGCACTTCCGAACTCAATTTCACAATTCGTATGAAATAGTTTGAAATCTCTGTGTAGAACGTTTCATCAAGAATACAAGAATCCATTTGTTTCATTGAGATCCCTTAGGCTTTCTCTATGAATCTCCGAAAGATTTGCGTTTAGCTTTGAAATAAAAATATAGGGTAAGCCCCAATACATAAGATAAGATAAGATAATCATTCTTTATTGTCAAAACTTATGACTAAGACAAAATAAAACTAAAAAGTAACGGAATAGGCGGCCTTATCGCTTAAATTTCTTCTAGGCAACCAATACATGCCCCAGTGGGATAGATGCCTCAGCGTCCGAAAATACAACTTTCCGAAATCGCAACAATGAATTAATAAGTTGGATAAAGAGCGTACGCGACACACTGCAGTCCCCGCAGAAGTATGCAGAAGATACGTATTCCACTTATGCGTGAGAAGTATGCAGAAGATACGTATTCTACTTATGCGTGAGAAGTATGCAGAAGATACGTATTCTACTTATGCGTGCAAAATTCTCCGCAGCGAACGAGACAACACAGTTGCATAACTATGTTAGTAGTCATAAATGCCATGATTTTTTTCATAGGAAATACTGGTTCATTGAGTAGATGAGAGAGACTACTGTACCGTGTGCTACTGGCATAGAATGTCACCCACCACCCCCATTCTTCCCGTTGGTGTCGTAAGTGGCGACTACGGGTGACACGCTGAACACAAATTATCAATAATGCCATCTCATATATCAATAATATCAGCTCATAACGCCTATGTCCAGCAGTGGACTATTTATAGGCTGATTATGTGATGTGATTCAGTAGATACCTATATTAATGAAGTCTGTATTATAATTGGGCGCAGATTACGCAATTGCTCCCCTTGTAGTCGACACATGGGTCCGTAAGGTACTGTCGCTCTCTGAGTTGTTAAAGTACTATCTGAGCGTCTGGTTGAAGCGACGTTTGACCCGAGAGCTGGTCAGTATCTGGCGCAGTGCATCAGCATTGCCATACAGAGAAACAATGCAGCCAGCGTCGTGTGGACGCTTCCGACTGGTATTGATATGGATCATCTGTGCTACCTGTAGTTTACTTGCAACAGTCTGCATTTAGTTCAAATGGTTATGTTATTAAAATTTTCTTTCTCAATAAGAAAGCCTTCTATTGTTATCAAAAAGGATAGATTCCTTTAATTTTTTTGGGTATAGGTGTCTTTGGCTATCCACTAGAACTAACTTTAGAAAAAATATTTTGTAATATTTTACATCGCAAATACAAATTAAAAAATCCTTTCAAAGTACTAAAAATAGAAGCCATAAAGAAGATAGAATTTCAAAGAAACTGTCCAGAAACCATTTATTTTCTGCAACAAACCTCATCAACAATAAAGCGTCAAAGCCTTCAGCTGCTTCCGGTAAAAACTAAAAGGGAACTGTAATTTCCATGTCGCTAGGATGTTGTTCCGTCGCTTCCTTGCATATTGTGGAAGTATTTTGTGAAATGTAGCGTAGACTGCGGATATGTTTTAAATGCATAGTGACATCAAAGAAGACTGGAGAAAATGGATCAATAGTTTGAAGAACCGTACTTGGTCAGATATATGAAAAATTTATTAATTTGATTAGCGGGATTTTGTTCTGAGAAGTTCTCGATTTTTAAAGGCGGGAATCATAAATTATAATATGGTCAAACATTTTATAGCGAACGTTTTCAAAAATGCAAAAACCAGGAGAACTAAACTAGGGGACATTATTGGAACGTTCAAGCATCAAGCTATGAATCAAATGTCAAGATCCCTTAACATGCGTGCAAAATTTTCACTTAAATAATGTCAAAAACCAAAAGAAAAACAATAACTTCAATTTTAACTTAATTTTTTTAAGAATAGATTTTGTTCATGAACTCTGCATAAAAATGTTGAGCAGAGATTTGAACAACTTCGCCAGTCTTCTTTATGATAGTGTGTTAACTTAAAACATTGCTAATTTCTCAGTCTGTATTTCATTGACATGATTAATCTGAGTGAGAAATTAACTACTTAGAAACTGTGTTAGCATTTGCAGATATTTTGTTGAGGGTGTTCTGTTTATTTTCTATGTATAAAAACAAAAAGTATAAGTATATGTACAAGTATGTAATAATATTCTATGTATATCAGTCATCTAGTACCCATAACACAAGCTCTGCTTATCTTGGGGCTAGATGATGCTGTGTGGGTTGTTCGGCATTATTTTCTTTATTTATTTATATACGCCAATCCTTTTAAATTAATAAAAATATAAGTCATAAAGAATCCCTTACCTCTAAATCAAGAGTCACAAACATACAAACTGCATTCCTAAATATTAGGATTCCACACAATTAAGAGTTACTAAATCGTAAATGACAAATACAAGTGGCACCTCGCCACGTGGGAGTGACAAGAAGTGAGAAGGGTTCCGTAGCCGGAGATAATTTATATGAACGTCGGTTCATTTAGTTATATACACAAACATTAATAAGAGATGTTGTTAGTATTGTGCTTGAAGTTATACAATATATTGTGAGGATCAGAGATAGGTAGCAGGGTAAAGTAAATAAATTAACAGCAGTAAAGTAAATCGGCTTGATATTTTGACGTTTTTAAAAAGTTATACTTATTTAAATTCTAAGGACTTCAGTGTGAAAAAGTCATTCAGTGTATTATTGAATCATACCTACTCAACTTATTCAAATGCGTTTGAGATTATTATGGAAAAATACCTACTAACTAAAGAATATATAGTTTTATAATATGTATGTACAGTGCGCGTCAGAATTAAGTTTCCCCCTTGTATACAAACTATTTTCGACTACTTCTAATTCCCTTGTTACTTGTCACAATTTTTCACATGCAAAAATTTATCAGGCCGCCGCCGCCGCTCAGGATCGAACTGCCCTTCCATAATACTCAAAGTCTGAAATTCCCAAAAATAACAACTTTTGTGTCCCACATACATTGATCACATACTGTACATGTGTACAGTGCGCGTCACATATAAGTACCCCCCCCCAATTTACATAAAGAACAATGGCAGGTCTCCATACTAAGAATTGTCTGGGATCAAATTGAAGCGTACCGTAATGAAAAAAATGTTAAAAGATTTGGCATTAGCTCCAGAATCTATAAATGAGACTATTTTCTTTGGGGAAAGCCGAAAAAAAAAGATTTCAGTGTTGAATTTTTTGGTTATGAATGAACGTCAAACAGTATTTGTCTATAAAACATCGCAGATTGAAATCAAATCATAAATAAATCGATAATGTGGTTTGGTCTTATCAATTAGACCAAACCACCTTATATATTCGAAATGAGAAATGATAAACAAAATGAGCAAAACAAATTCTAAACTTCTTGTATGTATACAAAAGCTGGGCGTGTATTAAAAAAAATGTACCTCCATGTACCCGTAAACACAAAAAAACTGAGGGTTTTAATAAATAATGTTGGACAATCCACACAGCATCATCTAGCCCGAAGCTAAGCAGAGGTTGTGTTATGTTATGAATTCCTACTAGATAACTTATATACTTAAAACAATATATATAGGTATACCTACATTAATAGATATTTTTTTATTTTACATAGAAAATGCCCAGAACACCCAAAACAACAATATCGGAGTCCTAAGGGCACACACTAGCCAGACACAGGGCAGTATCAATCAGTCCATAAACAGTCTAGGTCGGGTGTTACATACGTCGCCTGTGGCTTCCGTAATTCGGGTAAAAATAAATAGAAAACCAAAATATAAACACAAAACACAGCAGAGATGAAAAACGCCGAAGTCTCGGAAGGATTCTGTCAAAGAGAATAAAACCACTACGTTCTAGATTCTATGGCGTCTTGACAGACAACCGCTGACAACATGATCAAAGACAAATCAAAGATAAATGATACATTGCATTCAATAATTGTACCCGCACCACTAATAAAATGGTAACATTTCGAATGTACCTAATTCGAATATCATTTGATAAGCTTTTAAATATCATAAAATAACTCCGGCCTTTACGAGAAGGAGTGAATAATTGAAAAATCGTAGAAAATTTATTAAATTTGATTCATATACATCAGATCCATGGACGCAAAAAAAAGTCCAGACTAAATTCTGCCATTGTTCTTTGGTATTTTACCTATATTTTATCCCGTAATATGACTAACCTTTGTCCTTATTCGACAGCTGCCTTTTAAACACAACTCTCTTTCTCGCGCAATCGGGGAAAAAATTGTATATCCTAAAAACCTTTGGATAAAATAACTTACACAACAAAGTGACGTCACATCATTAGGACAAAGTGTTCGAAAATATTGTGTCCCAAACGTCATCAAGCATTATTTTCCAATATGATAGTGTCCGTAAAGGTCACAGGTTCAAAACCCGGGTTAACGGCATACTAAGCCTAAAGGTTGACGAAACACCTTCACACCTCAATCTCAGCCCTTCACAGCCCTTAAAAAACATTAATTCAGGGGCAAGCGAAGGCAATTTCCCTTCTGTCATGGTAGTACTTCATTAGGTGAATAATTTATTGTTCTCCCAGGTAATGTACAACCCTTATTTTAGGGTACAGTCTGAATTTAGTCAGCTAAAACAGTTAAGAGATTCGAGTCAAGACAATGAATGAAGTAAAACATCTTGACAAACGATATCTCAATAAAAATACAAAAATCGAACGCAATCGTTAGCATGGAATCTCGACAAAGGGGTACCTACAGTCTGAATTTAATCAGCTGAAACAGTTTTGAGAGATTCAAATCATGACTAAGACTGAACTACGACATCTTGACACAAGATGTAACGAAAAAAATAAAATCGAACGCAATCGCATCGCACGGAATCTCGACAAAAGTACAAAGTTAACGTAAAATGACAGCGATTTTCAAAAATTGTGGAAAACAGCAAAACAAGATTTTATTAACCTTTAACTTTTTCTTTTTAATAGCTACAAATAATAACTAAAGCAAAAGAAGAATGCCAGCAACTCGGCGGGAAGACTTTTGTATTTTTCTTTGTTTTAAGTTAAAATTAATAAGTAAGAACAATGCACGATGTACTTAACTAATTTCTGACCTTTCATCTACCTACTTATTTTATGTGAACAAAGAACCTTTGAGTTCAAGTTTTAATGTCTTAGAAGGTTTTATATTATTCATCATCATCATCATCATCAGCCTATGTTAGTCCACTGTTGGACATAGGCCTCCCCTAATGAGCGCCATAGCGTCCTGTCTTCGGCTTGTCGCATCCAGCATCTGCCAGCAGTCTTTCGCAGATCGTCATCCCACCTGGCTGGAGGGCGTCCTACACTACGTTTACCAAGTCGCGGTCTCCACTCAAGAACACGTTTACCCCAGCGGTTATCGGTTCTTCGCGAAATATGGCCGGCCCACTGCCACTTCAGTTCGCTAATTCTCTGAGCTATGTCGATGACTTTAGTTCTCTGTCGGATGTATTCGTTACGAATCCTATCCTTCAGAGAAACTCCGAGCATAGCTCTTTCCATAGCTCGCTGAGCGACTTTGAACTGGTGGACCAACCCTATCGTGAGTGTCCACGTCTCAGCTCCGTAGGTCATGACTGGTAGGACGCACTGATTGAAAACTTTCGTTTTTAAACATTGCGGTATGGATGACGAGAAGACTCGACATAGTTTTCCGAACGCTGCCCAGCCTAGCTCGATCCTCCTCTTGGCTTCCTTCTCGAAATTGTTTTTACCCAACTGCAAAATCTGCCCGAGGTAAGTGTACTCAGAAACAATTTCGAGAAGGTGGCCATGTACGATCACCGGTCTTGGATCAATGTGGGCATTGATCATGACTTTGGTTTTATCCAAATTCATGCCAAGACCGATACATCGGGAGGCTGAAGCTAGACTGTCCAGCATCCGGTTCAGCTCCTCTAGCGACTCCGCCATTAAGACTATGTCATCAGCGAATCGCAGGTGTGAGATGTAGTCGCCGTTCATGTTGATGCCCTTGTCTTTCCAGTCCAGCGTCTTAAACATATCTTCCAACGCGCTCGTGAACAGTTTCGGGGATATGACATCCCCCTGCCTCACTCCTCTGCGCAGTTGGATCGGTTTAGTCTGCTGGTCCTGTCCTGTACTCGGACATTCATCGTAGCGGCTTCGTAGAGACATCTCAGCAGCTCGATATAACGATAGTCTACTTGGCATCGCTGTAAGGATTGTAGAACAGCCCAGGTTTCAACGGAGTCAAAGGCCTTCTCATAGTCCACAAAAGCCAGACACAGGGGCTGATTATACTCTTCGGACTTCTGTATAATCTGCCTCACTGTGTGAATGTGGTCTATGGTACCATATCCTCCGCGAAACCCAGCCTGCTCCGGTGGCTGAAACTCGTCGAGTCTCCTGGCGAGACGGTTCGATATAACTCGTGAGAAAAGCTTATAGACGTGACTTAGGAGCGAGATGGGTCTATAATTTTTAAGAAGGGTTTTATCTCCCTTCTTAAAAAAGAGCACCACCAAACTCCCACTCCACGCCTTTGGAGTTCTCCCACTGTGAAGGACGGCGTTGAAGAGGCTCTGTAACTCCTGTATAACAGGGTATCCTCCAGCTTTCAAAAGCTCTGATGTTATTCCGTCCTCACCGGGGGCTTTTCCATTTTTAAGCTGCCTCAGAGCTAACACGATCTCGTCTTGACTGATGTCTGGCAGTTCGTCGGTTTAGTGGCGTATCAAGGTGGCTCTAGAATCGTGGTCGTCTCGTTGGGAACGGGGAGCATGTGCATCGTATAAACGGCCATAAAAGTCCTCTATCTCGGCCGATATCTCCGGCTTCGACAATACGGTCCTTCCATCGTGCGTTGAAAGCTTCGTCAGGTGGCTCCTTCCAAGCTGCTGAGTGAATACTTTGGACCCTCGGTTTCGCTCTATCGCCTCTTCAATGAGGCGTGTATTAGAGCTCCGAAGGTCGCGTCGTACCATCTTCGCAATTCGCTTGTTCAGGTCTGACCTCTCTGACGAAGTCGCTTGGGTGGTTTCCCGTCTTTTTGTCATCAGCCCAAGAGTCTCATCCGAGAGTTTGGACTTCTTACCATTACGCTGCTTTTTGCAAAACTTGATGCCCTCGTCCCTCAGCGTTTCTACCAGATTGTGTAGGGTCTCGTCAGCGTCATCAGTGGGTTCCAAGGTAGCGAATCTATCCCCGAGAAGCTGCTGAAACTTCTCGGTGCCCGCCATGATTTGGATTGGGTTCGGTCGGAGCGTGGACTTCATCAGACGGTTTCTTTCAAGCTTCAAATTTATATTCAGAGAGCCTCGAAGGAGTCGGTGATCAGATCCGGTATTGAACCTGTTGATCACTGAGACATCTCTGAATATATGCTTGCTATCCGTCATGATGAAGTCGATCTCATTTTTAGTCACAGAATCGGGACCCCGCCATGTCCACTTCCTTTGGGGCTGTTTCTTAAAGAAAGAGTTCATTAAGAACAGCCCCTCTTTCTCAAGGAAGTTGACGAGCATTTGTCCCCTGTGATTTCGAACACCAAAACCATGCGGGCCTATTCGGGATTCGTTGCCAGTCTGGGTTCCCACCTTGCCGTTAAAGTCCCCCATAACAACGTTTAAGTGTGCCTTGGTGGTGTGATGTAAGGCTTTGGATATGTCTTCGTACATATCCTCCACTTCATCATCCGAGTGTGCCGAGGTCGGTGCGTAGACCTGAATGACCTTCAAGCTGTAGCGCTTAGACAGCCGAAGGATCAGGTACGCTACCCTGGTCGACACACTGGAGATTTCTTCGACGTTGTTAGAGAGGGCCTTATTGACGAGGAAACCTACGCCACCCTGGGATGTTTTATCACCCTCGCGAAAGTAGAGAAGATGGCCCGAGTCTAAGGTTACAGTGTCCTCCCCCTCTCTACGGACTTCACATAACCCTAGAACATGCCATTTAATGTTTTCTAGCTCCACTTCCAACTGCGCTAGATGGTGATCAAGCCTCAGAGTGCGTCCGTTAAACGTTGCCAGGGTCAGTGTGTGTGGGGTGTGGTAGCCTAATGTAGCCCGGAGATTCCTAGCACCCCCTGCCCCGCCGTTACCGTGACCGCTACCATGGCCAGGAATAGCGAGGCGGCCGGGAACTGGGGGATATTTTGTGGCGGTTCTTATCATTGGGGGTAATTACCCATAATCCCCACGCTGGGCATGCGGGTTGGGGATCGCAGTTTAGTGGAGTAGTTCTGCAGAGGGCGCTGCTGCCCGCCCCCCGGTGTGTTTCCCTTAGTCGCCTCTTACGACACCCACGGGATGAGTTGGTGTGGTGAAATTCTATATTATGCCGTCACCACACGGCATATATATATTGTTATGTTATATATGTTATATTATTAAAAATAGCAAATTTTCGTGAAAAATAGCTTTTGAGTGAACCAGCTTTCTATCCGTATCTTTGAACAGGGGTTGCAGTGAATTTTGCATGTTTTAGAAGGTTTCATATTAAAAATAGCTCATTTTCCTCTGAGTAATGAGGCGCAAGTGAGCCTCTTGTTTGAGTGTTAAAATGTGAGATAGAATACCTGCCAACTTGTTTATATAAAGATAAGATAAGGATTTTTATTTGCCACAGACATTGTGTTATGTAAGGTAACAGGTAATAATACATATAGTAGATCATTATGCTGGACCGTATGTCGGTATGCAAAAATATTTGACGTGCACTAATTTAAAATGATAAAATCGTCAATATTATACGAGTAGTAACATTTACAAAACATTTTTTTTCTTCCTAAAGTGCACACCACTTATCTTTTTCAACTGATTTTGTTGAGTTGTTAACCTTGAGCATTTGGTTATAAGGAACTTTGCTGTTTAACGAGCCGACCGTTAAATAAATAAAACTGAATAGTTCACACATCATCTAGCCTCAAGCTGAGCAGCGTTTGTGTCACTGATACATTTATACACCAGCTATCCCTGGCTTCGAACGGGTATTTAACAAAAACAATAAAAACAATTACACACTTTGGGTTCCATTATTGAAGTTTTCATACGGAACCCTTACTTTTTTGAAAATATTCTAAAGCCTTTGTTCATTAAAGATAATGTAGGATTCTAATGGTGATAGAATTTTTCAAATCGATCGAGTAGTTTAGGAGCCTTTTCAATAAAGACAAACAATAAAATCTTTATAATATTAGTAAAGATTACAATATAAATTCTAAATTAAAAAAATAATAATTAAGAGTCTGTTACTTTGTTAGTCCTAAGTTATCATGAATATTTTTAATTTTATTTTTTTGTTTTTTTATTTTTTTATTCTTCATTATAAATAGAAAACTTCTATTTAAAGGAGCGTTTTTAATTCCTTCAAGACTTTCATCCTCATCCTTCCCGTGTCCTACGGTCGTCAGAAACCGCCGCCTCACAAAACCAATTTCTATGACAAATCCTCTCTCCAGGCCATAAGGTTGTGGAATCCATTAGAAAAGCAGTTTCCTTGCCAGTTTTTAAAGCTCGTCTCAAGAAGTGGGACGCTTTCGATACCGCTGAAAGATAGCAGAGGACTAGAAATAGAATATATAAATATTTTATTAGGCATATTTAAAAAAAGACTCGCGGGAAACTGCGCAGAACTGACAAAAATGGCAACTTCTCTTATCCGATAAGAGAAGTTGCCATTTTTGTCACAAACAAGACACACTTCGCTGAGCCACAGGAGTTAGTATTTTTCTCGCCAATAACAATACAAAGAGCATAATTAAAAATTTCTAACAAAATCCGGAAAATAAATAAGCCAATCAGTGCTCTTTATTTGAAATTGAATGGAATGCGATGCAAAAGGAGGATTTTTATCTGAGTGTGCAATTTGAGGTCCAAGTTAAAAGAGATTTCACTAAAAAATATTCTACTCATTTTATAAAGAGGAAATACATATTTCATTGTTTTTTGAATTGAATAGGTTCCGAAACTATTTAACCGATTTGAAACATTATTTCACCATTTAGAATCATACATTATCTCTGATGAACAAAAGCTATAGAATATTTTCAAAAAAGTTCCGTGTGAAAATTTCAATAATGTAACCAAAGGTGTCTATTTTTTTTTTAAATATTTTTTAAATATCCGTACGAAGCCAGAGCTGACCGCTAGTAATAGAATAAAACTAGGTCTCTACTATAAAATCTTCGCGTGAAGAGGCTGATGCTAATTTATAATCTGGATTCTTTTAATATTAATAACAAAGAAAATTTCAATATCATCATCATCATCATCATCAGCCTATGTTAGTCCACTGTTGGACATAGGCCTCCCCTAATGAGCGCCATAGCGCCCTGTCTTCGGCTTGTCGCATCCAGCATCTGCCAGCAGTCTTTCGCAGATCGTCATCCCACCTGGTCGGAGGGCGTCCTACACTACGTTTACCGAGTCGCGGTCTCCACTCAAGAACACGTTTACCCCAGCGGTTATCGGTTCTTCGCGAAATATGGCCGGCCCACTGCCACTTCAGTTGGCTAATTCTCTGAGCTATGTCGATGACTTTAGTTCTCTGTCGGATGTATTCGTTACGAATCCTATCCTTCAGAGAAACTCCGAGCATAGCTCTTTCCATAGCGCGCTGAGCGACTTTGAACTGGTGGACCAACCCTATCGTGAGTGTCCACGTCTCAGCTCCGTAGGTCATGACTGGTAGGACGCACTGATTAAAAACTTTCGTTTTCAAACATTGCGGTATGGATGACGAGAAGACTCGACGTAGTTTTCCGAACGCTGCCCAGCCTAGCTGGATCCTCCTCTTGGCTTCCTTCTCGAAATTGTTTTTACCCAACTGCAAAATCTGCCCGAGGTAAGTGTACTCAGAAACAATTTCGAGAAGGTGGCCATGTACGATCACCGGTCTTGGATCAATGTGGGCATTGATCATGACTTTGGTTTTATCCAAATTCATGCCAAGACCGATACATCGGGAGGCTGAAGCTAGACTGTCCAGCATCCGGTTCAGCTCCTCTAGCGACTCCGCCATTAAGACTATGTCATCAGCGAATCGCAGGTGTGAGATGTAGTCGCCGTTTATGTTGATGCCCTTGTCTTTCCAGTCCAGCGTCTTAAACATATCTTCCAACGCGCTCGTGAACAGTTTCGGGGATATGACATCCCCCTGCCTCACTCCTCTGCGCAGTTGGATCGGTTTAGTCTGCTGGTCCTGTACTCGGACACTCATCGTAGCGGCTTCGTAGAGACATCTCAGCACCTCGATATAACGATAGTCTACTTGGCATCGCTGTAAGGATTGTAGAACAGCCCAGGTTTCAACGGAGTCAAAGGCCTTCTCATAGTCCACAAAAGCCAGACACAGGGGCTGATTATACTCTTCGGACTTCTGTATAATCTGCCTCACTGTGTGAATGTGGTCTATGGTACCATATCCTCCGCGAAACCCAGCCTGCTCCGGTGGCTGAAACTCGTCGAGTCTCCTGGCGAGACGGTTCGATATAACTCGTGAGAAAAGCTTATAGACGTGACTTAGGAGCGAGATGGGTCTATAATTTTTAAGAAGGGTTTTATCTCCCTTCTTAAAAAAGAGCACCACCAAACTCCCACTCCACGCCTTTGGAGTTCTCCCACTGTGAAGGACGGCGTTGAAGAGGCTCTGTAACTCCTGTATAACAGGGTATCCTCCAGCTTTCAAAAGCTCTGATGTTATTCCGTCCTCACCGGGGGCTTTTCCATTTTTAAGCTGCCTCAGAGCTAACACGATCTCGTCTTGACTGATGTCTGGCAGTTCGTCGGTATAGTGGCGTATCAAGGTGGCTCTAGAATCGTGGTCGTCTCGTTGGGAACGGGGAGCATGTGCAGCGTATAAACGGCCATAAAAGTCCTCTATCTCGGCCGATATCTCCGGCTTCGACAAAACGGTCCTTCCGTCGTGCGTTGAAAGCTTCGTCAGGTGGCTCCTTCCAAGCTGCTGAGTGAATACTTTGGACCCTCGGTTTCGCTCTATCGCCTCTTCAATGAGGCGTGTATTAGAGCTCCGAAGGTCGCGTCGTACCATCTTCGCAATTCGCTTGTTCAGGTCTGACCTCTCTGACGAAGTCGCTTGGGTGGTTTCCCGTCTCTTTGTCATCAGCCCAAGAGTCTCATCCGAGAGTTTGGACTTCTTACCAGTACGCTGCTTTTTGCAAAACTTGATGCCCTCGTCCCTCAGCGTTTCTACCAGATTGTGTAGGGTCTCGTCAGCGTCATCAGTGGGTTCCAAGGCAGCGAATCTATCCCCGAGAAGCTGCTGAAACTTCTCGGTGCCCGCCATGATTTGGATTGGGTTCGGTCGGAGCGTGGACTTCACCAGACGGTTTCTTTCAAGCTTCAAATTTATATTCAGAGAGCCTCGAAGGAGTCGGTGATCAGATCCGGTATTGAACCTGTTGATCACTGAGACATCTCTGAATATATGCTTGCTATCCGTCATGATGAAGTCGATCTCATTTTTAGTCACAGAATCGGGACTCCGCCATGTCCACTTCCTTTGGGGCTGTTTCTTAAAGAAAGAGTTCATTAAGAACAGCCCCTCTTTCTCAAGGAAGTTGACGAGCATTTGTCCCCTGTGATTTCGAACACCAAAACCATGCGGGCCTATTCGGGATTCGTTGCCAGTCTGGGTTCCCACCTTGCCGTTAAAGTCCCCCATAACAACGTTGAAGTGAGCCTTGGTGGTGTGATGTAAGGCTTTGGATATGTCTTCGTACATATCCTCCACTTCATCATCCGAGTGTGTCGAGGTCGGTGCGTAAACCTGAATGACCTTCAAGCTGTAGCGCTTAGACAGCCGAAGGATCAGGTACGCTACCCTGGTCGACACACTGGAGATTTCTTCGACGTTGTTAGAGAGGGCCTTATTGACGAGGAAACCTACGCCACCCTGGGATGTTTTATCACCCTCACGAAAGTAGAGAAGATGGCCCGAGTCTAGGGTTACGGTGTCCTCCCCCTCTCTACGGACTTCACATAACCCTAGAACATGCCATTTAATGTTCTCTAACTCCACTTCCAACTGCGCTAGATGGTGATCAAGCCTCAGAGTGCGTCCGTTAAACGTTGCCAGGGTCAGTGTGTGTGGGGTGTGGTAGCCTAATGTAGCCCGGTGATTCCTAGCACCCCCTGCCCCGCCGTTACCGTGGCCGCTACCATGGCCAGGAATAGCGAGGCGGCCGGGAACTGGGGGCCATTTTGTGGCAGTTCTTGTCATTTGGGGGTATTGCCCATAATCCCCACGCTGGGCATGTGGGTTGGGGATCGCAGTTTAGTGGAGTAGTTCTGCAGAGGGCGCTGCTGCCCGCCCCCCGGTGTGTTTCCCTTAGTCGCCTCTTACGACACCCACGGGATGAGTTGGGGTGGTGAAATTCTTTATTATGCCGTCACCACACGGCACATTTCAATAAACCGGACCAAATTATAACTAGGTATATTTTTTAAAACTGAGCTAATTGCAGTCTGTTGCAAGCAATCTTCAGGTAGCTCAACTGATCCATATAAATACCAGTAGGAAGAGTACCCAAGATGCTGGCTCCAGCGACTTCTTTAAAAAAAAATTTTAGAAATCCCATTGAATTTTGCCAATTCTGATTTTATACTATCCCATCTTTTTATAGGCAACTTGGTATGTAAATTAGTTTAACCCTAAAAATATTTAAAATTTTTCATTTTTTTTTAAACTCTGCCCGAGTCTCGCCACCTGTGCCTTGCGCCAGGCCGTTAGAAGTCAGAATAAAGTCAGATCGGAATGCTATCTGCTCGCATACGGTCTAATTTGCCAATCGACAGAAAAATTCTACCTTGGACGGTTCAGCCGTAAAAGAACCAAAATAACTAACAAGTAAAAAGGCGATAGGTATCGCCTTTTTAGGTTTACTTTGTGCAATGAAGTTAGAAGATTTGGAATGTAAAAATCAGTATGCACTTTCAGTGATGCTGTTCGATTTTTAAATTACCTGTGTGTAGGGTATGTTCACTATACAGTTTTTACATACGAAGTTTAAAACACACAGAGTAGAGCACTATGTACGTAGTCGCTCTACTACTCTTTTACCTGTCTTATATGGATTAATTAGTACCTACTTATTATTCTCAAGTAGATTCTTAGTTTAAATATAGGATAGTTAAGAGAATAGTTGTTTTTATTAATTTTATAATATATTCTTAACGACTTTTACTTTGAAAAAAATGTCAGTCCTATCGTAACCTCAAATAAGATAAGTTAAACTCCTTCCTTGTAAAACAGAGGGCGCTTCCGCACTGGTAAAGTTAGAACGAAGACATAGTGTTACTGTTGCGTATCTGTTATAGGTATTATGCACCTGGACATAGGCCTCCACTAATGAGCGGTATAGCACTCCGTCTTCGTTTTTTTTAATCATAATTTATGAGAAATGTAGTGTCTACATAAACTAAATTTAGGATTTAAGACTACTTATACTAACCACGAACCTTAACATGCTAATATTTATATAAACGTTATCTATTTAACTAGAATCAATTTATTTTTTATTTTCTTAATTGACGAGGGATCGTCAACTCGTTTAATATTATTGAATGATGTCAAAGATCTTAATTGCTATAAAACCATCCAGATTCAAAGCTCGTAGAACTGTTTAGCTCACTTTATAACAAGCTTTTCAGAATCGCCGAAATCAAGTTGGACTCTTTTTAAAGTTTCAACATTTTCTTCACAGAACTTGATTAAATAACTGCCTGGATGTATAAAGCCATCCAGTACGTGCCTGAAATTCTTGCAGCCGATTCCCCAACTTTTGACTTTACCTCACGAATTGTAATGAGGTCTAATATCCAAGGGATGTGGGGGTAACGGGCTGATTGGAGCATTATGAGGTATTGGGTATTGGTAAATAATTTGGTAATGAATGTTGTTCAATCTAAATTTAAGAGGAAAACGGTTTGTTAGATAAACTAAACTGAAGTTGAAATTTGTTTATTTTGTTGCACAAAAAGAACAGTGTAAATATGATCAAATCAATTAGTTACAACAAATATGTGAAAATGTAGAATTAAATGATCACAATAGATTTTTGCAATCAGTTTTCTTCAGAATTGTATAATAGAAAATGTATAATAATCGTAGAATTTTATAATGATGTGCAATAATTATACAATTCATATTGATGATGATTGATTGTAAAATCAAACTTCTTTTTTGTTAAATATGTAATAGCTTTTAAAGCTGATGCTTGTATTTCCTCAAAGGTTATATTTTCGACTCATGTCACTTGTATCAATATGCACTCCCAAATAAAACAGAATTGTCGATTTTTTACTAATCATGGAGCCAAATATAGGTTATAATTTCTTTTTTCTTTCTTTATTATTTTTAATCACCCAACTAAGTCTTACAAAGTTATAATTACCTACTGAGTTAGAAGACGAATCGTCGATTTTTTACTAATCATGGCCAATATAGGTTATAATTTATTTATTCTTTCTTTATTATTTTTAATCAAACATCTGAGTCTCACAAAATTATAATTACTAAGTAGAAGACACAAACTACCATTGAAATTCTTAAGGTACGTAATATTATTGTGTACTATAAAGCATTTTTGTATTTGTATTTGTATTATTGATGAAAACCCTCAAAACTCCCTCACATCTTTCTATAAAAAATACCCATAGTAACCAACACATTTTCTAACAAAAACCTTACCCATTATTCCATAAAACTCTAGATGTATCGACATAGACACCTATTGTTCGCGAAAGAAAGAACAATACCTCACCGTACAAAAGACAAGCGCCCTTCAGTCGAGTACGCGTAAGGGCGTATTGATAGAGTAGGCTTTTTAACCGACTTCGCAAAATTCATCGTGTTATCACCACGGAGAAGGTAGTTTAATGTTTCCGTTGATACAACATCAACATCACCAGCCTATAATAGTCCACTGCTGGACATAGGCCTCCCCTAATGAGCGCCATAGATGGCATCATTATATGGGGGTTATTGCCCATTATCCCCACGCTGGGCATGCGGGATCGCAGTTCGGTGTAGTTGTTCTGCAGAAGGCGCTGCTGCCCGTCCCCCGCTGTGTTTCCCTTAGTCGCCTCTTACGACACCCATGGGAAGAGTTGGGGTGGTGAAATTCTATGCCGGCACCACACGGCATTCCGTTGATAACGATGCAAAATTTATCTGTGGGTAAGTTTATCTATAGCTACCAGTGCAAGACAGGGTGACCTTTGAAATGGGATTCGATTGCCAAATCGGAAAGCAGGAAAGCTAGAGAAAAGCTAAATAGGTATTGAGGTTATTTCTGCGCTATGAATGTGTACTTGTATTTTATTAGCGTTTATCTGCGATATGAATTCGTAATTAATTTTAAAAATGTTTATGAAATAATATGTAAAGATATAGGTATCCAGTTTTTGATTTCTATTAAATTTAGAAACGACACGACGTTAAAGCACTCATGATTTCAGATTTGGCCATGCAATCCCTTAAAACTTTTTTTTAATGACTAGAGAGGCTGTATATAATTTCTTACGAAGGCTTACGCAATATAATTTACAAAAATTAAAACCATTTTTTGTCCAAATCATTATGAATGTAAGCGGGTTAACTACGAACCTATTTTGTGTTGAAAGAACACCAACGTTTCATCCCTTAACGGTTTATCTAGCTTTTTATTAATATATAAGTGTCACAATTAATAGTAAGCGTTTCTATTTAATTTATATCTGTGTCACGTATCCTAATTATAGACATTTACAGTATATATATATATATATATATATAAATATATATATCTATATATCATTGATTTACCTATCTATACTAATATTATAAATAGGAAAGATTTGATTGTTTGTTTGTTTGTTAGAATTCGCTCCAAAACTACTGGACCTATTCGAAAAATTCTTTCACCATTAGAATCCTAAACTTTCCGTGATGAACACATAAGCTATAGAATATTTCCAAAAAAGTTAGGGTACCGGACTGCTAGTCAACCTATAAATAAGGTATCCTGTTAGTAAACCGAAATATTCCAGTATTGCGATTAAAAGTTAAATTATAAAGAGGGAAGTGTAGTTTGTTTTATTACCCCCACGGGAGACGCATATGGAACAAGCGAGAGGAAACATTTACTGTTGCTATAGTGCGACAGGCTTTGAAGTTCCTCGAATAAACTCAGAACCGAAGAAAGAAGAAGGTTTTCGGTTTGCATTTTTAAGAACTAAAAAAAATGATAAAAATAACGCTATAGGTGGCAGGGTGTCAATTATTAATTTTTCATATGAAATAATTTCTCCAAAGATTCAATCAATTGTTCAATTTCCTGATTTCAGTTGCGGAATCGCATTTAATTTCTATGCAACGGAACGCGATATTTAACCCAATATTGCAAAGCCAGTGATGGGTTAAATTGGTTATACTCTGCCTAAGTACATATATTTTAAATAACTATTGCGTTTGGATACAAAATATTAAATACCTTATAATAATTATTGTTAAAAAAAAACTAAACATGATCTTCTGCAAACTGGTAGGTTTTTATACTTACTGTGTACATAATCTATACTAATATTATAAAAAGGAAAGATTTGATTGTTTGTATGTTTGTTTGTTTGTTTGTTTGTTTGAATTGAATAGGCTCCGAAACTACTGGACCGAGTTAAAAAATTCTTTCACCATTAGAATCCTTAATTTTCCGTGATGAACATAGGCTATATAATATTTTCAAAAAAGTTAGGGATCCGCATGAAAAATTCAATAATTGAACCGTGGGCTGTATATTCAACCTCTTTTTCTATTATGGCGCGTCAGAATAGAAAAAGAGGTTGTATAGCGCACGGTGCTTGCTTTTTCTCTACGGCCAGTGTCAGAGTTTTGGAATGTCGAGTCAATGTCAAAAACCCCAATGCTGTTAAAAAAGTAAAGATCCGTATGAAAACTGTGAAACCCATCGTTTTAGTGTGTATAATTTCTGAAATTTTTGTTTAATACCCGTGCGAAGCCGGGGCGGGCCGCTAGTCTATACTATAAAGAGGAAAGCTTTGATTGTTTGTTTGTTTGAATTGAATAGGCTCTTAGACTGCTGGACCGATTTGTAAAATTCTTTCACCATTAGAATCCTAAATTTTCCGTGATGAACATAGGCTATATAATAATGTAAGGGAACCGTATGAAAACTGTGAAATTATATATATAATTTCTAAAATTTTTGTTTATTACCCATGCGAAGCCGGGACGGACCGCTAGTAGGTCAACTGGTAGGTTTGTTTACTTACTGTAACAGAACAGGTCATATTTTCTCACTCTGTACTTTCTCAATCTAATAATTCTCGCGGTCTCCACAACGTTTAGCGTACAACGTTTAGCGGCTGTCAATTCTTTACTACAAACTCATTGAAATTTCAATAAATCATAGTAAAAGTTCCCGGTGTTGCCACAGTCGCCTTCAACTTGTGTGAAACTGTGACCCGCATTTATGAGCTGGTAGGTTTATCTTAGTTTTATTAGTTTGCAGCAATGAGTATGCTAGTATTTGCCGCTGTCTTTACTCGCAAGGGACTGACCTGACCTCGATTAGTTAGAAATGAGATAATGGTGCGATAATTTAAATAAATAACAAAGGTTAATATTGGGTCAGCGAAGCGTGACATAAGAGAAATAAAGAAATAATGCTTGACAATCAACACAGCATCATCTAGCCCCAAGCTAAGCAGAGCTAGATACATCTCTTCACAACATCTTTGACCATCAACATCTTTATCTACTTACTACATAGTATAAAAACAAAGTCGCTTGATGTCTGTCTGTTTGTCCCTATGTACTCTTAGAAGTTTAAAACTACGCAACGGATTTTGACGTGGTTTTCTTTTAATAGATAGTAAAGTGATTCAAGAGGCAAGTTTTTATATCGGCATTGTAGCCGTGCGAAGCCGGAGCGGGTCGCTAGTATAATATAAATATAAGTCGTATCAGTTACACTAAAATATAATGTTTATTAAATCCAAAGCAAAAATCTTATAGAGTTAAAATTTAACAATCTTCTAGTTAATGATGTTCACCACTTTCTACGTCAGTTGCACGCCAATTACTATTTGGCTCACAATGTTAATTAAAAGTTTTTGAAGGTTTTTAGTTTTTGTAAAAATATTATTATTTTTTAATTATTTAATTCTTGTTCATTGAATAAAACCGGTAAGCAAAAGACTGCGGTGCATGGCACGAACTTAACTTTTGACGACCTCTGTGGCGCTGTGGGCGAAGTTCCGCCTGCAACGCTGTAGGTTGCGGGTTCGATTCCCGCCTCGGTACAAATATTTGTACGATCTGCAGATATTTTATCAGAGTTTTCTGGTCGCTTTCTATATATTATTTAATAAAATCTATCTTTCTAATATATTATGTATATCAGTCATCTAACACACGCTCTGCTTAGCTTGAGGCTAGACAATGATGTGTGGATTGTCCAGAAAAAAATATTTATTTATATTATGCCCAGCAGTGGGAAAAGCTCGCTGCAAATGATGATGCTGATGAAATAAAACCATTAGTCAAAGATTCGGGTACCTAATCAACTTGGAAAATTTATAGGGCAATACGCGTCTGAGCGATACCTTTTCTATTTAACATTGAGACAACATTGAGACTGAGCCAATTTTAACACGTTGCACGTCTCACTCTTTTTTAACAGACCTAATTTTTTTTTGGTGATATATTTTTTTTTTCTCATTAGAGGAGGCCTATGTCCAGCAGTGGACTATTATAGGCTGGTGATGAATGAATGATATAATTTTGTATCATAAATACTTAAGGCTCTGGTGACGGATCAATTTCTCATACAAACGTAATACCAAATTGATTTGTAATTTGAGCATATTTTTACCATTTACTGCTATTATTTATATTAGAATAGTATTTATCTAGGTCTCAACACCAACAAAACATCACTGAATTAAAATTAAACCAAATCGGATTTTTCAAAGTAAACACGTTTTCTTATTATTTGTTTAGACAATTATTTTCAAAAAAGCTTGTGGGAGAAGTATCACAACTATTCGAGTCACCTACTGTAGAGACCAAGACTAAATATAAAAACATTTTAAAATTTCACCTGCTGTCTCCCAACGTGTTAAGCGCAAGTAGATATCAATAATTGTATTTACCTATTCAACTCCGAAGTGCTTTATCAGTTTCCATGAATATTTCAGTAATGTCGCATGTCGCATTACTCGCAATAAAAACTTGACTTTCGTAAAGTCGTATACTTTCCCACAAAATGTCAGTCAACCTGACATCAAAAAGGTTTTTTTATACCGCAAGAGACCTCACAAGTTGCTTATTTAAATTTGGAACGATTCATATCAAACGGATTTCCTTTGTTTTTGTCACATTTATGTGGATTTTATTATTTGCTAGTACTTATTTGGTGATTTTTGGTTGTTTGTTGATATTTTTCGTACTTACATAGATGGGTGTGCCAGTATTTTTGGAGTAGGTTCGTACCTACATACACATCTACATTATGTAGGTACGAAAACTATCACGTACCTATATAAAACGGTATACCAGTATTTTTGGAGTAGGTACCTGGACTGGTATTTAGGTTCCCCCCTTTTTTTCTTAATAATACGTAATTTTTTTTTATTTAAACTTTACAATGTTCAATTGACAACCTTAGAATAATTAGGCATTGTCAAAAGTCACTTAAACATTGTATAGTTTATTTGAAAAAAAAAAAAAAACCTACCTTACTATTCATTATAATTACTCGACTTCTAATTAAGTAACTCAACATCGTTTTCTCATTTTCTACATAAGTTTATATAATTTTATAAAATATCAGTTTAGTATTATATTGCGGTGTTAAATTCCCATTTTGAAATGGTACTTTCAAGATAATTGGTTGAATTATATAAAGCATTATATTTTATTTATTTATTTAAACACTTTATTGCACGCATTTTAATGGTTAAAAACCACCATAGGAAAATAATAATGTATGGCACGGGCAAAGCCGGTTCGGGTCAGGATAGAGCCGTTTTTTCGTAGACTTGATTTTTACCTGCGGTAATTTTTATAAACCTTTGATAAAACCCACTTCCTTCGATTCAATTGTATTTTGGAAACATTGGGGGAAGTTTTGATTTTGTCCCAAAATATCGTATTTTTCCAAATGTTTTGTAAATCTAGTACGCTACATAATCTATATCTATAAGTACTAATATTATAAGGAGGAAAGATTTGATTAATTTGTTTGAATTTAATAGGCCGAAACTGGACCGACTTAAAAATTCTTTCTCCATTAGAATCCTAAATTTTCCCTGACGAACTGCTATAGAATATTTTCAAAAATATTAGGGATCCACATGAAAAGTTCAATTTTTGTTATATATCCGTGCGAAGTCGGGGTTGACCGCTAGTTGTAAATACTTCACTATCACCATGACAGTTAGAGGTAGCTCAACTGATGCAAAACATAATAATTGTACTATTTACAGCACCGAAACTAGCGCCACCACCTACTTTATGTTATTATTCTGTTTAACAAAGGAATTTTCAAAAATCCATCGTCCAGTTTGTGATACCTATCATAAGCTTTTTTTTAATGCTTCTGTAATAGTTTTATTCTATTTAGTTTAGGAAGAGATACGAAAATAGATTTTGGTGGCCACCAAGGGCAACTTCGTATCTCTTCCTAAACTAAATAGAATAAAACTATTACAGAGGCATTAAAAAAAAGCTTATGATAGGTATCACAAACTGGACGATGGATTTTTGAAAATTCCTTTGTTAAACAGAATAATAACATAAAGTAGGTGGTGGCGCTAGTTTAGGTGCTGTAGCGCCTTAACGGGTATTTGTAGCGTTTTTTTTCCTCAACGTTTTATCAGGTTTGTACTCTGTCGTGGTCACGAGATTACCCGCTAAAATAGTAGTAATCATTATGTGTTCAGAACGCGTAAGTTTAAAAATATTAATACAAAACAATACTTATATAAATTTTCTTGGAAACCCAAGACACAGGCTGCATTGCTATGATAATTTTAAAAGGTAGATATTTACCTTCTGTTACAGTATTTTTATATTTATTTGAAAGAAAACGAGACGTTTATAGTGGACAGGTTTACAAATTGATAAATACTAGAATGCTTAATGAAGGTTTTCATGGATACATAATGGAATAGTATAATAAAAATCCGTCAAGTGCGAGTATCGCGTCCACAGTTTCAAAGTATTAGTTAGAATATTAAAGGTACCAGTTACTTCGGAGATCGGGGAGAAGATAAAACTGGTAATTTTTTTAACTGCTTTCAATATTTTTGCAAAAAGTTTTTTTGTTTTTGTTTTGAAATATCCAAACCTTTGATATCCCCTATACTAATCAATAAAGTAGCCTCCCTAATAAAAAAGACTATAATAGACATAATCTATAGTACTACTAGTCTAGGTCTAGCCCTATAAAGTCAGCAAAAAAAAAAAGAAAGAATTTACATATATATAATATATAAATAAAATAATAATAATTGTAAATAATCGTTTTTATTTACTTAGATAATTGTAATTTTCTTTGTAAATAAAGGCTTTTTGCCCTTCTAAAACTATAAAGTCAGCTATGTATTTACGTTACCTACTGTTATAAAAAAAATAGATATAGTTTTTTACATGAGAGTTCTATAATTACAAGAGGTGGAATCTTAAATCTATAAAAAGATAAAAGTGCGCAATAGAAGAACAAATTTAGGGTTTTTGTTCCTCGTAAACAACTTTAGATAAGTAAAGTAATGTAAACAATTTGTTTAATTTTATCATCAGTTATGCCGTTACCACGACAGTGCTTAAACCTGTTAAAAAGTCTGTAAAATTGGTAAATAAATGCATAAATACCCGTTAAAATAACACTAACAATACCTATATTGTATTTTGTTGTACAATTCAAACGATATAAAAATAGAATCAATAACTGATATTGATCTATGTTAACTTCAATAAAATGTACATATCTATCTTTATTAACAAATAAATTACAATGATCTAACTAAATAAAAAAAAAACCACTAGTATTTACAATTGAGCTAACTGCAGACTGTTGCGAACAAACTACAGGTAGCTCAACTGATCCATATCAATATCAGTTGGAAGTGTACCCAAGATGCTGGCTGCATTGCCACGTTGTATGGCAATGCTGATGCGCTGTGCCAAATATTGACCAGCTCTCGGGTCACACGTCGCTTCGACCAGACGCTCTGATAATTTTTTGAAGACCCGGAAATGTACATTGTCTAAGCTAACGGTGGAAACAATTATTCTTGTAAGAGTTATGAAAAATCTAAAAGCACGTTTTCAATTAATTAAAAACAAGCAATGTTATTAATTGAAAACAAAGCTTGTTGTTTTTTTTTTCTGGACAAGACGATTTTTCTATTACTTCTTGGTTCTTTATATCAATAAAATTACTTTTAGATTCACTAGAAAATTATTACCATCAATAACAAGCATTGATAGATACCAATTCTAAAAATAGATCCCTCTTTGCCACATCTTCTCTTATCTATAAAACAAGACACCTATAAATTTACCCAGCGTGTTTCATAATTTCGAGCAATCGTATATCGGGGATGTAACTCAGTGGTAGAGTGTCCGCTTCGCATGCGGAAAGTCCTGGGTTCAAATCCCAGCTTCTCCATAACTTTTTGCACTTTTTTTCGGTAGGTTTTTGTTGTTCTCTATTTTGTGTATATATTTCTATTTAAATAATAAATAAATAAGTTAATTGCAATTTGTAAAATAAGTTAATTGCAATTTGTATTAGTTTTATTGTTAACTGCTTTGTAATCTAGATGATGCTGTGTGGATTGTCCAGCATTATTTATTATTATTATAATCTTATCACAATAAATAAATATTGTGTGCTTCACAGTTCTCCACCTTTTTTGCATTCATTAATTCAAAAACCTTCCAATGTAGGTATGTACAGTATCACACTATTAGCAGTCGGTCAGATTGACTGGAGTAACAATTAACTAAACGTATGCAAACGATTCAAGCGGGCGACATCAACTAGAATTTGTGAATGTTAATGTTTTCACGAACAGTGAGGAGAATGGAGCTGACACTGTACTGACAATTTTGTTTTAATTATCTGTGAACTTTTTCGTAAGAACATTCTATTCAATGGTGATAAACTCTATTGGTAGTACTTTAGAGAACAATAGTTGCCCTCCTCATTCGATGGTTAAAAAGGATGGTTAGTTGACCAGATAAATTCATAAAGTATTTTGCTATATAATATCGATTATGCTATGTAAGACGACATTTGTAGCGTTATTTAGCAAATCGTTACACGTTACTTATTATTACAATTACATTATTATGTAATTTTGCAGTACAAGATTTATTGAAAAATAAGAAATTAATTCATTCGTCACACAAGCTCTGCTTACTTCGGGATTATGTTATCTGTGCTTCGGGGTTAGCTGATGATATGAAATCACCACTATTATTATTTATATATATATAATTTATACAGCATATTTGAGATAAAAATATCATACCTAGTTCCCATGAAGTCTCCAACCCACCTGTGTTTGCTTACAGAACGCGTGCACTCAGCCGCAACTCAGCCGCCGCGCGAGTAATTACTCGCGAACTCTCGCACTGTATGACTCGCGAATTCAGTTTTCGCGTACAACTTTGATTGCTCTCGAGTTGTTTTGACTGTAAAAATTTACACTACACCGCTCATTGTTGCTATCGAATGGAGTGGTTTATTTTTGTAACGTTTTTTTAGTGGAAATGATTACGTTAGGCGCATGAGAATGCAGATTTTGACGGAAATACAAAACTGAGTATCTACCTACCTAATAACTAATCAGTCACTGCGTATCTCATGCATGATACAGGTATGCTTGACAATGTTTTTTTTTTTCAATTTGTATGCATGCAGTCTTGTGTAAGTAATTTATATTCTAGGCATGTGCGGGGCGGCGCGGCGGCAGATTTGGCCGCGGATATTAAATGCCTATTTCTCGGTAGAAATAGACTAGTAGAAATATACTCTGTACCTAGTCTAGCTACGTATTTGCTTCCCTTGGAGTCGACACCCTAGGTCTGTGTGATACCAAGACCCTCCAGGTTTTGAAAAAAAATTGCATCTGGTCGAAGACACGAGTGACCCGAGAGCTGGTCAGTATCATCAGCATTGCCATATAATATATGGCAATGCTGATGATAAGTACTGACCAGAAGATCTATATTATACAGAAAGGTGTTGGAAATTCGTAGAACGCAAAACGTATTACGCACCTGGGTTGAAACGAGACTCCTAAACGTTTCATTATAGCAATCGCACCTTGTTATGCTTTGCTCTCGTTTTATACATAGTATGTAAACCTTTCCATTTTGTCACGCCGCGCCGTCTCGTCGAGACGTCGACATAGCATTCTTCTGTCTCTAATTTGTTCTATTAATTATAAATAAACTAGCTAAACCCCCAGATGAAATAACGCCACCATTGGCGCACATTAGGGGAGGCCTATGTCCAGCAGTGGACTGACATAGGCTGATGTTGTTGTTGTTGTTGTTGTAGCTAAACCTATCCCGAGTCTTTAAATTCTTGAAAAGTAATTTATAATAAATCAAGTGTACCATACAGGGAGTCAATGCAGCCAGCGTCTTGGAGACACTTCCAACTGGTGATATGGATCGATTGAGCCACCTGTAGATTGTTACAATAGGCAATTAGCTCAATTGTTTCAATTGTAAATTCCTATTTACAATTGAAACAATCTAATTTGATTTGATTTTGTTATTCTAATTGTCATTCACATTCTACCTAATGGCAGCCTTTACAGGCGAATAAAATATGTTAGATTTTTGGGAGTAGTTATTATATTAGCCGTTATTTTAGGACAATGCACAAATAGAACTATGCTTTTTCAGGTCAATAATTATGCAAGCAGAACCTGTAAATAAAACCTCACTAGGTATTCGTAAGACAAACAGAACCTAGTCATCTAGTACCCTTAACACAAACTCTGCTTAACTTGGGGCTAGATATTGGTTGGATTGTCCGGCATTATTTATTTATTTTCTTATTGACCCCCGGAGTGGATCCCGTGCGCGCCCACTTCTTCTCGTCTCGGGGCTAGATTCTCACTGAAGCTACCTGCCTAACTTCAGGGTCTATTGGTTGTTTTACAAACACTAGGGGATGGTTAGGTTTCATCAACTTTGTGAAGGTCGTATTATTGTAACAGAGTGTATCTCACACATAATTATAGTAAATAGGAGTGTGTCGTTAAGAGAATTTCCATTCACATAACGTAACTATCTAATTAGCCACGTAAACCGTTAAAATAACTATCTATCGTTAAGAACCGTTAAAAAATAAGAATAAATAAATAAATAATGCTGGACAATCCACTATTGCCATAACACAGAAGTCAAGTCAAGTCATGTCACTTTTTGGCAGTCAATAACTGTCAAAGTCATATTGCCATATCGAAGATGTCAAGTCAACTGTCAAATGATTTCAGAACGAACTGTCATATGTCAGTTTGGACGTTCGAAAGAGCGTTCGAAACAAAAAAAGGAATGGTTTCGTTCGGGAACTAGTCACGTCAGTTGTTGGTCTGGTCAATCAAACCGTCCGGGGTTTGATTGTTTGACTTGGGATCTCATAGGTTTATCTATCTTGTGACCATCTACTCGCTCTACGGGGGATCCCGTGTTTAACATTACCTAAATTCAAATTGCATTTTACGTTTTGTTTTTAGTTGTTGTAGAATGTCAGCCGTGCGTGTAGACACTTTCGCACGAAAACTTTCCTCTAACTAATGCTTTTTTATTTAATTTAGGTTTGTAGGTACATAAGTTTTCTTGTGTGAGCCGATTAAACGATTTTCTTTCGTTCTTTCTAATTGTTAGCTAACTTGTGGCAGGAAATTCAACATTCAAAAGCTAAACACACGCCTACCTAATTTAAAAAAAAATAGACAATGAAATTAGAAATCATGTCAGCCAATACTTTGTCTGAATAAACTTTATTTTTCTAACGGCATGAATTTATTATGCAAAGAAAAATTACACTTTACGTCGCTCAACGAATCAACAAAATATTACAACTAATTCACATGTTCGGTCCAATCACTCACAATCCAAAATTCAACGAAAGCTAAATTTCACTCACTCACGAAATGATTATCTGTTTCACATTTCACTGATTGATTTTCACTCACGTCTTGTCTTCACTCATAACGGCTTTACGTTATTTCACGCATTCACGCATTCAGTTGCGAAGGTGCACGACGCGCGTCGTCGTTTCGTTGAAATTTGCTCGTTTAGATCGAAAGCTTTTATAGATAGTTATTGAATAGCGGCTTAACGTTATCGTTAAAGAATTCTGTCAACGGTTTATAAAACTATCTAGTTAAATAACGACACACTCCTAATAGTAAACAAAGACAAAGATTCCAACCTCATAATAACCCCATCTCTATTTCCTTTGTTTCCAACCCTTAAGCCTGCAAAAGGTTATGCACAAAGGGAAATTACATCTGAATATTATAATAAATTAACAATGAACGGTGGTCTAGCGTGCGTTTGCCCGAGTAGAGGGTAGGTAGATACATATGCATACATTTTGTCCATAAAGAACAATTATTTGCTTCAGCCGGGCAAAATGGCGGCAGTTCCGGTCGTAACTAGTTATAACTGGAATAGAACAGTTCGTTTTTATTGGTCGTAATCGTTTGTAAGTGATTTTTGATGGCTTATCGGTACGTGGGGTTTGGTTCCAATCGAATGTGCCTTCTATTGTTTTTGGAATAGGATTATAATTGCAGTTTGATTTGTTTTGCGCCTGCTTTGAATATAATTGAATTCTTGTTTCTCGGATCAACACCTTTACTAATGGTGGTAATGTGGTGGTATTTAATTGAAACGTCCATTCATAACTAGGTATGTAAATCATCACTTATTATGGTAATCCATACCATCAATCTAGGTCTAATAATTTATCTATTAGATTATACGTTTTGAAGCTAAAACTAGGAATGTACCATTTATTTCAAACAATTAATCATATTATTTATTTGCTGAACATAATATTATACGTACCTACCTACGTTTGTCAGATCTAATAAAAAGTGGTGTCGAATGTAATCAACAAATATTAAACAGCATGAAGTCAAATCGTTAAAATAATCAAAGAAAACAATATAATAGGTAGGTCGTTATTATCAGATACCTACGTATTTAATTTATTTTTCTACAGGTTTTTATAACAATCATAGGTAGTCAAAACATAATACATAAACATGGGTTCAGAGCGCTTATGCCTATGCCTATCAAAGGTGGTTACATCGATAAAATGAAGAAAATTCTATGATTTTTAGACTTTAAGGCTAACAACAGACCTTGAAATTATTCCTTGAAATATCGGATAATCCTTACTCAGTGAATATCCCAGAATCCCCGCAACATTCAAATAATATCGACGTCTCAAAATCCTTTCCGCTTCAAACAGAGCCTGCCGAAAACGTCTCTGAGTCTCAACTTATATCCGTTGATCCGACTCAAGCTGACAATCTCGTTACATTTATTGCTTTAAAACTGTATCGAAACATTTTCACGACTGTCGAGTGTAACTTTAATTCTTTGGGAAACATCGTGGACATATATATTTAACCAGCTTCAGATGGTGCAATTCATTTTTGTTTTTCCGAAGAATACACAAAAACATAAATCTAACCAATTCTATGGATCTAACGCGTTAGACAGTGTCAAACAGTGAGCAGTTAGCGCATTTTTTTCTATTGTATGTATGATTGTTTGTAATTTTCTTTATACTAAAGACAAGCAGAATTATGAGCTCATTTTTACAGAATATAGTCTATGGCAGAATTATGTTATCTTGTTCACTGCCCAGCCTTCTGCCGTGCGAGTGGCAATGACATCTATCTACTTGAAGGTACAGAAATACACATTGAGTTAGAGGCACTAAAAGTGTTAAATAAAATAAATATAATAAATAAATAAATATTGATGTTATTTTGTATCTGTATCATATGAAATCGGTTCGAAGTTTATGAAATACTAGCGACTCGCTCCGGCTTCGCACGGGTGCAATGCTGAAAAAAACCTTCCTCTTAAATCACTCTATCTATTTAAAAAAATCCGCATCAAAATCCGATGCGTAGTTTTTAGCGTAGATTTAAGCATATATAGGGATATAGGGACAGAGAAAGCGACTTTGTTTTATATCATGTAGTAATATTTTATGTTACCTACATTCAACTTGTTATGGGGCCGGATAGTCTAAGCAAAGTTGTTCACAGTTTTACCTACAGTATAATTATTGTACTCCACAGGTATGACCTTAAACGCATTCCAAAAAACCTCACCTCAATGAAATCTCCTATGTCAAGGTTTTTCAGAGTTTATCTCAAAAACCAAAGAAATTCAGCAAATATAATGTTTCCAACAAAAACCCTTCCAACTTCGACTTAACTGATAACTTCTCGAGTCCCAAACAGTTGCGAATCCGAACTTACCTTTAGCGTGTAACATTGAATAAGTTTGCTAACACCTCGAACCAGTGTGAACCAGTTCGAAGCAGATGTCACATGACAAATGGCGTTGGTAAAGACTGGTTTGAGATGGTTTTGGGTTTTCTTTGTGTGTTCACAGTTTTACACTTGGAAAATGGCTTCAGACTAAACGACGTATTCTCAAAGGGCGTTGTAAAATTTCAACCCTTGCAAGTTTTTATATGTAAAGCAATCAGCCCCTAGTTAGTATTGTCTACTCTACGCTCAAACTAATTCCTGTACATATTGTAATATATACACACATATATTGTATGTATTATATCCATTCATGGTGATCCCGTGACTATGTATACCTGTCAGACCCCCTAACACGGGGAATCTTTGATTACCAGTTACGAGAACTGAATGTACTTGCCGCTTTCGTAGCCATGGCTACGAAGATAATCTAGGGTTGAATATACAATGATGACATCGTATATCGTATACAGCCATACATTGCTTACCCTATTGTTATAGTTATAGGAATATAGCAAATACGCATTTGATGACAAAGTGACGTTTTATTTCTATTCTACCCTAGACAACGATGTCCGTGCTAGGGCCTAGGGCAGACGAAACGTAAGGAAAAATAGTTAAATAAGCACGATAAATAACAGGGAATTATAAACATTTCAAAATTCTTCCAAAGATCAATCACAACTACAATTTTCATACATAAATTATAAAGTATGTATCTTTGTAATATATATTGTATTAAGTATTTTAGTCACCCATATCACAAGCTCTACTTAGCTTGGGGCTAGATAATGCTGTGTGGATTGTCCAGCATTATTAATTTATTATGCATGCCAAGTTCTGAGTTATTTTTCAATGTCCAAAAAGAAAATTACAATTAGAGCTAGTATTATCAATTAAGGCAATTGAGCTAACTGCAGACTGTTATTTAGTTTAGTTTTGAGCAATAAAATCATCCAATAATTATAAATTTTGTAGAGATACTGTAAAGCGAAATTCTTAACTCTTTGGTTTTGTACTTATATAATTGAGAGTCTAGAATAACTCATTCTTACTTTGTAAAACTGAATGCCAAGAAACAATAAAATTGTAAAAACAACGTGCTAATTTCTTGACTACTAATCAAGTCTGTGATATGGAAATTTATAAGCGATCACGCAAATATTGCTTGAAGAAAGGTGCAAATTGCAGTTTTCCTTTATATGTAGTTTAGTAATTATTTACTGGTAGGTAATAAGATACCTTATTTATTTTAGTCTGTAAGGTATTTCTTAATATGGGAACAAGAATAAGTTTTTTACCATCCTTAACTGCTCTTTATGTTGCATGAAATAAATGGTTTATTATTTTTATATAAGTATAAGTTAATATACAAAGAGATCTTTTCAGGTTCTCAACATTTTCAACAATGTATTCTACAGTTAGACTACAGTTGGAGAACCTTAATAGTCCACAATTGGACAACAGTTGGACAACTGTGGACTATTATAGTCTCAAGTCCAACAATGAACATTGAACAAGCAGCCCTACAGGTCAACAATTATGTAAATTATGAGTAATTGTGTTAGAAGCCATTATATCCAACTCATTTATACGACTTTTTCAGTCTTTGTTTTCTAAGGGGTAAATTCTTTTGTTACAGTTTTTCTTTTCTGTTCTTGTGTTTTGTTACTCAAAATTTAAGGTACTGTGTGCGTACTTTACATTGTTTAGTTGAAAGCCAGAAAAGTAAATGACAAAATCACCTAAAATTATTTAAATGATGCCGTGGCATAGTGGAGTATTTGATTAAGGCATGATGTTTTATGTTCTTTTCCTAACCACTTGAACGTCTAGCCCGTGCGGCGACAGGGGGAACATAAGTCCGCGCTTTGGTGCCATAAAAAATTCGCGGAAAATTTCGCGACCTAATCGCGAAAATCATTTTGCTAATATTTTTTCAAAATACTTTTAAGAAAGTTGATTCAAAATAATTGCATTTTTACATGAAAGAACACAGTTTTGTTTTTGTTTTCTTAGTGTTCTTGTTGATTATATTGAAAAAAGGTTGTAGCAGAAACCTAAATAAATACCATTCTAATACAAATAATAGCAAACCATGCTGAAAATATTCTCAAATGACAAATCTTTTTTCTATTCTACAATTTTGGTATTTTGTAAGTTGGGAAAAATCATCCGTCGCCGAAGCTTTAATGCCTGTTTTCCAGACGTGGTTGTAACTTAGTAAGGTTATACTAAGAAGGAGAAGGAAACCGAAGAATTCGTTGCACGAATTCTCAAGAAACCTTATTCCTCAATAATATTCCCTTAACTTCTGCGCGACTCAAGCTTTGAGTTTATCTTCACAATGTCGTAAACGTTTAAACGATTCAACCATCAGCTTTAAATCTCAACATTAAGCTAAACGTCAACTGTATCGCATTAGCATCAATAAAATGAAAAAGATTCTACAAATGTAGAGATCTGTAAAGCTGTTATAGCAATATCAACCTTACTAAACTAGCATAAGGTTCAGTGAAGAGAAAGATTTCAGCGCATAGATGTTTTAAATTTCAAAGTAGATCCCAAGATTTTGTTCGCAATGTAGGAGCTAAAACATTGTTTATTTAATTATTTACATATTTTTATAAGATAAATTACAAAAAGTTTATTGAAGAGTTTTACGGATTAAAATAGTACCTAAATAAATAATATTTATTTATTTCAGGCATTATTAGTCTAGTACAAGATGGAAAATACTTAAAAACTAAGGCCCATATAAAATATATTTTATCATAGTATGAAAAAAAATTATGAATATGATGTGTCTAGGCCTATGTCCTATGTGGCCTATGTCCAGCAGTGGACTGATTGACACTGTCAGATGTTGGATGCGACAAGCTAAAGACAGGGCGCTATGGCGCTCATTAGGAGATGCCTATATCCAGCAGTGGACTAAGACCTAGACGAACTGATAATGATGATGATGATTATAGTACTTAGTACCTATAGTTAGACTCGCGTGTATCGACAGTGAACTGTAAGCACTAGAACGCACCACCTGACGACAAAGTGCGCTCTGCCGCTGACGGTCGACCGTTAAATTAACCCTAGCGATGGAACGAACCGCTGCAATTATTGAGGGTAGGTTATAGTATATGGGAATCAGTAGGCCAAGCAGATCGTTTGTGTAGGGAAAAAGTTGTAATACTTAGATGAATTTATTAATTTTAAGTAGAATTATTTACTGTTTTGTTTGTTATTGTCTCATAGTTTCGATATTATTATTTTAATTTATATTGACATGATTATTATTCTTATTTTATTGATTATGATTGCCTATTTAATTATTTTCCATATACTATTCAATACTATTAATATTTGCACACCTGCTTGCGGGTTGAATACATAGACACTACTGTAGTTATAAGATCTGACATGTACCTATAATAATGTATTCGGCAAATAAATGAATTGATTTGATTTTAAAAAATAATTTCAATAATGAACAAATTGTTGCATTTCGATTTCTTTTATTTTTTCAAGTGGACTTAGAGTTAATAGTTACTTACAGATAAAACACGTAAAATATTGGCAAAGGCGAGCTTAACCCTAAAAAGTCATCTCTTCCATCAAACCTTATTAACGGGTACGTACCCGTTCATTATTTTATCTCTCTCTCCAAATAAATCATTTATCCCCTTTTATGTACTAACAAACTAATTTATCTACACTACTGCATAATTATTGTCATATACAAGATACGTGACTTCAACATATTATTTTCAAGCTAGTCGTACAGAGCATTGTCTCTCTACATGGGTATGTGGTATGTGGTCTATGTGGGTAGAATACCTTCTCAAAAACGTCATCATAATTATATTCCATAAATATTCTATAATCCAATAGACCTACTGGATATTTTCCACTGTGTCCACGTCCATCCTCTGTAATGAATACGTGAATTCACACAGGGGTTGACATCTTTTAATTAAATTTTTTAATGTTGTAATAATATTAGGTTTGTTTTTAAATGTTTATGTTGCAAAAGGGTATTTTTTAAATACGTTTATTCGTTTTGTGGGCTATGAGGCCCGACCTAATTGTAAAAGAGAGATAAAAAAACATTAAGTCTTTTAAATTTCTTTGGAAGTTTTTTGGTGTTATATATTACAATTTGAATTTGGTTTAAGTTTTTCATGAGTCTAAACTGGTAATTCTAGTTTTTTTTTTCTAAGTTAAACCCTTAACAAGAAAACTTGCCCATCTGTAACACTGTTAGGGCAAGTTTTCTTTTTTGGCCCCACCACCATTTTTGTACACTTTTGTATTTATAGATAAATAAGGTACCCTAGTACATTGCCATTTCGCGGAAGCTTATGACATTGATTTTTCAATGCGATGGGACAACAGTACGGAAAACCATTGTTCAAGCTCATTCAGTTTCTGATATCGTGGGAGTGACATAGATCTAACAATACTATAGATAAGGCATTTCGCATGTGAGACCTATTAAAGCTTATCAGATAAAAAATTATTAAATAATAGCAAACCATGGCGAAAATATTCTCTAATTCCAAATAACACCAAATACAATATTTTGAAGACCTCTGTGGCGCGATGGGCGAAGGTCCGCCTGCGACACAGAAGGTTGCAGGTTCGATTCCCGTCTGGGGTAAATATTTGTACGATCTGCAGATATTTTTTCAGGGTGCTCTGGTCGTTTTCTATATATAAAAAAAATATCTAACTATTTAATATATCGTCGTATCCTACGAATACGGTCACAGTTGCAAAACACCAACTTTACAGGAGACGGTTTTTTCTGATTATTTCGCAAAGTTTCTATTGAACGAGTGTGATTTTTTTAGCTAATACGTTTTATTATATTTTCTGCTAAATTATCATAAAGGTTTGATAAATAAAAAAAACTTTTTTCCCTAGTTTTTGTCCCTTAGCACCTTGTTCCACGTGCAAGTTTCAAATCGACGTTATACTCAGCGCCATTGTGACCGTTTTCCACGCAGATGTCGCTTCACGTCCTCAACTAGGGGGGTAACAAACGTCTTTGTAAACTTATTCGACGGGATTATGATGGACAATTACACATTTTACGAAGGTCATAGTTTATTGTCTTTCATAATTTGGTTTTGAACCTTGATAATTTGCATCAGAAATTGTTTATTCATGCTGTACTTAGGATGCGCTGTACACCCAGAGACGATATTAAATGTATTTAGTTTGTCTAGCACTTAATCGACGACCTATATGGGGCAGCTGCTGGCGAAGGCCTTTAAGGGACTTCGTCGCTGGAGGTTGTGGGTTCGATTCTCGCCTTGGGAAAAATGTTTATACATTTATTGCCGCTGATTTGTCACAGCTGGTTGGTAGGTACAGCTAAAATGCAACAAATCATTCGAAAGCCAAAACCGAGTTCGTGTAAAACTGTGCAATTGCTGACATACTAAACAAAATGTGTTTTCGTAAACTATGTAAAACTCGTCCTAGGGTTTCTTAAGGCATGATTTAATGTAATGATTGGAACTAATTTTTTAGTTATTATGGTAGGTACTCATATAAAAAAGGTAATTTTATAATAAATAATGGAGTTTTCTGGCCACCACGCCCAGCCTAAACCGATGAAGCTAGAAAGCTGAAATTTGGTGGGCTGCACCTTAACTACACAAATACCCGCTAATTAGGGTTTTTTTTCTTATCCCCTAAAGAGGTAAAAGGGGGTTTTTAGGTTTTTGGTGTTTTCTGTAAATCTGTAACCAGGGTGGTTCGATTGGTTAGATACTTACATTGAATACTAAACACACAAGAGTAATGATCACTTGTTTCAGGAATTTTCAAAATATTCCTGAAAATTTAGTGAAACAGGTAATTAAAGTTTGAGATTTATAATTTCATTCTGTATTGAAATATCTATAACTTTCTAATCCAAGGTTCTATTGGCTTCAAATTTCATTATGTAATGATAGAACAGTAAATTAAAAAGGGAATTTTATGTAATTTATTTTAGGAAAATTGCTAAGAACAATTCAAATACAAAACTATTCAACATTGTGTTTCAGGATTTTTGAAAATATTTCCGCAAACTGTAAATACGGTTATTGAAATATTGGATTTGTAATTTATGGTAACGTATTTAAATGACTGTTACTATTTAACGTGCGCTGGTAATGCCCTCAAATTTTATTTATGTATTGAATATACAATAAATGGTTAAACATGTTTTACGGTCTATTTTTATGTCTCTATATTAGGGTAGAAAAAAGTCAAACTTCCCGATATTTAGTTTCAATCCGATTGGTCTTGCATAAAATCTCAATTCACTAAATTAATGAAATAATAACAATGAATGAATGTTTGAAGATTTATTAAAACTTCTCTCAAAATGGGCTAAGGTCGAATGTTTGAAGCATATCGTATGACAAGACTGCTTCAAATTCACTAAATAAAAAAAAATATACTGGAAACTTTTAAAAAAAATAATACTTAATTAACGGACATAAAAATGATATCATAAGTGTCTTTCCGATTTTGGTGAAATTCCGATTTTTTCTTATAATAGGGAATTAGCTGATTTCGTGAAAGTGTCTTACCCTAAACACGTCCATGCCAATGAAATTACAAGCGAGTCAGCTAGTTGTCATTACATTATATGAGCATTCATTACATGATTATTGTCGTAATATATTGATATCAGAGCCATGGCATTGCGTATTCATCGATAATTTTTTTGCTGTTAATTTTCTAATCTATTTAGTATTTAAATGCTATAGTCTATTAAAAAAACAACAAGTAAAGGAATTAAAATTCGCAAATGTTTGTAGGGAGTGTTCTGGTTGATTTTTATGTATGTATAGTAAAAAAAATTATATCTATAAGGTCTATTGTGTTAAGTCATCTGATACCCAAAACACAAGTTTTAGTCGTTGTTCAGCATTTTATTTATTCATCCTATTAAACTCGTTACTGTATCCAGATTAGAGAACTCGTCAATGAGCCTGTCTGAAGCCAACTACTATGTGGTTGCTCACGTTATAATATTAAAAAGAAAACACATATTTATTTCGCTGTTTTGTACTCTGTCGTCTGATGACCTTATTTGTAGAAGTCGAAAAATCCTGACATTATTGACTTCTCTTGAAAATCCTTAAAATCTGTTTCTCTTTATTTTATTTTTCACATTGGATTGGACAAGCAAATAGTTTAATATGTTTAGTCGTCAATGGAATATCGGGAACTCTGGCAATTTTTACATTTTCTAATTTCCAAGTGATTTTTATACAAAAAGTCAAATAGTTGTGGTTTAAAGCACCGCATGTAAAAAGCTTACAATCAATTCAATACTTTAGTAAATACAAAACCAATACAATAATTCAAATAATTTTAACCTTTACTTAAATCTTAAAGATTTTATTAGTTTGGTTAAATTGCCGATTTATGTCAGAAATATTATAGAATTCGAACAACTGTTGGTTTATAGTTCAAACAAATTGTGTCACTGTTCTCAGTTGTTATTGAGAGACCTTTATAAAAAAAACCCTGAAAGGCGTATGATAATTTCATAAATATTGATATTCTATATTAAAAAGTTACAGAGAATTCAAAACAAAACCCAACTACGTATCTCAAACATGTACAACCCGTTCCAGTCCATTTTAATTAGTATTTTAAAATTTCCTGAAACAAATATTAATTTATTTATATTATTAAGATTTCACAATGGAATAGGTACCTATTCCTAACAAAATAATATAGGTACTTCGCAAATGAAGTGATTGTTTGCATCCACATTCGCGAATGTGAAAGATGTACATTCGTTACATATTATAATCTATACTAATACTGTAGATACGAAGGTCAGACCCTGTCTGTCTGTTTGTTGCTTTAACGCTTTAATCGATTTAACGATGAAATTTTTCTTCACAGAGAAGAAAAATGAACAAGAAAATAGCAAGATAAATTATACCTTAGTAGGTTGTTAGAACATAATTATGTATGTACACGTACCTACTCGCATTACATATAAATTTAGCATTTTCCGTGCTTTCATAACCAAAGACAATTCATGTGCCTAGCCAAACTATTAAAAATGAACTTCGTAGTCGACGAACAGTGCGGTAATCCGCGCCCGCGCGCCTTTTCGCCCGCGCTACATGGTTACTCTGGAGTATGTAACCGTATTCGCCGGGAAATACTTGTGATCTTTGCGTTTTTCACGTGGAAGAAAGTGCCAAAGCTGTTTGTTAACTTTTTCGTCGGGCTAAATCCATCAATGCAATTGTGACCTAATTTTAAAATCTTAATAACTTTTTTATTTTTCGTATTTTTTAATTTTTTTCGAACTGATATGATGTAAATCATAATGGAGATTCCAAAAATGCAATAAAAATAAAAAGTCACACTGGCGACTGTGACCCTATTCGTAGGATACGACGATATAACACAAGCTCTGCTTAGTTTGGGGCTAGGTTATGCGGTTTAGATTTTCCAGCATTATTATTATTATTATAAATTTTGGTACCTACGTTTATATGGGAAATTCACCGAAGTCACCGAAGCCTTAATACTTCATATTTATCCCTCGCAGGAGCCTTGACCACATGGAGATGGTAAATACAAAGATGGTTAGATACAAAATGCCTGCAATCATCGCGATCCGATTCCCAACGAAAGATGATTTATTGATACATGTAAATAGGCTTCTGATACCAAGACTGTTATTTACTCCACCTGTCAAACTGGTCATTCATGATAAACTACACATTATCGTATCTACATCTTGTTAGATCTAAGTGCAGCCATGAGAAATGTCAGGCGGCTTCTCATCTTAACGGGAAAAATACTGTCACTGGTTCCTTTACCTTCGATAATGATACATGATTGTAGGTACAGTGCGCGTCAGAATTAAGTAAGTACTCCCCTTGTATACAAACTATTTTCGACTACTTCTAATTCCCTTGTAACTTGTCACAACTTTTCACATGCAAAAATTTATCACGCCGCCGATCGAACTGCCCTTCCTTATTACTCAAAGTCAGAAATTCCCAAAAATAACAACTTTTGAGTCCCATATTATATTGAGATAGGTACTTATATGTGACGCGTACTGTACATGCATTGTCGTTAAATTATAGATCCAAATAAGAATTCGTATTCAAAATTTATGCTATTGCTAACAAAATTCAGGTAACTCAAAAAGTCCACATATCAGTCGGAAGTATAAGTTATCACATTTTCTTTAGTTTAGTGTAAAATACACGTCTTTACTGGTCAGCCATTTTCTTTGCATCCCACACCTCGGTTGTATACAGATGGTATGAAGTTAGCCAGTTTGAAATACACATAGCTGTGCTATTATGATTATTATGCCTGATTTGTCGACCTAACTGAGGATTGACAATCGGCAATCGACAAATATAAAATAGTTGATGGTTACCAACCATCAACTATTTTATATTTGTCGAGCAAATTTTATTGCTCTCTACCAGAGAGCAATCAAATTTGCTCTACGTTAGAAGCGAGCATGAGCAACGCTATGTGATTTGCGGAAGACCGATCCAGATGTAGACACATCGTGAAGACAAAGGTCTTCAAGCGATGAAGATATCGGCGAAGTGAGGAACATGCGTTTCATTTCATTGCTATCCATTAATTTCGACTTGTCAAAATGATCTGCCGTTACTGTCACATTCAAAATTATGTATATTATTATAACGTAATCCTTGTCGCTTCATTGTCAGCCTATATCAGTCCACTGCTTGACAAAGGCCTCCCCTAATGAGCGCCATAGATGTCTTTATCATTTGGGGGTTATTACCGCTTGTCGCTTATCATTTATTATTAAGCTGACTATACAATGTGATAGCCCACATGTTTGTTCACACTAGATCCAGGCTCATGACTCCTAACTACTGGGTTAACCTCGTTAATAGTTGATTTGTCGTAGATTATAAATTACCAATGATGAATGGCGTATTAATTAAATGACAATTGATTACGCTGCTCCACTTGGGCTGACGCGTTTGCTACGTCAACAAATTGGGAGGGTGACCATGCGTGTGTTGATTGTCTCGCAATATCTTGTACACTCCATTGCACGCATTCGCACGCGCGGTCTGAGTACACAAGGGCCAGTGGAGAATTCCCGGGGAGAAAAGTAATCCATTGTTCTTAGAGAAAAACGATATGACACTTGTATGGGATTTTGGGAAGCCCATGTGTGCGACGCTAAATATGTCAACACACTTGCGATCTCCCATCTTCCGAGGATATCGATGAGGGCTGGTGCGGCGGCATATTTGGCCGAGTATCTCAAGTGGCGCAAATATGCAGGTCTCGACAGAGCGTACGCTTTTGCTCCCCATGTAGTCGAGAGCCTGGACCCGTGGGGTTCCAAAGCTATCTGGGATTTAGCAAAATTTTGAGCATCTGGTCGAAACGACGTGTGTCTACTGAGCTTATGAGTATTCAATTACTGTCAAGCTCTTCGCAGCTCATAAGCATTGCCATATTTGCCATACAACAAACGAGGCAATGTAGCCACCATCTTAGGAACACTTCCTACTGGTATTGATATGGATTAAGCTACCTGTGTTTATTTGCAATAGTCTGCAGTTACTCAACTGCTTCAATTGTTAATACTTAGTAATGCTTCACTTTAAATACTTTTCACTAAGTGTTTCCAAAAAACAAAAACATAGAATAATAAATTTAAAAAAATGATGCTGGACAATCCGCACAGCATCATCTAGCCCCAAACTGAGCAGAGCTTGTGTTATGGGATCTAGATGACTTATGTACTTAATACAATAGATATCATAGATAAGATATGTTTATTATATTACCTATACATAGAAAATAAATATCCTGTATTTTCTCGAGCGTGTGGTGAACCTAGAAGCTTTTACGTGTATTTGACACATGTCTGAGGTGAGCTTAATGCGTCAATTATATTAAATCCAGTACGCACATTATATTATTATAATTTTAATTAATGAACCCAGTAGCAATACAAAAGTTCTATATATACAATTTCTCATTATATAGAAACTCATACATTTTATCATACATTTTATCAGTGTGGTTATCATTGTAAAGGACAACCTATGTGGCGCGGTGGGTCAAAGTTACTTGCAAGAGGTTGCGGGTTTGATTCCCTCGGTCAAATTTTATACTGCAAATTGTTCCGTTTCTATTCTCGTTCGTTTTCTATGTATAATCATGTAATATTCATAATTTATGTATGTACTATTAATATATTGTATTAAATATAACAGTCATATAACACCCATAACACAATCTGCTTAGATTGAGGCTAGACGATGCTCAATGGTTATACCATTTTAAGTTACCAAAACTAAAGAACATATCGATGAAATCTGTATATAAAAAAATCAATGGCTTTTAATACAGATTTCATTGATAAAGGTTGCGTTTAACCTGAGAGCAATTAAAAAAATATGTTTGCCAAAAATATGTGTGTCAAATCACTTCATCGCACATCAACAACCTTTACTATCGACTGGACATAGGCAATCCTGACAAGCGTAAACGCTTTATTGGCTTCTATCATTGGGAGGAAGTGCTTTTATATCTACGATGGCCTTGCGGCTTGGTGTTTTCTCCAGCCAGTGTCTGTTATGGAGCGTCATAAACTTCACAATTCGTCGTGAATAATTTCAGAATTTTTTGTTTAATTCCCTCGCGAAGGCAGGCCGCTAGTATATATTTTTTATATATCGATTGTTACATAAAAAATTGATTTCGAATCGCAGACTTTAACATATTGACCGATCTAAATGTGCTGGCCTGTATACTATCTTTGTTTAATTGATCTGTTGTGTCAGTTTTTCCACATTCACCCATTCAATTCCAAACTGTATCCCAGTCAAAACAAAATTCACATTCACTTCCTACTCGAACGCTTCGCGTGCTTTATTCGCATTATTTCCTTCCGTGTTGACATTCTTCTCGAAATATTTTCCGCCGCCAAAATCCTTATACATCGCTGGTTTTGTTTGTTTCAATCCGTAAAGTCCAAATATACGATTCAATGGATTGCAAACCTCATTAATTTGCATAAAATATACGCGAGCTGTTGACACGACATTATAGGAACCTACTTTGACGCCATTATCTGGTAGAATGATTATTGAGGTGGATAGAGTCATTTTTCAACGAGACAATGACAAAGGACTTTCGTTCGCGGTAGTGAATAATTATGGTTGATTTTCGAATAGATAGTACTGTTTTTATTTGCTATCGATGTGAACCTCAACACCTTTTGAATTAAGCTGAGACCTAGATTTCTTTTCAGGTATTTTTATCATGCTAATGTTTTTTGATGATTTTTGTTATTAGTGGTTATCCCTCACACTTGGGGTAATCTCCAGGAAATCAATTAATATCCCCAAAATTTTCACATTCGGCGGGACTTGAAATATGAATTTGGGATATTAATTAATTTCCTTATGTCATTTCAAACTCATCTGATGTGACTAAAAATACGATGGAAAATAAACTTTAACAGAAAATGCTGGACAATCCACACAGGATCAAGTAGCACCAAGCTAAGCAAAGCAAAGCTAGTGCTGGAATGAGATATTTTACTAGGTATATTACTAGTATTGCCATACAGCGAGGCGATTCAGCCAGCCTCTTGGGACGACTGGTATTTTTATGGATCAGTTGAGGTACCTGTAGATTCTTAACAACAGTCTCCAGTTAGCTCAAAATTTTAACTATAAATTAGTATTTACGGTTGAAAATTAGACATTACAATTATTGATCTATTTGGTTCTGTAATTTAATTGTTATTTGAGGACCTTTGTGGCGCGGTGGGTGAAGGTCCGTTTGCAATGTTCAGGGTGTTGTGGCCACTTTCTATATAATATAAAAAAATATCTATGTATGTAATCAGTATATCATGTATCATGTATATCAGTCATCTAGAACCCATAACACAAGCTCTGCTTAGCTTGGGGCTAGATGATGCTGTGTGGATTGCAGCATTATTTATTTATTTTAATTTTCTTTGTTAACAAATTTTTAATGTTGTTCAATAATAACAATCGATAATTGTGTAAAATAAGTTTCATAACCTCAAGTTCGAATATACATTCGGAGACCCTGAACAGTAACCCGTCTCCGCAAGTTCCATATCATTAAAAACAAATTTCCGCCGAAGTAAGACCTCCTTAAAACGACTAACTTCCTTGTTGGCAACACAACCTATGTATAATTCCACACGCTGTCATAACCAGTTCGCTATACAAGTTTATAATACCTCCTTACAAAGTTAGTTCTCTCATTTTGCACTATACGCTGCGAAGTCCAATTTTCGAGCACATGAGATTCTATTATTATAGCTCTTTGGGGATAGGTTTTAAATTGGCTTCTCTGAAGATAGTTTAGGTAGAAATATGAAATTGGATGGATCTTGATTATTAAGTTGGAAATACCATTGGGATGACTGAGGGGTTTCTAGGTGTCTATACTAATATTATAAAGAGGAAAGATTTGATTGTTTGTTTGTTTGTATGTTTGTTTGTTTGTTTGTTTGTTTGTTTGTGTTACATAGAAACTATGCACCCAATCTGCAGCGGTGGATTGCAGCATTGCATTTTAGCTGTTGTTCGTCCGGTACAATTGTCATTCACCAAGTACATACTCTGCCGACGCAGCGATGACGTCTTTCCCTCAGCGTGCCCTGCCTGCGAACGCGGTCACGTCATTCTACACTTGGTACTTACATTGTCCGAGCGTAGCTTCATAGATTTTAACTTAGAATAATTTCCTATTGTAAAAGTTTAAAGTTTAATAAATAGTTCAAAAGTTTTTGGTTTTTTTTAAAACCGTCGCCTGTGGCTTACGTAATTGGCGCAGGCGGTAGGATACGTCGAAGCAGTGCGTATTCGTCCAGGAATTCCCAGCATCGGTTCCAGACGAACAGACCCCTGTTTGAGCTTTCAAGTCTTCATCGGCGTATCTCGAATCTACGGGCACACGGGTGACGGCGCACTTGACAATCAGTGTAAGAGGAAACCAAATGTGAGTACTTTGAAACTTTCTTTGAAGTGTTGCCTTCCTTTCCCACCATTTTTCATCCACGAAGCTCCGAGGAGGAATCGGCCTCCTCAAGGCAAAATCGTAGGGAGAGTGAAATAGATAATTTTAGAAATTTAGATAGTAGTGATAATTTTATAGATAATAGCGATATTAGTGTTAATTTTCCTGAAAATAACGATAGTATAGTAATTAACGTACACGGCGAAATGGCTTTCGAACCAGATAATATTTATAAGGCACTCCGCATGGTCCCGGAATTCGACGGGAACCCTAATATTCTTACCAGATTTATAAGAATCTGCGATCAATTAGTTACGCAATTCATTTGCACTGATCCAGGGCACGAGCTAGCTAATTTATGCCTAATTAACGGGATTTTGAATAAAATAACAGGCCCAGCATCCCGGACCATCAATGCCAATGGCATTCCTGATAACTGGCTAGGGATTAGAAATGCACTTATAAATAATTTTGCGGACCAGCGAGACGAAAGCGCCCTATATAATGATTTGTCCTTATTATCGCAAGGAAATGACTCCCCGCAGGAATTTTACGACAAATGCCAAACCCTTTTTAGTACGATTATGACGTATGTGACGCTGCATGAGATTGTGCCTACCACCGTGGAGGCAAAACGAGATTTATACCGTAAACTTACTATGCAGTCTTACGTACGAGGTTTGAAAGAACCTCTAGGGTCTCGTATACGGTGTATGAGACCCCCTACTATAGAAAAGGCTTTGGAATTTGTACAGGAGGAATTGAATGTTATGTATTTGCAACATAGGAACGAGCCCAGCCGGAATCCAGCGACGCAGACATCATCTAAGGTACCGTACCTAGCACCTAATAATTTAAGTGTGCCGAAGAGTTTTAATTTTGGTGTCCAAAGGCCTATGCCCATGCAGTCGCAACCGCAGATGCAACCGCAGCTGCACCCACAGCCACAACCACAGCATTGGCGTCCAGCTTTTCAGTTCCATCCTCCACAGCGTATGCCGTTGCAGCCTTCGCGTACGCAGCAGATGTTTCGAGCACCCCCTCCAAACTATAACCCACAGAATAGCGGCTTTAGATTCCCCCCTAGGAATGCACCCCCTCAAAATCAAGGGCCGAAGCCCATGAGCGGTGTTAGTCATTTCGTGCCGAAAACTCTTCCCCCTACTATGCAGGGACATGATTGGCGTAAATTTGGCAATCCTCCCCCGAGTAATTATTTTAAGTCTAGGGAGATGAACTACAATGAGATAAGTGACTACTGTGACTACTATCCCGATTACTACTACCCTGACAGTTACTATCCGGAGACTGACTATGATAACTTCTACGGCTACCAGAGTGTTCCGGAATATTACTGCGACCAACAGGACAACCCTTCGACCACTGACAATGTGCCATCGAGCTCAATGGCTATTGAGCCCGCGCAATTGCCCTCCGAACAGAAGGATCAGGATTTTCAGTCGGGTCGTTCCAACCGAGAACCAAAATAGAATTAAATTTACAGTCAAAAAAAGAGTTAAGGTTCATTCAAATATCGAACCCCCCTCTTAAGTTGCTAGTTGACACAGGAGCCAATCAATCATTCATTAGCCCTGAAGCAACATGTAATTTCTTTTCACACGTGCCGAAGGACTATGATCCTTTCGAAGTCACTAATTCACGCGTGACTAGCACACATGATTATTCGATTACTATACCACACTTTGCAGAATTTAGCGATCAATCCAATATAAAGTTTTTCATTTACAAGTTTCATAACTACTTTGATGGATTGATAGGCTTAGATCTATTGGAGAACTGTAAGATAGATCTAAAGAATAATGTACTGATAACTGAGCTAGCTAGAATTCCATTATCACGTTATCAGTGTAGGAGAGCTAATCGTGAGGAAACTATTCCCGCCAACTCAACTAGATTGATTAACATCCCGATCGAACATCCTGACGGTGACATATTTGTCAATGAACAACTTATTTGTAACTGCCTTATACACGAGTGTATTACTACAGTGACTGACAAGACTGGTATAGTTGAGGTAGAAAACATGACTAATAACGACATTGTAATTTCGTTTAAGGACTCGACAACGCAGGTAGATGTCTGTAATATAGAGCAAACCGAAATCGAACAGGACTCTGCGCGAGTTAAAAAGGTTTTAGAGAATCTTAGGACTAAGCATCTGAACGCAGAGGAGCGAGCTAATCTAGAGACCCTGTGTGGACGGTTCGCCGACGTGTTTTATATAGAAGGTGAAGCACTGACTTTCACTAATAAGATAAAACACAGTATTAGGACAACAGATGAACTACCGGTATTCACAAAGAGTTATAGGTATCCCTATGTACATCGCGAGGAAGTTAGGAGCCAGATAACTAAAATGCTGGAACAAGGGATCATTCGTCCATCCGACTCAGCCTGGAGCTCCCCAATCTGGGTAGTTCCAAAGAAAGCCGACGCTTCTGGTAAGCAGAAGTGGAGGTTGGTAGTTGATTTCCGCAAACTAAATGAAAAAACCATCGACGATAAATATCCCATACCTAATATCTCGGACGTTTTGGACAAACTAGGTAGATGTCAATATTTCACTACTTTAGATCTTGCCTCTGGTTTTTATCAGGTAGAGATGAACCCTAATGATATTGAGAAGACGGCTTTTAATGTAGAGCACGGCCATTTTGAATTCCTGAGGATGCCCATGGGATTAAAAAATTCCCCATCCACCTTCCAACGAGTTATGGATAACGTCCTCAGAGGACTCCAAAATGAGATTTGTCTTGTCTATCTAGACGATATAATAGTCTTTAGTACATCCTTGCAAGAACATATGATAAACCTAGAGAAAGTCTTCACTAGGTTACGAGAATCCAATTTTAAGATCCAAATGGATAAATCGGAATTTTTACAGTTAGAGACAGCTTATCTTGGCCATATCATAAGTAAAGACGGTATAAAGCCGAACCCAGACAAGATCATTGCCATTCAGAAATATCCTTTGCCCAAAACTAGTAAGGAAATCAAGCAATTCTTAGGATTGTTAGGGTACTACAGGAAGTTCATCCCTGATTTCGCCCGTATCACCAAACCTATGACTAGGTGCCTTAAGAAAGGGCATAAGATCACTCTTGATGCTAACTATGTAGAGTGCTTTGAGACCTGTAAGCGTTTACTGACTAATGACCCGATACTCCAATATCCTGACTTTACCAAAGACTTTATTTTGACGACTGACGCTTCAAACGTGGCATTAGGAGCAATCCTTTCTCAAGGACCTGTCGGCTCCGATAAACCGATTTGTTACGCGTCTAGAACTTTGAACGATAATGAGCTTAATTACTCAACCATCGAGAAAGAGCTTTTAGCCATAGTATGGGCCACTAAGTACTTCCGTCCGTACTTATTTGGGCGTAAATTCACGGTTTTAAGTGATCATAAGCCTTTACAATGGGCTATGAACATGAAAGAACCTAATTCTAAGATTACACGATGGAAACTCAAGCTAAGCGAGTACGATTTTCATGTCAAACATAAACCGGGAAAGAAAAATACTAACGCAGATGCCTTATCCCGCGTAGAGATCAATAATGAAGAGATTGAATCTTTCCTCTCTGAAATCGATTCATTAGTTGTCCATCATTCTCAATCTCAACGTTCAAACTCTGATACTGCCACAGCACATACTTCTGTCGAAAATCCCATACTAGAAATCCCAATAACAGATGATCCTGTTAATAAATTCCATAGACAGATTTATTTCACGATTGTAGGTGACATAAAACGTCGTACTACAGCGACGAAACCTTTTGATACGCATACTCGCACCTTTATTCAAGTCTCACAATCCTCCCTTGAGGAAGATGTAGTTAACGCCATCAAAGAGTATGTGAACCCAAAGATAAAGACAGCTTTAAGAATTACTCCCCCACTAGGAATGTATGCTATTATTCCCATCATTCAAAAGCACTTTAAAAGCTCTTCTATGAATTTAGTTTTAGCAAAAACTGAACTAGAAGACGTAAAGGAGTATTTAAAACAACAAGAAATAATAAAACACTATCACGATGGAAAGACAAACCATAGAGGCATTAATGAATGTTACTTGGCTTTGTCTCGGCGATATTACTGGCCGAAGATGAAGGATGAGATAACTAAATACATAAACCAATGTACAGTTTGTGGTCAAAGTAAATACGATAGGAACCCTATTAGACCTCAATTTAATATCGTACCCCCAGCTTCGAAACCATTCGAGATAGTGCATATGGATCTTTTTACAGTACAGACAGAAAAGTACTTGACCTTTGTAGACTCATTCTCTAAGTATGGCCAGGCTTACCATTTGAGAGATGGTACAGCAATTAGTATTATACAAGGCCTATTAACTTTCTGTACACATCACGGACTTCCTTTGACCTTAGTGACAGACAATGGGACAGAGTTCACCAACCAACTATTTACTGAGTTTACTCGACTACATAAGGTTAACCATCATAGGACTTTACCTAACTCGCCGAATGATAACGGGATCGTAGAGCGTTTCCATTCGACCCTACTAGAACACTTGAGAATCCTTAAATTAAAGAATAAATCCGAACCAATCATTAATCAAATGCCTTACGCAATATTAGGTTATAACAGTTCAATACATAGCTTCACCAAATGTAGACCCCATGACATAGTGAGAGGACATTTTGACCCTAGGGACCCTCTTGACATAGACTTGACAGAACACCTTATGCAACAGTACATCCTGACACACCGAGATCAAATGAAAGCTGTCTACGAAGCAATCAATCAGATTACTACCGCTGAACGAACGGCTATCATGACTAATAGGAATAAAAATCGAGAACCCGAAGTAAGATATGAACCAGGTCAGCAGGTATTTGTCAAAAATCCTTTTGCTGCAAGGCAAAAGTTAGCACCCCGATTTACTCAAGATAAGGTTTTAGCTGATCTCCCAATCCATATCTACACATCTAAAAAGAAAACCCCCGTAGCCAAAAACCGTCTCAAGCGAGTACCTAAGAAGCCTAAATTGTTACAGGATTCGACTATTACTGATACTGCATCTGACGGCGGCACTGGAGATAAGACTTGAGAGCCTTGACAATGGACCAGGACTTCTTCCCTTTAAACTTGGTCAAGCCAAACTTATCACCCACTATCATTCTTTCCTGCAATATATAGAATTAACGGACTTAGAACATCAGATTGACTCTATTCGAGACCAGATTAGCTATTTTAGGACTAAACTAGAAAATAACACTCTAGATCTTTACGAAATACAGCTTGATCATCTATCTAAAAAGCTTGATAAAGTTAACTATCAGTTGAAAGGTTTAGAGCCTAATCGTGTCAAAAGAGGTCTAATTGATGGTCTAGGATCTATAATTAAAAGCGTTACTGGTAACTTGGATCATTCAGATGCTGTGCGTTATGATAATGCCATTAAGATACTAGAAGGTAATGAACATAAGATGTTATCTGAGTTCAATGATCATATTAGCCTTAACAAGGACTGGATGACCCAATGCACCCAGATAATTGCGAGTATAGCAGAAAATCAGGAGAAGATAAATAGGACATTAGGATTAATATTAGATAGTAATGCTTATGCTGAGACAAGTCTCTCAAAATACGCAAAGTTTGCGCAGCTTTTAGCCATCATCAGTGAAAACACAGATGATTTATCTTTAGAGTTAAATAGGATAGAAAATATATTAGCTTTTGTACGTGCATCGAGCACACATCATAGTATGTTAGGTATAGATAACTTAGAAAGTATAATAAATAAGCTTAAGAAAATTTATAGTAAAAATGAAGTACTTGACGATGATTTGCGTGAATATTATACTATCATAAGACCAGGCTCTTATTTTGTAGGGAAAAGACTAGTAATTATATTTAAATTCCCGATAGTTTCTCCAAGTAGCTTCGATTTCTACAAACTTTCCATTGTCCCAAATAAACTTAACCAAACCCTTATTCCTTCGTATCCTTTCCTGGCAACCGACGGGAAAGCTTTCATGTACATGGAGGCTGAATGCCCGAAGTTCAATCGACATCATCTCTGCGAAGAAAGCATCAACCACCAGCCCAGGGAGCATCCTGATTGTATCCAGAATCTCATCGTTCATCAATCCCTGGACACGTCATGCCAGCCCACTAAAATCACCCTCACGAAGGAAGCCATGGAGCAGTTGGACGATCGACACTACACCCTTATCTTTCCCCGACCAACTAGAACAAGACTACTATGCGGACGTCAAGAATTCATCACCCTATGCGGAAGTTATCTCGCCACTATCCCACAAAAATGTTCTCTTCATACCAACGAGTTCTTCATCATCAACACCAATGACCAAATAAAGGGGCAGCCGCTGAAGATAACTGAAATCCCAAGAAATTTCACTATGGAAGAAAACCACAGCATCCCTCATCTTAAATTAACTACAACCAATCTCAATGGACTTCACAACTTAGAAGACAAGATTCTACTACAGCGCCCGTTAGATTTAAAACCAATAGACGGTACATTTTATCATACGACCTTACCACTCTACATGTCACTATTCGGTGCAGCTGTACTTGTTATCATCATCGTTGTACGACGTCATAGAAAACGTTCCAAGCTAACGATTGAGAAGCCATCAAACGAGAAAGGACATACTCCGGAGCATACATACGCCGTTCCTGACAAATCTACACCCCGGGAGGCTGTTCCAGCAACATTTTCGCTCAATGTTCTCAAATAGTTGCTGCTCTGAGGATGGAGGTGTTACATAGAAACTATGCACCCAATCTGCAGCGGTGGATTGCAGCATTGCATTTTAGCTGTTGTTCGTCCGGTACAATTGTCATTCACCAAGTACATACTCTGCCGACGCAGCGATGACGTCTTTCCCTCAGCGTGCCCTGCCTGCGAACGCGGTCACGTCATTCTACACTTGGTACTTACATTGTCCGAGCGTAGCTTCATAGATTTTAACTTAGAATAATTTCCTATTGTAAAAGTTTAAAGTTTAATAAATAGTTCAAAAGTTTTTGGTTTTTTTTAAAACCGTCGCCTGTGGCTTACGTAATTTTTGTTTGAATTGAATAGGCTCCGAAACTACTGGACCGAGTAAAAAAATTCTTTCACCATTAGAATCCTTAATTTTCCGTGATGAACATAGGCTATATAATATTTTCAAAAAAGTTAGGGATCCGCATGAAAAATTCAATAATTGAACCGTGGGCTGTATATTCAACCTCTTTTTCTATTATGGCGCGTCAGAATAGAAAAAGAGGTTGTATAGCGCACGGTGCTTCCTTTTTCTCTACGGCCAGTGTCAGTTTTGGAATGTCGAGTCAATGTCAAAAACCCCAATGCTGTTAAAAAAAGTAAAGATCCGTATGAAAACTGTGAAACCCATCGTTTTAGTGTGTATAATTTCTGAAATTTTTGCTTAATACCCGTGCGAAGCCGGGGCGGGCCGCTAGTGTAGTATATGATTGAAAATGACTTTGTTTGTTTATTATCCCAAATTATTTAAAATTATGCCAATACATTATACGGTTTTGGAATGTATTCATCGATGCTTCAATTCTATACCTACTTACCATTACGAACATGTCTGTGGTAATTTGACAGTTATCCAGGGCACAGATGTTGGAGTATACATACAAACCGACATAGAAATGCATTTTAGTTTGTACGTATCTCCTTGACCAAAAATATCAATGTTATATTTTTAGGATTGCCGCTGCCGTGTGGTGCCGGCATAGAATTTCACCACCCCAACTCTTCCCGTGGGTGTCGTAAGAGGCGACTAAGGGAAACACACCGGGGGGGGGGGGCCAGCAGCGCCTTCTGCAGCACAACTACACCGAACTGCGATCCCCAACCCGCATGCCCAGGGTGGGGATTATGGGCAATAACCCCCACATAATGATGCCATCTATGGCGCTCATTAGGGGAGGCCTATGTCCAGCAGTGGACTACTATAGGCTGTTGATGATGATTTTTAGGATTAGGCGTAGAGTAGTAGGTACACATAATTTAAATAGTATCTACATTTATAATACATTAACAGAATAAAGTTTAATACACATTACGAATCCCGTTTTATTTTTATCTATTGGCGGTTAAAAATAAAAAGATACAGCATAATTAACACGTACATGTTAGGGAATATGTGCGCGTTTATGTCTTTTCTATATCTATATCTATATCTATACTAATATTATAAAGAGGAAAGATTTGATTGTTTGTTTGTTTGATTGTTTGTTTGTTTGAATTGAATAGGCTCCGAAACTACTGAACCGAGTTAAAAAATTCTTTCACCATTAGAATCCTTAATTTTCCGTGATGAACATAGGCTATATAATATTTTCAAAAAAGTTAGGGATCCGCATGAAAAATTCAATAATTGAACCGTGGGCTGTATATTCAACCTCTTTTTCTATTATGGCGCGTCAGAATAGAAAGAGGTTGTATAGCGCACGGTGCTTGCTTTTTCTCTACGGCCAGTGTCAGTTTTAGAATGTCGAGTCATGTCAAAAACCCCAATGCTGTTAAAAAAAGTAAAGATCCGTATGAAAACTGTAAAACCCATCGTTTTAGTGTGTATAATTTCTGAAATTTTTGTTTAATACCCGTGCGAAGCCGGGGCGGGCCGCTAGTCTGAAATAAAAATTTGAGGGGAGAGAAAATCAATAACACCTTAGTTATTTTCTACTAATTTGTGTGTGAAATTTGACATGTTTTGCTTATTTTGTAAGCGTAAGGAAGTAAAGTTATTGAAATATGAATCTGAAATTAGTTACGTACTATCGCTACGCTATTACTTCTAATGTTCGCAAAAAATACGAAATACGTATATTATGTAATATACCTACCCAGTCTTGAAAGGTCAAAACTAGGTATAATACATACGTATTGTTTGCGACTATTAACAAACCGTTTTTTGTTTGCATGATGTAACACTCTTGGTAATTAATAAAAAAATAAGCTAGACAATTCACACAGTATCATCTAGCCCCAAGCTAAGCAGAACTTGTTATTTGATACTAAATAAATGTTTTTTTTGAATTTTCATTTGTATAATTATAACATAAATATTAAAAAAAAATATTCAACACAATTGCAAAGTTTCAGTGTTTTATTCAATCCGTAGGGGCCTAAACTAGCCTAGGCTTTATTTTAGGAACCTGGCATATTCCTTTTTTTATTATACTAAATGTTTATTTGGATATTTTCCTAAGTTTTGAGCGCAAACAAAATTCAGATCAAAACAATTCATAACGAGATGCCATTTTGGCACAGAAACTTTTTAGTTCGGCGTATTCTGTGATCCAATATGAAAATTGCCGATTTCATCTATGCAGGTTAAGAAATTGAATTTTTACTGTACCATGCGGTTTTGCATATTGAAAAGTTATGCCTTATGGCATACTTTAGATAGGTACCTTGTTTGGCTTGAGATACGGTAGTAATCATCATCATGAGTTCAGAATAAGGCACTGCTGGACAAAAGCGTCCCTAATAAGCGTCAAAGAGGATGATCTTACTTATACTAATATAATAATCAGGAAAGATTCGATTGTTTGTTTGTATGAATTGAATAGGCTCCGAAACTACAAGACCGATTTGATTACTTTTTTCTCCATCAAAATCCAACACTATCCGATGAACATAGGCTATAGAATATTTAAAAAAAATGTTAAGTTAAAATCTGTTATTTACGGTGAAAACTAGGGCCTGACCTCAGTTTCGCCAGCGTTTGTCAAGGAAAAAGTAACCAAGGTTCGCTGGAATAACCTTCCATCTCCTTTCCAAATATCATTTACAT